>JAFBJQ010000399.1:184314-295878 GCA_016785345.1 Trinectes maculatus | reverse complement strand
TATTATGCGTGTACATATGGAGTTACTGGCAAACAGCTTGTGTTGTTTTAAATTATTCTCAGTTTCAATGTGTGTTGAGCGTGTCAGTGTATTTATTTGAATAAATATTCCTACATTTTTGACATAAACTTCCCGCTGTCCCATATTTTATTTTAATTTTATTCACTTTCCATTTCGAATGGAGACATTTTAAGCTTTGTCCGTAGAGTAGTTTACAAGATCACAGGGTCCAGTGACAGTACGCACACACGCACACACACACACACACACATATATATGTATAGAAGTAAATGCCAGGAGTGTTAGTGTGGGGGGAGGAGGACAGGAAAGTCCCTTTCCTCTCTGCTGTCAGGAGGAATGTGACTCTGTTGTCACTGCGCGGTTCAGACTTGAGTCATGACCGATAAGGGAGCAGATATGATCAGTAGCACGGGACACTTGAAAGACTCTGTGGTGCCTTTGAACACACCTTAACTGCTTCCCAGGTGTGGTAGATCAATAGATAATTAAGTATACTTTAACTTGTATACTTGTGGCTTGATACTTGTTTGCCTCATTGGTTTTAAATCATGTCTGAAGCGGCGTTCCGACACATGTTTAAGGCTCCAGTCGCCTCTGTTCTACAAAACTAGGCAGAAACACGACACAGGAAGTCTGCTTTACTGCTCTGCTATCAAGAAATAAGGGCTGTGTCAGTAAATATAACCTGACACCACGAGCATCCGCCCATTTAATTACGGCAATGAAAACCAGTGAGCAAATCTTGAGTCATATTCCGAAAATACTTGAGAAGACCTTCAAGAGAGAGAGAGAGAGATTGTAAAATGCAGGTTAAATCAGGTGATGTGATACAATCAGGTCAATTAGCTGCGGTAAAGTGATATTAGCAAAACGTGTACTTTGATTCAAAATGATTCCTCCTCATATTTACCATCTAGCCATTTACCTATCTAGCCAGAGAATTAGTTAGGAGGTGCATTACAGGTTGAAATTTGGTGTGCAGAAATAGCCCCCGAGTGTGGATCCTGAGTGGTGGAAATGTGTTGTGAACACAAATGCCCAGAGGTCAGAGGTGACAGAATGCAGCATCTCTGGCCGTCTCCTCCTCGCTGCTTTGAAGTGGGATCACACTACAATGAAGGCATCAAAGGGTTACACTGATCTGAGGAGTATTACTGGTGTGGACGGGCCTCCGTTCTATAAATACTGCTTCACAAATTGGCAACAATGTGTATGTAATCTTGCACATACACACAGGACATATATATATATATGTGTGTGTGTGTGTGTATATGTACACAAAGGCCAGTCAGGGTTTATTTTCATCACTGCTACTATGAGAACTGTTTTGAGACAATAACATCCTATTTTTTTTCCTCAAATCTCAAACCGCAGTCTGGTTTGTGTGCACACAACCAGCATGAAGGACGGACATGGACGTTATGTCTTCCTCGCCGACGTTAGGCCACAACACTGTGGCTTTTGCGCACATCCTCGGTTTATTATCGTATTATTGAAGCTGCGCAGGAAGGAGCACGGGCGTTTATTGTAAACACGAGACGCGGTGCTGAGACAGCAAGAGGTGACATGTACTGTGTGGAGTAAGAGCTGAGCGGGGTGGTGTGAGGCGAAGGTTGTTGGCCAGAAGAAACATGCCCTACTCAGTTTCATCATTACAGCGCTCCCACACAAACGTCAGACTCATTATCTGACATTACTTTAATCTGCATTGACATGCAGATTATATATTTTTTTAAAATAACCATGTGCCTCAACATGAAAAATGACTGAGGCCATAAAAGAAAGTAAGGTACAGATTGAAAACTCAATAGAATTAGTGAGAATATGTTACGCCTGTAGGCTTGAAAGGTGAACGGTGTTCAGTTTGGTTCAGAGATTAGAGGTTAGCATTGGTCACAGTCACATTTCTATCTCTGTCTTTACATTCAAATTGTGTTTTGTTAATTTAGGTTGACTCGTTTAAAGTTTGCACGTTTGTATATCCAGCCAGCGAAATCTTAAATTTTTGTGTGTGTGTGTGTGGGAGGGGTGTTTGGAATGAGTTGGTATTTATCACCTACCAGTATTTCGGAATGTGCTAATGAGTTAGCTTATAGCTTCTTCAGTTAATTGTGATTGATTTGCTTTGTAGCAAAAGTGTGAAAACAACAAAGCTCGATGAGATACTTTTCGTCTGGATCAGAAAGTGAACATTTCAGATGCTATATAAAAGTTATGACGCGCTGTGACGTAAACATGGCCTGTTCTCTTCTTGTGTTCCTCAACAGGAACTTGTCAGAGCATTCCGTTATCGTTTTCTTTTGAATGGCAGCCGAATGGCATCATTTACCACTTCACTCAACAACGCAACTCATAGCTTTGCTCAGGTATGCGCCATGACTCATTACAGCACTCCACACTGAATGAGCCCAGGCGCTCCGCTTCCTGTACGCCACGAGGAACCTTTAAACCTAATGTGACTTTAAACAAGTTGTGTCTTTTCATCACCCACTCTTCCCACCAAGAGTCCAATCTGACGCCAGCGGGACACGGCTCCAGCCCTTTGCGTAAACATAAACCTCAAACCCAAACAGCGCAGACCACCAGGATATAAGGCGAGACTTTGTGACCTCGTCTGATGACTCACAACCTCTAAGATCTGTGTCAACCTAATAACTGTGTATCTTAGTAAGTTAGAGTTACCATCTGTAAGCGCTGGCAGTCATTCTCCACTGCCAGCGTGTGTCTCGCTTTTTTACGTCATTGGAATGAGATGACCTCAGATAAGTGCTATTCACAGGCTCATTTGACAGGTAAGATCCTCCTTAGGTATTTTACTTTTTGACACATGCCTCAGGTGAAGGCATGCCAATCATACCACACCATTAGGTAATGGCTGAGGCGAAGTGAAGTCACCTGTCTTCTCGGGTAAACGGAAGTAGTGATAATCAAAACTGTTCTGAAAAAAAAAACAATCTGAATGCTTAACCAGAATCCAGGTCTCCCGAGTTTTCTGTTGTTCCCCAGTTTATCGGAATAAAGGTCATCTGATTCCCAGATCCCTCCTCAGCTCATCCACAAAGGCGTCATTCACCTAATCGTCTGTGGCCATGGCAACATTGTATGTTTTTTAACGGACATCCATTTCTGTCCGCTGAGTCACGGAGAAGGAACTTCCCAGATCCGCATCTTCAGCTCTATCTACCAACTATCATTGGCTCTGATAGTCATGTTTTTTTTTGTTACTCCCCATGTTTTGTGTCCTATTGGGTTATTTGGTCAGTCACTAAGAAACTCTTAGGGATTACGGCACCAAAACTTCCTAAGAAGTGACGATTTGTTTTCTGTTTAAGAGACATTGCCTAATAGGAACCCAACAAGCTTTGACGTCCAGACCACATCCGCTACACTGTAAATATAGAAGAAAGTCTACACCAACCAGCAAACTCTAAATATGTTGGGGTAAAGTGATATTTTCCCAAACAGACAGATTATCTCTCTTTGTTGCCCTGTTTTTCACACAGAATCCTTTGAATGTGGCACCTCTCATAACTAAGACATTCATGTGTATTGGATGTACAAAACCACACACACACACACACGCATTGTATATATACACACACCGTGTCGTCAGGGGCGGCAGAGCCGAGCTGGGATCATGTTGCTTAAGACCCAGCTGTCCGGAGAGAAGCTTCAGACAGTGAGAGGAGACGCTGTCAGGAATGTCTACAAGGCATTGAGGGGGCGGAAAGATGAGAGAGCTGCATGAGCACTCTGTGGCTCCAGGATGACAAAAAGCCCAAAGATTAGTATACAACAGAGTGGACTTGAAGTTAAAAAAAAAAAAAAAAAAACTTGACATGAACCTGAAAGTGTCTCTAACCATTAATAAGCACTCTAGCTTCTTAGCATGTATGTGAACACTTCCTAATTAGCACTTCATACAAAATACATCATTAGCTTCGTATTTAATCATAAACCAAAACACCCTTGTTAAACTTTCTCCAAGCATTATGGCAGTAAGTCTAATGATGATCCTTTATTTATCCCAAAACATAAATGTGAACCTTAAAAAAAGTATCACCAAAGTTAATAAGATACATCATGTGGGAACTTTAACTGACAGCACATCATTTGTACAGTGTTTTCTTTCAGCGCCAGTCAAAGTCTTTACAGTTCACCCTCTGGGTACCATGAACGTCTGTACACAGCTTCAGCATAATTTGTACATATAGTATATTATAATATATTATATATATTATCCAATTTTTTTTCAGTACTGAGAACAAATACCATAATGGCGTTGGGGTAGACAGACAGCGGATGTAATTGATTTAATTTGGATGGAGTACTGCTTAAACATGTCACTGTGAGCGGAGGAGCAGAACAGCTGGGGTTCAGGAGTCTGGGCATAGGTCTTAATTGTGCTCCTGAGGGAAGGTTTAGTTTCTAACACCTGGCTGAGTGGGTGTGTGAAGGGATGAGCAAGTACAGATTACAATAACATCGCATTTCCCACACAGTCTCGTGTGAGGCGTTATTCAGACCAAACTTTTTTATATTAGCAAATGTACGTTGGACCCAAACACTCTGGATCTGTGTGTTTTTTTACAATAAAATTCTAAAACAGTACTTTAATGCATAAACATATGTGTGTGTGTGTGTGTGGGTGTGTGTGTGTGTGTGTGTATATATATACACTAAATGAACCCTCATGGCTATGGATAGAAGTATTGTGTAAAAGTAGAAAATAATCGTACCCTCAAAAGAAATCATTAATGGAAACTGCAGTAATTAGATCAGAGGGCAAAGTACTAGTGACACTGTCACTGACATTTCTTCAAAGTGCCACTAAATAAGACCACAGCAGATGATTATGAGTCATGAGTTACACTAAGTTACATCAGACTGTGGCAGCAACATGATCGGCTCTGCCTGACACAAATCCGAAGGTGAAATAAATGTAATAACCTGTAATCATGAGTCTACATCTGTCAGGGCAAGAAGAGATGAGTCCTCCATCGACATCACACAGGAGGGAGAGAGAAGGATTCATGAGCACATAAAGGGAGCAGTGAGAATAACAATACAAGGAGCAGAAGATTTGCTAAGAGGGAGAAATAGATGCACGAATTCCTCTGTGTCACACCAAAGCCAACAGCATACCAAGTACAATCTAATCAAGTGATGTTTCAACAGGGATACTACACCCTGCACAAACATTCTGCTCACTGGTTTCCTACTGATCTTTCTTATCGTCTTTTTACTTTTCGGAAATTGTTTGACGTGAACAAAGAAATCACTCAGTGCCCATAATGACTAACATAAACCATGGTGGTGACTTTTAGAGTTAAGGATGTATGCAGATTAGTACTGTAACATAGTTGTTGAAGGTTTTTTTTCCAATTCACAGAAAGTAAATCTGGGTGACCCTGTTTTCGGAGAGTTTAATTTGGAAAACCAAAATGACATATCGCATGATTATAGTTTGCATAATGTATGGTGTTGGTGCAATGGGGAAATGTTTACGCTGTTCATCTGTAAATATCTTATTCAGTGTGAAAGAACAAGGAACGGGCCGGGGAAAACTGGAAAGTCCCTTTTAATAAGAGCGCAGGTTCAAACACAATGCATTCCTGCGCTCCCTGCTCCTACATATTGTTTCACTGCTTGGCTCCAGCCCCCTGATCACTTCAGCAGTGTGGTATTGACCCAGCAACAACTGTCTCCATCAATCATAGCAGAACACAGCAGAGGTGTAGTGTTCAGAGACACTGCTGAGAGGGTGTTTAATCACTGATGATCAGGGCGTGGGCTTGTGTTTCCGGGTGTGCATACCTTCACTGCTTGGCTGGGACCTCTCAACGGCCACACAGGAGCTGGACACTGTGGGTTGATTTGTGAATGGATGTGTTAAGACCAATGGATGGATGGATGGATGGATGGATGGATGGATGGAAGCTCTGGTCTGACACACAGGAAGCAGACAGGAAGACACAGTAACACCCGGTTTAGTGCTGTCCCACTTATTGTTATTCATCCTATCTAGTGTGAAAAATGTCGACGTCTCAAAATACAGCAAATGATTAAAAATGCAGTATTTGCTGAATACAGAAAGATACAGAAAGCTAAAGCCAAGTGTTGCCATTCAGACCCATTAAAGTTAATCACAAGATGCATTAATGTTCCTGCCTGATCAAACGTGCAGTCGCTATGGGCTGATTGATATGACACAACAGAGCTGCGGATATACAGTAAATCTCCGACTGAAGACGGGTATGGGAAGACTAAAGTGTCAAATAAAAGGAAATCCTGTTTTTCATGGCTCAAGGGGTTTTCCCAAGAAGCAGGGAAATTCACAATGGTCCTCTCTGTGCGCGCGAGGCCCAGAGGCTGAGCACCGGGGCAACCTTTTGCCAAACAGACCACAGTTGTATTGGAGGTCATCATTAATCAAATTAGACGACACACTTAAAATGCAACACAAGCACACTTCACAGAAGTAAACAAAGAAATACTATGTGTGTACTGTATGTGAACCTGCTACACCTATATAAACACCGGACAAGTTATTGCAATATACATATATTATAATTTAATATATTAATAATTTGAAAGGTATTTTTCATCAACATAGCTGATTTATGAAAAATATGAATGTTTAAAAATACTGCGAGTCATAGAAAGTGCCTCTGAGGTCAGACGTAGTTGCGCCAGCAGCCTCACTGACTCCTCTTCTTCTCCACCCAGTTTCACATTTCGCATTGAATTACTCTGAAAACTGAGCACAGGGTGGCAGCGTTGAATTGCACTTTATACTAATTTCAAAACCCGTTATGAGTGAATTTATTTTAAACATTTTACCACAAAGACAGAGACAAATGGTTCAGAGAACCAGTATGTATTTGAATATGTTTGCTCCCTGTGCTCCAGACAGGAAGTCCCGGTGATGTCATCTCCTGTGGATGTCAACATTAATGCGCACACTGTACAACGACACCATGCAGAATGTCAAAAACACAGACGTCTCCCCGAACAGATTGTTAAAACATGGGCACACATGTCGAGTTTTGTCCCCATGAGGTGAGCGGATTTGTGTTCACACAGTTAAAAGGTGGGTGTATGACCCGTGTGAGCTGTGGGAACAGGAGTTCGTGGTGTAGGTTTACACAACCCCAAAGGAACCATGAAGAAATGACTCCAGCAGGAGCGACGGAGGATTAGGGTTTCAGGTTTTGACAGGAAATACTGGAGCCATGTGACATATGAGGGATGAGATCTTGGACAAAACTGGTTCCACACACAGTTAAAACTGAGAAATATTAAATGACCGAGTGCAATGGCTGTACAAGTATGAATGTCAACTTGCACTGTGACGCACACATGCACACACGCACACACACACACACACACACACACACACACTCACAGAGGGCTCTTTCATAACAGTTCGGTCCCCACTCTCCCTGTTCCACTGAAACAGAATCTCTTTTCTTCAGTTTGTTATCACCGAGTCCTCGCGTGTGCCCTGTGCGTGCATGTGTGCACGCGCGAGTGCGTGCATACGTGATGAGTTGGCGACTCCGTGTCAGCCAGCCGAGCCAAAGGACAAGGGGCATGGGCAGGGGCAGGGACGCGGATGGAGATGTTTGAGGCTGTAGAGGACATGGAGGGTGGGTGGATTGTTGGGTAATGAGTCACTGGAGCCTTCTTCAAAGACCGCTCTCCAACCCCAACGCCCCCTCCAACTCCCAAGCAGGGAGGTCCAATGGAATCTGGGCCTATGTGTGGAAGAGCTGAGCGGGCAGATGACATACAGTGTGGCTCCACATGGACGACAGTGATCTGCACACACTCTCTCACACACTTCTCGTCTCACTAACTAGTGTCAGAATCTTGCAGCAGAGGACATGGCCTGTGTAACAAAGACTCCCACTGTATAAAGTCTGCAGGGAGGATATAGAGTGTGTGCTCGTCTGTACATCGTGTAAGTGCAGTGCAATTTATTATCTTTCCATAATGATCTGAGTGTGTGTGTGTGTGTGTGCGTGTGTGTGTGTGTGTGTGTGTAAATCGCTGAAGAGACACTCAAAGTAACATTTAGTGTTTTTGTGAGCCTGTAAGCTGCTGAGTCAGCATTCGCACAATTGCTTTTTATTATATCGTATTCTTCAGTCTCTTTTTCTGTCGCTATCTCCTACAGTTTTTGTCCAATTTTTACCATTCATCCTGTGTTGTAATCGGAGTTCATAGACGAAGTTAGACAGGAAGTGATGTTTTTTGTTGACATGCTGAGCCACATTGATTTCTGAGGGGAAAAGAATCCACTGCCAGCCCTTTGCATGTCTTCTTTGACTGTTACTTTGATATAGAGCTCTAAGTAATCCCCTGTTTTGATCAAGTATACCAGTAATCTGATTACATTTTCAGTTACATTTTTTGTATCCTAATTATGCAATGACGTTACATGTAAACTGTTAGCCGGCTTATGACACCATAAGTGGGCTTGGGGGAAAAAAATATATGTGTGTACATACATTTATTCTTAATTTTTGATGACATACGACAAGCGTTTCTTTTTCTTATTTATCATTTTACGAATCAGCATTTTATCATTGTTTGTGACAGGTTTTAAAAAAAAACATAATTTCGATGTGTTTGCTGTTTTTTTTAACACATTTTTTCTTTTTTTGAAAAAAAGTAATTGATTTTGATGTTTAAAAAAATTTAGTCGTTTTTTGCTAAAATGGTTTTTCCAGCGTTTCAGAAGATTTTTTTGAAAATGTACATTATAAGAGTTCATCAGAACTGGGTGTTGTCATCTCCACTGTGAAACAAGAAAAACAAATATCATTTTCACTCGAGCCTAAAAGGTCCTGTCGACCTGTCGGCACAAGAAGACCACCCTGCCTCCCTTTCAGGCAGAATTTCATCATGTGACGTGGGCGTTCCCAAGACAACACACAAGCAGGGCACTGCTGCAGCCAACAAATCAGTGCTTGCCCCAGAAAGCTGTTTTAAAGTGAGACACAATGATTCATCCTTCAAGGTTGATCATTTTCATGCAATCTAAAGTCTGTGTCTTGTCTATCAAACATACAGACAGACAATACACACATCACCTCCAGCGCCTCAGGTTGCCAGACTCCCTCCCTCTTGACATCCTCTCTTCTGTCTCCAGTCTGAGGGGCAAGTCCAGACAAGTTCTCTGTTCCTGCCTCACTCCTGCCTGGTTCAGCCTATTTGTGACAGGCCTCAGCTGCGGCCCGCAGAGCAAACATCCAGCATGACTCCCGCAGCCCTGCAGCCAAAGCAAGCAGGACGCACCCAGGTGCAGCGTGACGCTCGCCCACCTCACCTGAGGGTGGGTTTTTACCCACCTGTGAAAGAGTAACGTTAAACGAGGGAAGAATAAATGCTAAAAGATACGAGTCAAAATGCAGGAGGGTTGGATTGGCACTTTGGTATCTGTCACGAAGCCTGATGCGGTCAGTGTTATTACCCTGAGCTGTTTGACCCCACAAGGAAAAGGAGTGAACGTCTTTACAGTATTTTTGGGATACTTTGTGTTGTTGTTGCTGACAAAAAATGAGTCACTTCCAAAGAGTGAATTTTCCGTTATTTATTTATTTATTTTTATGTATTCCTCTTTTGTAGCAGTTTTTTTTTTTAATTTTGTCTTGTAAAGAGATGGACGTGATAAGTAAACGAGGGCAGATTGATGCCACCTGGGAAAAAGTGGCGCTGATTTCAAAGTGCTTGCTGATTGGCTGCTACATGCACATGTGGGGTATAAATGAGTTTGGGAAACCTGTGAGCTGGTTGGGTTGTGTTTGTGACTCCTTTGTGCAAAGCTGCGAGAGGAACATGTGTTTTTGAAATGTGTTTTGTTTGTTTGTTTGCTGGATGGGCTAAAGAAAAGGGGGAAATCTGTTAGGCCTGGCTGATATGTGTGATATATATATGTTCCCTGTACTGTGTCCATCGACGCTGGCTTTGAGGGGGGTTGTGCGTTTGACCGGAGAGCAGAGCGGTCCAGTGTAGGGAAAGTGTTACAAACTCAATATGTCAATCACAAGGTGAAAGGAACCGCCTCCGTTCCAACTCTTACTGCCTGGAAAATAAACACACTCGCTCTCGAGTGGCTTAATTTGGACTGTTTCCTCTTCCGACAGTCCCACACATCCTGACCGACGACACAATGGTCCAGTGTGCACCCACTCAAACTTCCAGCTAATCCTGGAGGACAGAAACCAGCTATGGAGGAGGAGATCACACCTTGATCTTTACCCAGCTACCAAAGCTGTCTACTCTGCTGTTAATCCTCCTGTCCTCACCATGTTCTTACCATAAACTCACAGCGATGACAAAGTGTCCCAGCACTTGGACACTGAGGCTGGAGGCTTTTGTTTATGCAGAGATTTACAGCTGAATAACTTTGCATAATGTGAAACTCCTCATTTCATTTGAATATGGTTCTCAGCTAGGGGGAAATATTTGTTATGGTTACTTTATGGTGAGATATTGCTACAGGCTGCATTAAGTCTCTTAATGACACTGGATGAGCAACGTCTAACAACTGAATAATTCAGTGTCACTCGGAAGGTTCCAAGTTGCAACATACACAAAACCGAAAACATATTGCACTTCAGTAGATTAATCTTTGTTTGGACCGACCTGACACCTTTTTTTAAAAAAAATTTTTGTAAAAAAAAATATTTTTTGTAATTTTTTTTAAATTTTTTTTTAATTTATTTATTTTATTTATTTTAATTTTTAATTTTTTTTTTAAATTTTATTTATTTATTTTTACCTGACACCTTGATATGCCAGGTATTAACATTAATGCTCTTCAAACACCTTCTCTGGAAACAGAATGCAGGGCCACTGTCAGTACATTAAAAAAAAAAGGCAGGATGAATTGAAATGACAGCTGCACATGTGAAATGTCCCACATGAGAATCAAAACCTGTATATGAAGCAAAAAGGTCCCGTTTGTATTTATGATTATATGACAACAGTGATGCTGAGTGTCTGAGTGGTGATATAGTGTGAAACTCATTCATGAACAATAAGTTGAGTTTTTTCCAAAGTGAATTTTTTTTTAATTGAAAAAACACAACTTAAACAAAAGTCAAAGTTAATAGGACTTAATTCGATGTGTCACTCTACAGGCATCTGGCACCTTGGGGAGGCTCAATCTGACTTTGCTCACAGGGGTTTAAATCTGTGTGTGGCAGATATGTTAATCCATGTGGTGTCCACCATGGAGCTTTTCACCTGCTCACATTCAAATATGGCCAGTGCTCAGGGATTTACATGTAACGTGTCAGTCAACCACTCATCGCAGTGCTCATTTAGTTTGTTCAAGTACACCCCACTTAAACTGCTTTGTTTGCCAGGAAATACTGACAATAGTTTTTTTTTTCTAATTCAATATATTCTTTCTATCTGTGCCCACTGCATAGAATTATTGTAAAAACGAGCTGCATGCTACAGTGTAGTTATGATGAATATTTTTTTTGGAAACCTTAAATTATCTGCGAGAGCAACCCTCCCTAGTGGAAAGAAAGATTACTGCCAGTGACTGGCAGTAAATTTCTTCTGCAAACTGATTTTCTCACTACTATGAGAATATTGGTGTAGAAACAAAATTTTTTTGTAAGACAGAAATGACAATAGTAAGTGGCTGGGTTAAATTATTTTACTGTAGTGCTACAGTATGCAACAGGTATGAATGAGAACATATTATGTGCTCTGTAGTTTCATTCCGTGTAACAAGAACAACTGGCATGTAGAATTCTCACAGCATGGCAGTATAGTAGAAAACAGGAAAATAAAGAAAAGAGGAAACAAGTGTAAATAAAAGCATTCAAGGAGTTGACTTCCATCTTGTGCTCTCCAATTCTGTCCCCATGGGCAGATCAGTACTGGCAAATGTAGTGTTAAAAAACCATGCTCACAGGCCGGGCTTTGTTTAGCATGACTTATAATGGCTTACTCGCGCAATGGCTTTCACACACTCTTTCTCACACACATACGCACACACAAACCCAACCACAAGAGAGCGATTGTAACCCCTGGCGTCCGTCCTCCAAGAAGAATTTGATTAGGAGTGTAGGTTAATCACCCAATAAATACATTCTGAAATCTCTTTGAAACACAGAACGCTGAACAAATATATACAAAAGTGATTAAAAGGAAGATAAAAGTGTTAACATCGTACTACAGACGTGAACATGGTGTGGACCAAGATGCACACACACAAACGCCTCACATTAGGCCCAAGTCTCAGATTTATTCCTTCTTGCTCCTTCACTCTTTTTCTTCCTCCGCATTCCGTTTTGAGTAACTGATTGTACACACTAGTGTCATGGTCTAGCATTGCTATATCCCTTCAGCTACAGCACTACAGGCACACAAATTCAAAGACACTGACTGGCTCTATGCCCTGTCTCATTTCAATGCTCCTTCCTTCTCGAGTCATTACAAACACACTCGGTGCTCTCTGTAAACAAATACTCTTTGTTCTTTCAGATTATAAATACTGTTTTGGTAAAATCATCTTCATTAAAAGACGAGACAGAGTGTATCTGAGCATGTATCAATACAAAACACAAAGAATTGCACTGTTGGAAGATTTTCCTTCTTCATTTGTATATGTTGCGTTTATGTTTTCATCTTCTTTTTGGCTTCAGCATTAAGGCCCAAAACACAGAGTGGAAGAAAAGGAGAAGTCCAAGCGGTGATCTGTAGGTACGAACAACACACATACTAACACACTCACAGATAAACAGTATTGCAGGGCAATATAAAAAGACACTAAGGAATGATGAAACATCCTCTGTCCTTTCTTCTTGTGAAATCATTATTTTTCTTCACCATTTATATTCAAACTACAGTATGTTCAGCCATTCTTGTCTTTCATCCCTCTTGTACTATCCAAAGTGCGTGGGTGCCGGTGCTGTTTCAGTCTGGCTACACTAGAGGGTGCCATTTCTCTCTGCAGACTGACTGACAGGTTTTGCTGTGGCGGTGTTTATTGCTAGAATGTCTGTGCTCCTCCCCTCTAAAGAGGAAGGGACAAAGTTGCCCTCCTGACACTGATCTGAGGTCTCTGTCCCCAGTGCTGATTGTAGTCTGTGCTTTTTGAAACGTCCTTATGCCAAATCAGCGCCAGAAGGAAACTTCTCCCTGGAGAGCACGCTCAGGTGAACACGTAGTTGAGGAGGAGCTGAGAGAGGAGCAAGATGCAGAGGATGAGACAGTGACGGCCGGTTAACGACATGGTGTCTTCTGTTGTCCTCTGATGAGCCAGCTGACGACTCAGGGCCACCAGGTTCCTATAAGGTGACAAAGTGGTCATACAGAACAGACATTTAATAAAGTTTACGAGCAATTTTTCCAAACAATGCTGCGGTTCACAACCTGGTAAATGGGAATCCTTGAAGGGCCCTAAGAAATAAACGTATCTTTGTCAGATCTTATAACCACTTTCTGTCTTCAAGTTGTCTTTCCAATGTTTATCTAATCACAACCTTTACAATAAACACATTTCTCTTCACAGACAAACGTTTTATTTACACCCGTGTGCTTTGGAAGGATGTTTACTTCCCCGGAACAGAGAACAATCTACGCAAATGTCATTTTACCAAATATGTTCATGTGTGTATATGTGTGTTATTTTCACCTCTGAATATCCTGCTGTGTCTTCTGTATAGATGTGATGGATGCCTCTATCTGAGCAACGTCCTTCAACTCCTTGCTGCACCGTGCACATTGGTTTGAAAAGCCTGCCCACATGCCAGATAAGAAAATAAGACGAAGGTTAAGCAATAAAAGACATGTACTGTACGTGTATTTGCAATGTATGCCCCACCTTCATTGTCTGAGGACTCATGTGTGGGTTCAGGTGTGGTGCTGCTGCTCTCTGTGTTCTGGCTGCAGCTGGATGGCTGGCTGCTGGCCTTCCTGTGATTCCCATTTACCTCAGCCTGAGAAGACATAGAAAAGGCTTACTACTACTTCCTGTTTAAACTTTACAGCAGACAGACTGTGAGTAGACAGCTGGTTCATGCATGATGCTAACAGGTGGGTGAAGAGGTGGATTATCACTGTAGCAAATAACAACTGAGAAATAAAAAGGCAAATCGGGCTGTTATCTGATTACACCAATGACAAAGAATCAATTATACAGCTTTAAATCCAAGGTGTGTGATCTGTTTCGCTGACCTTCTGTTGGCTGGTCCAGCTGTGGCTGTAAGACAGTTCGTTGTGTTGTCTCTGACTTTTCTCCTGTGTTTGTATCACTCCGTCCTTCTCAAACTGAACCAGACAGTACTCAGGGTCCCATGGCTGTGTGCTGTCAAATACAATATGTTAAGTTGAAGATTTAGTTTAATGCCAAATAGGAAGTTGTTGTTATTATCTCTATCTAGAGTTGTTGTCTCTGTCTTACCTTTGTTATTGTTACCTAAAATCTAAACTGGACAGCAACATTGTATGCAATATCAGTGTCATATTTGTTTGTGTGTGTGCGCATGTTCATACTCCATGTGTCTGTAGGTCCACTCTGAGGTGACAAGGTCCTGATGGAAGAGTCGTGGGACCCAGGGTTTGTCTCCTCTCTCCTTGGCCTCTTTCCGCTGAGCTTCCTCAAGCACAAACTTTTCCTGGGTGGCCTGCACCTGGTCCCGATCCATGATGGCAGTGGTCACATGTTGCCACAGTCTGCCAAGACATTGAAATTAGATGAAAATGTGCGGAACATATAGTTGTTGTTGAAGTCAGCAGTGTTGATAAACCTGTGATGTGAAATTACATTGATGAAAAAAAAAGCTTTTTAAGAGCAAACTTGTTGACTAGACTAGACTACCTTTCCGACTCAGACTCTCCCTGCTGGTCGATCTGCACCACTTGTCTCTTGAGTCGTCTGCTGCGGATGTCTTCACTAGGGTTCCACAGTGTCTCCTGCTGGCCTGAGCGCTTTTCATGAAAGAACACTTCACTGTCCTGATTTAAAAAGAGGCAACTAAATGTTCAATCTCACCAAACAAATCACTTTATCATTACAGAATGTGTATACTAAAGGTCATCCTGGAAAATTCTTTTCTAAAACTGAACACTGGACAGTCAGTGTCTGTGGCCTACTAAATAGGGCCATCTGGTTACCTGCCTTTAGACAGCTATGTTTATTAGCATCAGGAAAGAACATAGTTCAAAACTCTTACCCAGTGTCCATCAACAGTAGCCATCAGCTCCTCTGCCACAGAGATCTTCCCAGTGATCTGGTTTACAGAGCTGGAGCCTCCTAAGAAAGGCTGAAGTGAAAGTGAACAAGTTTACAAAACTTGCTGTAGAATCAAGAGTAATAGTTGCCAAGTATGTTCGGTATAACAGTGTAAAAATGATAACTAGACAAACAAAGGTACACGGTGCAGATGGTGTGAAAAAGATTTAAAATCCTCAAAACATACCTTTAGTTTAAACTCCAGTTCAGCGAAACATTTTGTTTTCTCACACTCAATGGTTACCTTCCCACCCAGCTCTAGTGTCATAGTGCCATATATGATACCTACAGGGTACAGTATTACAGCATCAAATGAACAGCACACCAATACACAGAAAGTGCAATCCACAGTAAATCATAGTATTTCCCGAGTTACTGTACATTTAGCAACATTATTAACAATCTAGCTGCAAACAGTGAGCACATTTCCTGGACTGGAAGATTAGATTAACGTTATAAACCCACTATAATCTCAAAGAACAGATATTTGACCAGAATTGTTGACTTTGGCCATAACACTATGCTACAGTACTATAGACGGTTACCTTTGCAGTGAGCATATGGCATTGTGATGACATACTCCTCATCCCTGCTCAGGAACAGCAGCCTGGCTTTGCCATCCAGAATAGCTGAGAGAGAGTTACCTACAACAGCACAGTGACACTGATGATCATGATTGATGAACTGACCCCCACAAAAAGCTTCCATTGGAAGCCATTTGCAGTTCTTCGATTACTCTCACAACTACACAAACACAGACATCAAAAGGCTGCATTATTGAGTATTCACCTATGCTGAGCTTTGAATCTATGATTATAGTGTGTTGCATACCATAGAACTTGGATTTGGCCAGGATGCTTCCACTGATAGAAAAACCATCCTTCCTATTGCAGACATAAAAGGCAGAGATGGGTGGATGGTGTGACACCTGGCAAAGGAAAGGGAGGGACACATTTGAGCAGCAGACTGTGTAAGAGAAGTGTCAGATTCTTGCTGCATTTGACCAGTGTATGCTCTGTGTGTTCACACAAGAGTCAATCGTGAATAATGAAAGGTGCATTTTTGTGTTCTAGACATGAATCCGGTCTAACCTGTTCAGCTATGTAGAAAGTGCAACTGTCAGTCTCAGGATGAAGCCAGCAGCAGCGAAATGTTTCCCCCAGGATTGGGTTGTAAGGCTTCTTCAGACCCTGGGAAATGCAAACACAACAGTGAACATCTATGTCATCTAGAGAAAGAGAGAAAGAGAGAGAGAGAGAGAGAGAAAGAGAAACTGACAGACCAGGGTCATTATAGTTTAGCAATACTGACAAGCCAAATCATACCTTAGGCTTCTTGTAGAAACCAGACAAGTACCATCTCAACACCTGCTTGATGCGACCGTATGCACTCTCCTCCACCACAGCTCTGTGATGAAGGAACACAAAAGTCAGAGACAATTATGAAACGATTCTTCACCCGTTTTTGTATAAAAACATTTTAATGTGTGCACACAGACACACAAAGTATAAAGACTGACTGTGAGAGTAGGTCAGCATGGTAGTAGTAGTCAGACAGCTTGTCCAGGAAGGAGCGTGGCTCCAGGATGAACGTGGGAAGCACCACCTTGGAGAGGTCCATGCCCGGACGCAGTTGCTTCAGCAGACCCCAGATCAGACCCTTGTTCTCCTCTGACACAGTTTCCACTTGGGACGCCTCCCCAGCCTTAAGTAATACACACAAGCAGAGGAGCGGGCATATGAATAAGGGTGGCACAGGAATCTTACAGTCATATTGGTGGTTGTATTTAACTCTAATTCTGGCTTACTAAGGTGAAGTATGTTGCGCTACATTTTTGTGGTGCTTTCTCACTATACAAAAAAAGGACCGGAGGATTCACAAAAAGGAAGTGTTATCTGTATATAAAACTATGAACTTGGTGCCTCACCTCAGCCATCTCCTCTGTCATCTGCTCTACATAGGCTGTGGCCTGTGGCCCAGGGGACAGCTCATCTGACTGATCCATGTCACTCTCTTCTGTCAGCCGTCCACCATTCTCATTGGCTGTAGTGTCCCAGTCTTCCTGGGCCTCACGCTCTGATTTGTCTGAAAAGCCGTCATGCTCCATGTGGTGACTGCCCAGGAGCACAGTGTCATTCAGCCTGATTTCAACAGAGGAAAAGTTAACATCATGATTAGAACCATATTAACATATTCACATTTCTGCACATTTTAACATCAAAGTAATGACCGTAAGTCAAAGTATTATGACAGTATAGGCCAGCTGTAGTGTGCTAAACCACATTCAGGGAAGGCATTCAAAATGCCTAAGGGCTGGACAGACCTGAAAATCAACACACTTTGAAATACTAACCAATCAGTAATGTTATTTATTAACCCAACACGCCTTAGTACAGAGGCAGCTTTCCTTACCTCATAGACATCGAGCATACAGACAAAATCCGGAATCAAAACACCACCAATGCTGCAAGCAGTAGATCCAATCCAGATAGCAGAAATCTTTCCTTATCTTTCCTGCTCTTTGTGAGGGGGTATGTGTTTTTAAATTTTTGAATAAAAGGTTTAGATTTGTTTCCTTGACTCCGGCTCACCTGCTTTCAGTGTGTATGTGTACGCTGACAATGGCTGTCCCTTTCTAGAATGTGTATGGTTATTCAACTCTGTCTTCCTGCTGCTCTGCCCGTCATGTGAACAAATGCGTTGCTCTGATTGGCCGGGAGAGGAGCAGGGGAGGAGGGTGAGCTGTGACAATGATCAGAGAGGGGACCAGCCATGGAGGAGGTAATAAAAAGAGGTGTGGAAAAGAAATGGATGTCTAATATAGTGCTCCAATGAATACACACATTCAAATAGATTATTTACAATTAATAATCAATAAAAGTAGCAAGACATAATGATAATTAAATGAATATGAAATAAATTGTATTATAAACCTAACATCTCAGACAGTATAAATGTTGTTTATAGCAATGCCAAGGTCCCTTAGTGCAAATGCAAAAACTTGTGTGTGTACTAACAGGGAATATCAATTACAAGTAATTTAGATATGATAAAGATGGAGTTTAATTATGTATGAATTGCTAGGTCAGAGTATATTACTCACTGTAACAACTCTGTGTCAGTAAGTGCGGTTGACTGCAGCAGGTGGAGTATATGGGATGACTCTGAAGACGTGGTAATGTCGCCTTCTTTCCCTGCTTTGGCTGAGAGTTTGGTGAGACTGGAGCAACTAAGAGCAAGCTCCAGGGCATCCATCCAGCATCGTCCTGAAAAGACAGATGTTAGAGATGGAGAGGCTTCAATAAAAATGCTTGAGACAATAATTCTGTTTGCATGCAAGAGCACACAAATTCAACTAAAAGAACAACACACTAGACTCACCATCAGACTCTGAAGCAGCTCTGAAAATCAGGTAGTTGCTTGGTAGAGGCTGTGTTATAGAGCCAACATTCTCTCCTTTAGGGCCCTGAGTATACAGATAAAACAGCTGTTTTAAATCATTTCAGTTATGTTGCACCAACGGAAACAAGTGGCTTGTCTAATGTCCATTAGCATAATGGCAATATTAACAATTAGCAGGTATTAGTGAAAAATAATGAGACAAAGCTTAAACATTAATTTAAGACTGCTAAAATTAGCACCCAAGGCAATTTTATAAATGGCTATTAATTTATATTCAGTATCAACAACCATGTCTGACCTTGACAGCCCAGACAGATTTGTCCAACGGGTGGTAAAGTTTGAAACAGAACCCATCCTTCTTTGAAGGTCTCTCAATCAGCTTGCATGCACTGAGGAGGACAGTGCCTACCCAGTGGTCTGATTTGGGAGTCTTATAGATCAATAGAACTCCAGGCTTCAGGGCACACCACAATTTGGTCCAACTCTTCAAGGAGCCACGGATCTAAAAATGAATGTCGGATTAGAATATGTCAGTTACATAATCTTGTGAGACGCTATTAATTTCACAATTGTATTTTACCAGACGCAAAAGGGTAAAAGGGAAAAAGGCTAACTCTGTACTTTGTAATCTGAACTGAACTGTTCTTCAACCTTAAACCTCATCATGTTTATGTTCAAGTGTCCTCAGGTTTTTGTAATAAATAACATCTGTGATGAAAAATTACATGTAAATGACAGATGGTTGAAGATAGTCTGAACAAATTGTTGTTAGTATAAAGCCAATAAGACGACACCCCTGCACCTTTAGCCAGTTAGACATGATGACAACACTAGGGTCCTTTAGTGCACTGAACAGCTCTCTTGCTGCCCGTTTCTTCTCTTGCCTGTAATTCTGCTTTTGGACCTGTAAAAAAAGAAAAAAAAACATGAACTGAATGAGTCATCACTGTAGTCAGAGAACTGTTCTGAAACTGCCACTAGGTGGAAGTAGAGTCAAAGAGTACACTGGCAGCATTCTCACAGGCTTATATGAGTTTCATTGATATAATTATTATTGATTATTTTAACACTTCACTAAGGGGTATAGTTTAAAGACAGAATTCAAAGACCAACAAAAACAAGGGTTCCTAAAGGCTTTGTGTACATTCAACCTTCTGCGCACCGACTGACCACATCATGCTCACTATAATGAACCTACTGCATAATAATGCTCAATAGTTCCCAGAAGGCCATTTACCTTAAGAGACTCCTTACGTGCCAACTTCTCAGTGGGGGAAGGGCAATCCTTCTCAACATCACTAAACATCCTGGACTCAGACTAAAGAAGAAAGCAGAGAAGACAATCAAAGATGACAAGGAAGGATTTTTTTAAATTTATATTTAAAATACAGATAAACATTATGTCAAACACAAGGCAAGCAAGGCAGCTGAGGCTGCCACTTCTGGTGTTGTGACCACAAACTTACTGACGTTCTTGGCTGTTAAGTTAAAGGCACCTCTGAATGTTTGTCTCCACTGATCAATGTGTAAAGACAAGAATCTTAAAGTAATCCTGTAAATTTACTGTGTAATATGCGTAATTATATAACTAAATTTTGGTATAAATGACAACACGCAACGGGTAAGACCATGCTCAGTCTCCCATTGTCCGATAAAAGCTCCTCTGATGAACTAGAGGGCCACAGGCCACAGATGCAGCTGAGCCCGTGAATTATTTTCACATATACAAAGCTGATATAAAGTGAAGAGGCGAGCCAATATGACAAGAGCGAAGGGCACGAGACAGGAGATTACACAGCTGCCAATGGAAACATTTATTGACCAGTCCTAATATAGTATGACTAAAGAATGGAAACAGATTTTTATACAGCATAAACAAAATAGGTAGCACCAGGACAATAAAAGTCAAAGCTGCCATGTAAAGGGCGTGTGGTGCTAAAGAAGCGGTTCCCACCATGGCCCTGACTTAAATTCCCACAGCTTTTATATGACTTTATTACACTTTTGCAGTGTTTTGTGAGAGTTATCCATTGTATGTTAGTGTTTTTTAACCTAAAACCGTAATATATCTGGCTTCCATTTCAGTCTTACATATTACATGAGCCATTTGTAAAGCAAACAAGCCTCAAGAAACTCTTGTATGTTTCATGTTTTTAATACTGTCAATCAGGAAAAAAGAGCTGCGTGCACACCCAATGATTCAGTTGCAGAGAATGGTTACGGGAGCTGCCCAACCCGAAACTGTGTTCTTACCTGGCTGCGGGGTGATTGGGCAGGACTAATTTCATTACTCAGCATGGAGAGACCATTCCTGTCTGTCTCACTGCCTGGTGGGAACCCACAACACATAGTCACAAACAAACATTAGCCTGCTGACAGACATTTATAGCATGGCAGCCCCAAATCCAGCTGCATAATTAGCAGCTGAGTTTTGTAGATTTGTATGGAAAAAATACAGTACAGCACAGAACATGTCATTTCACAGACGCTGAAATGAATTATCAGGCTTTGTCTTGGTCTTTGCATTATATATGCCAGCGTTCACCTGTTTTACCTGGGCTGAGGTTATAGAGGTCATTGTCTTCATAAGACAGATTCCGGGTGAGGGTGCGGGGGTCAATTTTGGGTGGGGAGGTGGCATTAGGGCACAGAGAAAACCTCCGATGGAACAAATTCTCCTCCTTCATCCTGACAAGCTGCTGGTCCTCTGCAGCGGGATAAGCAGAAAGGAAAACAGAAAATGAAGGACACTCATTTTATTTTTTAATTTTTTTTTTACCTATCCACCTGAAACATTAATTCTGATCCATCCATAGAATTTACAAACTTCTAAATAGAGTCATTCATCCTGTCTTTGTGTCTCCCTGTGTGACAGTCTCAAAGCTCTCAAATATCACCCTCACTCCTGTCGGTTCATATCTATCTGTCTGGACCCCCCACCCTTTCTTTCCACTCCTACACTGACAAAGAACTACTGTATGAGGACGTGTCACCCTGTCCACATAAAGGCACTGTGCATGGCCGTGACAAGCAGTTCAGACTGCACATTGTTAACAATAAATGACAGAAAGATGCCCCAACCAAATCACTCTTTCCACAGCGAGTCACTGTCCAAAACAACACCCACCGCCTTCACCGCTTCTCCATCCTCCCCGTCTGCCTGCATCGACCGTCTTCCTACTTTCCTCTCTTTGGAACTTGAGATGAAAAGACATAGCACTTAGCTCGTCTTTCCCGGTTTTCTCATCCATTGAGCCCTGTAATCACTGATTTCTACTGATAGTTTCTATCTATTCATAGCACGTTATTAACAACTGCCAACTGTCACAGCTGTTTCCAGACATATCATTAGGCTTGTTCAAAGGAATGGTAAGCTGATCAAAGAAAATAAGAGCTGACAGGAAAGCACTGAGGTTAATGGAGCGTAGCTGTTACCACCTGGGACTGTCTGGACAGGAACACTGTGCTCTGCTCAGATCAATATAATCCTATTCATTTTCTTTCAGTGCACAAACAAACACACACAGTGGACAAGACCCTCTGACTTGCAGCATAGAGATCTGAACTCAGTTACAAAACCCAAGAACAGCATGTTACATAATATTCATTCATAGAACATTTTCACAGACTGATTCATCCATTAACTCTCCCACATTGTTCGGCTGTGATAACACTGCTGCGCACAGATAAGTACAGTGTGCCAAAGTGTTGTAAATGGTAAAATCTCTATGTTGACAGTGGCCTGAAGTAAAAATTGGAAAATAAACGTTGAGCAGCACAAGCTTCAGCCGTTAAGAAACAGTACTCTCCCTTTTATATATTTACACTCACAATAACACATCTGTATAGATTACATTACATTACGTTCATTTAGCAAACGCTTTTATCTAAAGCGACTTACAATAAGTGCATTCAACATTGAGATATACCCAAAAAGTGCAAGAAGTCAATGAGTAAATAAAGATTTATCGGAAAGCAGGCAAAATATAGATATGTACAGTCCCTGGTTCCCTGTGACTCATTCTCTCAACTGTCGGAGTCCCTTCTTTTTTCTGATCTTTCAATCTCTTCTGTACATTTATTTCTCCCACCCTCTGCTTTTTTGTCCTTTCATGGAGACAGTTATGAACGATTACTATATATATAATATAGAGGGTAAATTTATTCTTTTCTAAAATGAGCCTTATTTGTCCTTGTGGGGCAGGTCTAAAAATAGCATTCAATTGCTGCAGTGCATGAGCGTATGAGTAGCACAGTCCTGAGTGAGATGCAGGCTGCATGGCAAAGGGTTCAGCAATACATAATGGTGAGCAAGAGGGGCTGCCAAACTGGACTTACTTACGTATGTACATATGTAGACAGACAGATGGATAGACAGACAGACACACACAAACAAATAAATAAATAATGCCATTTACGGTACAGGAACTCAGGCAGGTCAAAATGTGGGCAGACATACAGACTGACTGAATAAACCAATCACAGCTGGTTTCACAGCTGCAGGGAGGTATTTACTGGGGGAAAGACTGTGTATGCGTACATTATGCAGTCTAGACTGCAATGGGTGTGGTATCTATGCTCACTAATGTGTTAGTATTGTGTGAGGGCCTTTGTGTTCTTTGCATACATGACCCGTTGTGCTGCTGCAAACTGGGAGAATGACACATTTAGGGGAAGACATGCTCATCTCCAGATAACCAAACCCAGCAGTTGTGGTGGAGCTGACCATATAGTGTGTATGCATTACACACAAACATAAATAAATGCACATAAAACATAGCTAAAATTCAGCTTGGATTAAAGACAAGATCGCGGAAAAATATGCATGCGAGAGAAAAACATCAAATCCATTCACTTGTGTGTGTTAATATATGTAATTATGTTAGTCAGTTAGCAGTTATGTTAGTGCCTTTATGAATGTGTGACTGTGTACACATCTGCCTCTCATATCAAGAGTTCATTGCTGTGGAGTTCTCAGGCAAATTACACCTAAACAAAAAAAAAGACCACTGTTCCATCAGTCCTTGGGATGCTGCAGTAAATATATGATACTCAGCAGGGTACATGAACACAGTGCTCTAGTTACTGTGGATCCACATAAAATATTTATGTAGCATTACTAAAACTAACAAAAACTTCTTGCAGTAAAAAATAACACTAAGGTTCTGTAACACATTAACCTACAAGGAGGACAGATAGAACAACAACAGCATGTGACCCTCGAGAATGCCACATGTGTCCTGTCACATGGGGCATGCTGATTTTTTTTAGTATTGTCTGGGAGGAGGGAGGGTTGGGAAGAAAGGGAGGTGGAAAGAAACACGCTGACAAGTTCTAACCTGTATTTTGTAGATATGCTTGACTGAGTTATCGAGCACAAGTCTTTCTCAGGGACACACAAGGCTCCGTTCACATAAACCACTCCACAACATAATTTTACTCAAAAACAATGTTTATGACTCTGGTTGACAGGTTAAGAAAGACCTTTTAATAGTCCCACATGGGGAAATTAATTTTTCTGCACATGCAGTACACAACATACAGTTAGTACAACAAACATGACATGCACATGCAGAGCAGAAGGCTACACCACGAGGAGCGCCCCGGGAGCGAGTTCAGGGGGTTAAGGGCCTTGCTCAAGGGCCCAAGGTGGTGGACGACAGTGGACAGATGGGGGCACCTCTCCCGTTTTCCGGCCAATCCGGGGTGCAAACCGGCAACGTACCCAAGCTTGCTAGACATGGTCCGGGATGGTGGCGCATCACCCGAGCTGGGAATCGAACCAGCGACCTCTGGGTCCAAAGCCTCTTGGTCCAAAGCCCAACTCTTTAGCCTCTTCGCCACCACCTCCCCAATTACTCAATTGATTGCATCTAGTACTAAATAGTAGTAATAGTAGTAAACTGTTTACAAACACTATTTGGTATAGGTGGAAATGTAATTCAGGGTTTGAGTTCCCTGATTTAGCACACACCTATAATATTGCAAACACAGCAAAAGCCAATCCAAATAAATCCGACCTTGACCAAGAAACTGAAGTGTTTGTGTTCATGTTTCTCTTCCTGTGTGGGACATGTTTAGTTTGTCTGGCAGTCAGTCAGTCAATCAGTTCCAGTCAGCCTTGCAGCATCCAGTCAGCTGTTCTTAATATGAGGACACAGATTAAGCCCAGACACTCCCTTCATCCTTCCATCACTTCATCTATCCCCCCCTCAACAGCCCCACCCTGTTAACCCCCTGTCTCCACTGACGACAGTACTAATGGATGGCCATATGACCTACATATACACCAATAGGCTGTTGCTAAGTAAAGTATCTGCATTAGCAATGAGGGCAAAAACATGCTGCAGTGGACAGACTGCTAAAAAGTGGTACAATGAGGAAAGTGGGGAGGTGCCAACACAAGATGTGCAGGCATTTATTGTTTCATGTCTTAAAGTGCAGTACATCTTATCCTGCCACTTCTACTCCTGTGGTAGGTTGTTTACAGATACTTTCACAATCCATCCTCACAATGTTCCCTGCAACCTGTTCAATTCCCTTTATTTTGCCTGCAACAGAAAGATCCTATAATCCCTCATTAACGAGTACATCCAATATGATGTTGCATCAGACAGCAAAAAGAAGTAGATGAAATTACAGTTTCCAAAACACATTATTATAATTATAAAATAAAAATGAAAGGTGCAAGAATATTAAAAAATATAAAGGCATAATCAAGCTAAAATTCCTCTGCAGTTTACATACTATGTGTGGGGATTCAAAGGGCTTTCTACAAGGCTACTCAAAGGGTATAGTGTAACGTCTTGTAAACACAACAGAAGTATACTACTTCTGGGGGAATTGAATACTTAGATATCGAATCTGTAAACATTATACACAGCATGGTTAAAAAACCATGATATACATGTTCATTCACCTCACCTAGGTTAATATATATTTTATAATGATGTCCATAGATCATTCACAGCAAGTGCCTTCATCTGCCTTAACCAAACTTAATCAGTAGATATAAACTGTGTTATAACCGTCGTTATGAATTAAAAAATGGGAGAGGCAATCTTGGAAGCTTTTTTAAACGGTAACTACTGTGTCAATGATGACATGCAGAAGGCGGAATTAGGTCTACTGTCACTGTTCAGAAAAAAGAGGTGATTTTTCTGGGACACTGTGGGAGGATACTTGATTTAGTAGTTCTATTCTGGGTCCTGTGGGGAGGGTGCCCGTATATTTTAAGGAACTCAGACGGAGAAAATTCCTTCCAGCCAGACCTCCTATTTGATCTCACTTAAAATAGGAAACCTTTTGTTCAGTAGGGACTGCAATGAGCCATAACCATGATGAACCTTCACTAAGCATTGCAAGTCCAACATCCACTCTGTTCTGCCAAAGTGCCATCCATAATGTTGCTGTATGTGCATTCCTGTTTATATATGTTCCTATATTGACTTTAAAGCCTTGTTATTTCAGTGGAGCATTTTTTAGCTTTTAAGTTTTCAAAGAGAGTTTCCAAAGGTTATCTTAGTTCTTGTGCAGCTGTGACCAGAGCATGATGGAAGTGGGCCGAAGGATTTGTTAGTTAAGCAGAGTCTCTTTGCTATACCCTGAGCTTCAAGTTAGACTGCCAGGAGAAACAACCTCCTTCTGTACACACAGCCAGTTTCCCTGAACAGACACTTTTGCCAGGGAGAAGGGAAGAGCAAGGTAAACATAAGCTGTAAATGAGACACTGGATCCCACAAGGAGTGGGAAAGATTCTGGTTTGGGCTGAGGGTGAAATATAAAGTAGGGGTCATACTCAGTCCACCGACAACAACATTAAAGGTTACATTTTGCTGAGTAGACATGTCACACAGACATGCCAACCCTTTTATTAAAACTTTTTGTCAAGTCCCTTTATATGGCAATATAGCTTAAATAAATCTCCCTCTGAACAAAACCTTAGAGTATATGGCAATAAATTGCAGACAGTTTTTTACAGTGATAAAGGAAAATAATTGGCGCTACTGCTGCACTTCACTTTTAACATTGTCCTTTCCATTATCCTTTTGTGTTTGTAAATGATCCTTTAGGTTTTATCTCGCTTTCACACATTATAGCTTCCCTCCTAAGTCAATGCATCATATAAGTAGACAAACTAAGTAATCCACATTTAATACTGCATTAGCTCAAGTCACCTTCAGAAAGCTGTTGAAATCCTTGAGTTGATACGGTCCTCCCGCCAGTGATCTCAGGGTGAAATAGGTGAGGAAACCAGCCTCAATGCAAGCAGCTCTATGACCTAGGTGCCTCTTTTAGCTAAGAAACAAGAAACTCTTCCAAAACAAAGATACATTTTGGCCAACTGCTGTATATTGGACAATTGGGTGCTCACTCGATTAATGGATGCTGCCACGTTAGGACACTGATGTATTAAACGTTTATTGGGAATTAACTGGGTCAACCTGCTAAGAATGCAAATTGTGCGCTTTGTCCTACCAGTCACTTGATAGTCATGTCACAAGCCAGCAAAGTAGCTAAAGAAAAGTAATGTAATGAGGGTAGACGTTTTCTGAAGAGCTGATGATTGAACAGCCACTGTTCTCCACCTACAGTCCTATGTAGATAAAATCAGAAGATCATTGTCCATTATTTTATCTTTATCAAAAAAAAGAATTATATACATCGTCAAAACAATGGCAGTTAGCTGTGTTAATTTCATCCTCAAGTCTAAATTTGTGTCATATTAAGATATTTGACTTGGTTTTGCAAAATAGTAGTCAAGGAGTCTAATTGTTGGCGTACGATTAAACAAACATTACAACATAAAGCATAACATGCTTCCTAGACACAATTTTAGTTACCATAAAATAATTTCCTGTCAGGACAAGGTACAATGATGATTCAGTTTTAAATTGTCAACAGAAACACAATGAGTAAACACCAACCTCACTCTGGATCTCTCATTACACTACACTTTGCTTTGCTGTTCAAAAAGAGACGACTGGGTACCACTTTCTTTAAATGGAGTTACAACATCAATTTAAGTAGATTTTTAGCATTTACAAAAACTCTCAATAATTTTTCTGCCTGACAACAAATTTGAACATACTTTTTAGGCCCAGAAAGTTTGACACATCCTTCATAAACTGGCTAATAATGTGCAACAACAAATAGGCCTATTGTGGTCTACGGTTTGATGAGTTTGATGATGACTATTAGACAATTAAAAATATATACATGGAAAGAAGACATAGAAGGCTGGACATGTAAAGAAAAAAACTTTGTTCAGCCACAGTATATTAAATTTTGTTTAAACTCCTTTTCCAGTAATTTGACACACAAATGTGTACATATTACTAAGGTTCATAAATGGAGTGCAGAAGAGATAAGGCACCTATGTACCCAGTCATTTAAACAGTCAAGGAAACTGTCAGCTTTTTATGACCATTATTTTATGATCATAGTAAACCGGTCTGAATGTGTGTGGCTTTCAGATGAACATGAAAATTAGATGAGAGTAGCCTGCCTTTGAGCTCTGAGGTGCAGGTTGAGAGTTTTTGATTAGTTAATGTGTAATTTGTTAAACCTCATATGTCTTAATGCTATGCCCACATGCCAAGATAACAAGTTTAAGACTGAATCCAAACAATTCCTAACTGATACTAGCAACTACCACAGACCACTACTGCAATCTTAGAGCTGTAAGGAATAACAAAACAAAGTTTCTAACTGAACCAGAAGCAGATACCCTAAAGTCCCTGTGTTACCGCTAACATCAAACTATTTTGTTGAAGGATTATACATTCATCTAGATAAAAGTGTACTTATTGGTATAAAAAGAACACTGGGTTTTCCATTTTTATCCCAAATCCACAGATGACTGCCTGAAAGACCAAAATACATTAAGTAATAAGGATAAAGAAAGAGAAACTAGTCATTACTCACTTTCAGCTACTGTATGAAAGATCAACACGTGCTCCAGGCTCCTTTTTTAAGAGCTTTGAGTATCTCTCTGAAGTATCATTCTGTAGCCAACTGTCCTTGTGCAACCTCAAACATTTACTCCCTTCTAACCCGAACGAATCTGACACACCCAGTAAGCAATTGAGGTCGGTCAAACTGTTATCTGCTGCTTCCCCTTTACACTGCACTGTACTCTACATTTGCAACACTGACACACAATTGCTCACATGGACACATACAAGACACCAAAACAGCTCAGATGTATTTACTGTTGAGGCTCTTATTGACACTGTGAAGAAATAGCTGTAAAGGGCCAGTTTAATAAGTAACTAGGCATAAACACATAGTACATCAATTTCACATCTCGTGTCATGCTCCAATTCCCTCTTCTGTTCAAAAAGTAAGTTAGCCTTCCTGGCAAAATGAGATAATAATGTGTTGTTTTTATGTCAGATTTTGAAATCAGACTCACATCTGGATGAAAACAGGCTCACAAATCAAACCTTAACCTCGAACTGTTAAGTTTAAATTTGAAACTGCAGATTAAACGGACACCTAGCCATTTTAAACCTGTGCATTATTTAGACATAAAGGAGACAGACAAGTAAGAGCTCATCTTACCTTTCACCTGGTGAGCTGCAAGAGACACCGCATCCAGAAGCCTTTATGGGAGCAGCCTGTCTCACCTGCAGATACAGGAACGTTGGAGAAAGGTTTCACTTTCACCCACAAATTACAAACAAGCAAAATGCCTAACTGCCTCTGTCTCTTCTTCCCATGCTCCTCCTGGTCACACCACTGTGCTAAGGAGAGTGGAACCCCACCCAATCCTAGTCCCAGTCCCAAGGGAGCTGCTGACGTCACTCTGGGGCAAGTGCACAGACTGTTTGCCACCTGAACACACACAACTGTCAGTCAGTTAGTCCTAGTCTCCAGTTTAAGAAAAATAACTATTTAAATTGTTGACCATGGACCCAGTTCAATAAAATAACAGTATAGCTGAAAGCCCTTACAATGATGTTTTCTTGAAAGAAACACAGTTCTATTCAGTGTGTGTTTACTGAGTCAGCAGAAACAAGTCAGCAGTTACAACTTACCATATTCAAACACAGAGGAGCTAAGACACACCATCACACTTATGGAAGACTGCGAATACTACTCTTACACTAGACAAACACACACCCTGGTACAATGTTTAACCAAGAAAACTGGAAAACTGACTCCTGCGTGACAGCATAGTGTCTATTTTAAAGGGACATACTTCTCATTTCAATTTCAATTTGGTATCTAATTTCAGTTGGTTGTACTCAATATTAACAACCCATTCTGAACTTTTGTTTTCCCTTGTAACGCCTTAGTTCTGACAGAGCGAAGAACAATGCATTCGCCAACAGATGGGATTTGTGATAAGCCACAGTTCCAAAAAACTAAAACAACAACAACACAGAATTCATATAACACCATGCACATAAACACACACAGTATACCCCTTACATACAACAAACACATTTAGGTCCCCTAAGAGATGCAGCAACCATGTATCAGTCACTCACGGCTGGGATGGGTTTCTCTGGGTAACAACCCAATTAGTGAGCTGAATGACACGTCAGCAAGTGTAAAATGAGTTGGGTATCTGAATGGAATCTGTGTCTTTAAATCCTTCTACCAAGAAAGGGAACATGTCTTAACACTTGAGTATGCCTAACCTACATAAGATGCGAACTAAGAGAAAATCCCTGAGCTGACAGAGCTTGAGAGACAGGAGCCAAATATAATTCTTGTACCTTGCAATTCAATTTCACTTCAGGTAACTGGACCTAATTAAACTCAGCAAAGGAACAACTAGCTGCACTAGCACTGCAAAATGAAAAACACAGTTTTAAATGAGTGAAACATCAGCACATGCATATTGCATAAACAGGGCTCTATGCAAGTCTCCCCTTGCATTCAAGTAAGTAACATTTACAGCTGAGCATGGCATGTTTGCCAACTTTCCCAGCCAAGAATGACTCATTGGAGTGGATCAGGCTAGATCCTTCTGAATGATTAATAGTTAGGTCTCCAGCTCAATTAATTAAAACAACAAAAAGTGTATGAAAAAACTGTAGGCAAGATCTCAAGTGCTTCATTTGAGACTATGCTAGTGGTGAGACATTGAGTAACAAATAGATGATACATTAATGCATCAAATTTAACATCAGACATATGTGATGAAACAACATACATACACACCACCCGACAACTCATTTTTATTTCATGGCACAGAGGAATTACTTCTTTATGCTGTTATGGTCTTTATAATAACATAACAGCAGTACCGAAGGAGAGGGTTTGATGATGTAATAGAACTGATTTATTTTGATGACAATGTTTGCATTTGGCCTACAATTAGCTTTGATTTCCTAACTAAATGTTGGAAAATGATTTATATCTCAGGGGAACTAGAATGGTCCTGAACCACCCTGGAGTAGAACACCTACTATTAACAGCAGTCAGATTCAAACTCCTAGTTCATGGTTCAAATACTTTTTGAAGAATTACTATGTAAAAGTTTTATACTTTTGATACACTGAGAAGAATTATTATCAGTTGCTTCATATTTTCTTGTGCATACTATTACTAAGACACTGTTATGGCCTAGCAAACAACTGTGATACCACCAGGACCCCCAGGCTTCTTCAGTAAAGCCACATTTACAGTATGTGGTTGGGCATGGTGTTTTCCAAGTATTCCTCACAGCACAGCGTGAAGGTTGGGACATGTGTTGCTGTGTCTTCCTGCTAGAAAAGGCAGAGATAAAAAAACAGCACTAACCACCCACGGAAAGTGACTCAAACAGCTCTTCACATTTTCACCTACCTATTCTTTTTCCTTCATTGACTGTCACTCTTTCCCCAATTGTTATTCATAGCCAGGAAAATCCTTGGTTCTAGTTGATAGGCTTAGGGACCAACACTATTAAAAATCCCTGCCTGATTAGTGCAAGCTGGACCGTCACGGTGAACCCTTGAGAGTCCCGTCTGAAAAAATGCATACAATATAGAATGCTGGAAGCAACAAAATCTTTATCAGAGGCAAACAGTAGTCACACTACTGTTTGCCTTCAACTGTTGTTCCTCATACCACGAACAATTTCTAACTGCCATTGTGCTACAATGACCTTCAAATGCCTGATTTGTTATCAGCTGTGCTATTGGCAACGCTTGCGTCTGGCAATTTGGGGTCATTCAATATCAGATCAATTTATGTGCAAAGTGAGTCTGACAGAGAATTGTAATACTGGATATTAGCCCTTTATTGTCTATGTTACCTTATGTGAAAAATGAAGTTGAACAAAAGTTATATACAGATTTCCAAATGTCTGAACCATTGGATCAAATGAGGACTTGATTGATTTTTAAATAAAAACAGAAAGGAATAGTGGATAGAATGTTAACCGTCTTTTTCCTTTCTGTAATTTCTCAAATACAACCTCACACTTATCTTTCAGCAGTCTAGTAATCATTTCCTCTTGTACTTAGATTCTCCTTCCCTAGGAGATGTTTTTACCCAGTATTGTGACAGATGCATTCCAGCCACTCTTTAACTATTAACAATAGTGCACTTCTGTGTCACTCTCATCTCTGGTAAAGCTCAGCTCCACACAGAACTACACAATTAAAAGTGATGAGCTCCACTATATTTATCTGGACTAAGAATAGATTGAGATCCATGATCTGAAGCAACACAGTAAAATCTCAACCTTGACCCATAATCACATCAAAATCAAACAACAGTAAACAGTAAACTGTATGGGTCAATATACTATTTTTTAATAAACATCAGACGCACACATACTAGCAAAGGAAAAGGATGCCTTAAATAAGCTATGTAGGACATATTCCATAAGTCTAAACTGCATGTCCTGTATATATGTGGTCGATTTTGCAGATACAAAACGTTTTAGTGACTGACTGTTTCCTCAGCCTTATTTAGGTCATTCTAAACTGGATTTTTTGTTCTCAATAGCGGAGCTATATGCTTATTGTACATGCAGATACAGTATGTGTATGAATGCAATAAGCTATTATTTGCCATTTATCAGTGTTGGTCACAGACACAGTACCTAATGCCCTAAAAAGACAGCTCCCTGCCTGTTTACACGTCTAACGCCGGCGCTAGTGTTGAACTCAACAAAGGTTACAGCTTGGCATGAAGCATGTTGTAGACGATGTGTTGCCTGGCTCTGCATAATATTTGACCTTTACAAATCTACAAATTTCAATGCTCTCATTTTAAACACCCTCGGACACACGCTGCATTGTGTCTTCATGTTATGTGTGTAACACGTCATGGGTTGCGTGTTGTAATGACCACGTACTAAGCATTATTATGGTTCCTCAGAGCAATGGATGTTGTCTTGAGTTAACGTTAGCCGCTATGGTCATCCCGGTGTGTCGCCGTCACACTCACAGCAAAACAAAAAAAGTAGCCCGAATAAACACAAGGAAAACAAATAAAGACACTTGTCCTTGCTTGTCGCAGCCACCGTTGACATTGGCTATGTGTGTTGTTGCCATGCAAACAAGTGACAGCCAAGCTGCAGCCGGATGCGTCCTCCCGGCTAACGTGGAGACGAGCGTTTACTTTCTGTAGCTAGCTAGTAAAGCTAGCGCCTACCGAGACAGACGGGAAACCCCGAAGACAAGAGATAACGTTACGGCCACCACGGACCACATTCCTCCGTACACTGCGTCGATAGGATGCCAGAAAACCCACAACCGCCTGTACCCCGGGAAGAAGCACACCCTCTTCGTTCAACAAGTCGGCGATATTTCAGCTAGTTAGCATAAGTTAGCTGACAAAGCGACCGTTAGGTGATGAAATGCAAGTTATCCCTGTTGGTCGTGTTGGTGTGGTGTGGTGTGGTGAGACACTCACTCTGTGTCGACCACCGCAGCGCTCAGGCGGCTGTTTCCGGCCGTCCTTCCCAGTCCAGCGTCATAGCACGGAGCCGTGCGAGGCAGCGGGTCTCTGGGAGCAGTGGCTGGCCTGTGGCGGACGGTCTGAGTGCGCTGGAGGAGAAGTTGCTCCGTTTCAACATGGAGAGTGTGGAGCAGAACTGACTGACCCTCCTGCTGCTGCTGCTGCTGCTTCCAGCCCGTGGCTGCCACACGGGAACTCTGGCGACACATGTGGCCACAGCCGAGTACAACACTCGCTGCTTGGTGCCTCACTATGATAATGAACTTGTCACGTTACCAGCATTATATCTTTTCACGAGAATAATTTTTAAGTTAAACATCTACGGTGTAGTTCGTAGAGCATTTCAACCTTATATCTTAGTACATATACGTACGTACAAATATTATTTATGTTTAATAAAGTAAACTTTCTTATTATTCAATTAGTATTACTAATTCATAAACAAATAAAATGTGGAAGCTTCACTATAACCCAACCTGTGTGGTTGGGTTTTTCTTTCATTTATTAAAGCACAAAACTATTTTTTAAAAAAAATCAATATTTCAGAAGCTGAAATATGTTGATGCAATCCACTGGAGTGGATTTACTGGAACAAAAGCTTTTGACCTCATCATTAAATTTGGATCACCCAGTTATTGTCCTACTTTGATATTCTATTACAGGTTGGATTGCTGTCATACTGGCTTTGGCTCCCCATGTACTAATCACAGCATAGGAAATGAGAGAGAGCGAGAGAGAGATGTTCAAATTAGATCCAACTGGTGACTTTGGGTGACATGAACCAGGGATCATGTGAAGGAGATGGGTGGAGAATTGAAGAAGTGGAGGAAAGGGAGTGACATTGCTTCATTAGATGTAAGAAATCTCTGGCTTAATGAAGCAGACATGAAGACAAAAATCATATAACCACCAAAATCATATAATGTTGTTGTTAGGTTGCTCAGTGGCACCCTTTTCTCTTAAAACAGAAAATAAAATGGTATAATTTATTTATCCTTTGAGGTTGCACTTAAACTGCAGTCTTAAAGTTGCTCTGAATAATGCAGAGGTGCTGCACCTCAGTCCTCCTCTGCAGCATGCAGCAATTCCCCGTTTGACTCTTTCTATGTGACTGAAACAGTTCAGAAGCATAATATACTATAAATCGATATTAGCTTATTATATATAATGTAACTAGCTATTCTGAGTGGCATCAACTGGGAGTAATATATATATAAATATGTGTGGCTGCAGTCACACACTTGCAGCCATAAACATACGTGGAATGAAAATCTTTAATATCAATGTATATGATATGGTATAAATGGTATACAAATATTAAACAGTTCATTTTTGCATTGTACCAGCAAGCATTTCTCAAAAACATCCTAAAACATAATAATTATCTTATTTTCTTGTTTTTCCTTCAAAATGTGCTCTCAAACATCTTAAGTACATTGTGGAATAATGAAAACAAGCTACTGGGTAAATGCACATATCAGTTATCTTAAGAACTGAAGTGTATCCACCTCATGGAAAATTTTGCTGTGTAGAAGCTGAAAATAAGCTTGTAGTAACATTAACATCTCAGGAAGCATGACTCAATAGACCAGAAATGCATCAGGAAGTGATGTAACATTGTTGTTTCTACTAGGAAAAGCCAATGTAGAAAAAAAGGACACTAATAAGACAAAAGAAAACAATAGATGTGACCTCTGAGTTCATCAGGGTATACACTGGTGCAGTATGGATTTGCTAACACTACACTTCGAAAGTAAAATGTTCAGTTCTCATTGTATAACTTCCTGAGTGTTTGTTTACTGTGACACATTTCTTCTATCTTAAAAAATAAGAGTAAGACCGTGGCAATCAGATGTGGAGCAAACAGCAAGAAAACAAACAAAAAAACAGTCTACAAAGCACTAACTAAAACTACAATAAAAATCTTACACCTAAAAAACGAAAACAGTATATCCAGTGCATTATTTGCTACAGTGCATATAAATACAAATGATTATACAATTAAAAAACACTTTAAAGGACATTGCAGAGTTCAAATTCGCTTAAAAGGTGCAAAAACTGTATGTACAATCTGACAAGCATCAATAAAATTATACAATAAACAAAAAACTTTTTTATGGTTCCCATAACAAGGTAAAATCACAACAGTCCATGTTGTGTCCATTAAAGATAAAATAATGCCACCTGGTGTATAAAGCACATGTCTTTAAAAGGCACATAGTATTTATACCAGCATTTCTTTAATCAGCTGTTCTAAATGGACAATTAATAAGGTCTCTTGTCAAAAATAAATCAAATATACCTATACGAGCATCCTACTTATTACCTGAGCTAAAATGTAATCATCAGTAAGTCGCATCCAGTAGTATGCAAAAGGAAACAAAAAACAATTGAGAAGGTTTTTTGTAATCCCCACGTCTGTGATTATGTCCTCTGTCATATCTATACACATAGGTTTCTTGATTGTCGGAAACGTAACAAATAAATTAAAGAAAAAATATATTCAAATCCAGAAAAGCTCTTTAACAAGAAATGGACAGGTAGAAAAATAATCCAGCTACATTCTCTTTACAAACATCTGCTCAGTTTTTTTTTTGGAAATGGAATAATGAGGAGAAGACCTGAGCAGTTACTATAGCCTATGCATTGTGGTACCTGTTTTTCTGAAAACCTTTAATTGGTTCTAAGTTCTCGTAAATGGAAAATGCAGCTGTGTTTTGGTAGATTAGGTCCACATTGGTTCCAGTTCTTGACCTGATGATGTCCAAGGTGCACTGGTGTAAGAACACATACTGATCCTGCCAAGGACATCAAACACATATGTTCCCTGAGCTATAGCACATCTGTCATTTCAACCAACATGAACTTGTATGTAACGAAATCATCAGCGAATACGTGTCCTACCTCAGTCTGTACCATGAGTGGCCTGTGCATACGCAGGTCATGGACGATGCCATATACGTCCACATTATTTTCCCTCTCAATCTGGAAGATTAGAGTGTCAATGGCTATGAAGGTACCTGTGCGACCCACGCCAGCACTGAGTTTAGAAAAGGTAAACAAACAGCAAAAGAGACAGAATATCAAACTTGTGTTGATGGCCGAGTGATGTGAATCTGTGTGTGAGTGTGTGTGTTTAGTCAGACCTGCAGTGGACCACAGTAGGAGAGTGTTTGGAGTATTGGTCCATGTGCTCTCTGACCAGATGTCGGAAGCCGATGAGGAGCTCTGTGGTCTCTGGTACACCGTGATCTGGCCAGGCTGTGAAGTGGAATTGACGCACGGAACGCGTCTCAGCAGTTTTCACCTACAGAACAAACGACACAAAAAGTAGAGCTTAAATTAGCACTGATTTGTGATACATAGTATAGTGGATTTTTTCGTCTTACAACGTTTTTTCTAGTAAGATCTTGCTTCCTACATTTTTAATGTCAAAGTCCCTGATGGTCCAGTCTTCAAGTGGTATATCCGAGGTTGTTGTCACAGTGATGTGTTCAAAATGCTTGGTGCCAGAATTCCAGTACTGCTCACATTTTACCTAGAAGGGGCAACACAGTCATTGTGTGCTTGAGTTTTAACGTGCGTGTTGCTGCGCGTTGTGGTGTTTGTACTCACTCGTCCCTGTTCATGGCACCGTGTCAGCATGACCAGGGTCTGTACATTCTTCTCCCATACCATCCTCCAGAACTCGTTGACTGTGGCAGGCAAAGGGCCCTGAGCTGCAATAAACTCCTTCCTGGAGTTGTAACCCTGCCAAAAGAAACATAAAGTGCATAAACGCCCACCCCGTTCGGTCTGAGATGCTACGTGCTTGATGGTGGAATAGCAGCAGGATATTAAGCAAAAGAATGAGCAGCTCTGTTGTTTACAGTGAAGCAATGGCCACAGCGGAGAGCTGCCTCATCAAGTGTCAGTACGCACCGGCATGTAGTTAGCATTGATGTAGTCATCATATGGACTTCCATGGATAATAGAGAGTTTCACTCTAGAAGAATCATCTACAATGAGAAAACGTAAATGGAATGATTACTCATTCAAACTAAATGAGATGATGGTAGTAGATACATTATGGAATGCAGTGATGTAGTTTAAAGAGGGGAGGGTGTTACTGTTGAAAGCAGCGGAGGAGGATTTGTGAAGGTGACTCACATGGAAGCACATTGTTGTAGCGGTTCTTGGGCTTGTTGTCAAAAGTCTGAGCGCTTGTTTTCGACTGACCTGTACCCACAGACCTCAGGTCCTTTAAAAAGAAGATCTTTTTTTAATGATTGCTGAGTGGACATCGCACTTTACACATAAAGTCTGGTGGATGTGTCTAGGATGCAAACACGCTGAAACTTTAGCCTATAGTTATTAATATCACAAAAAATGTTTTGATCAAGGGCAGCATTGGCTTTAATTTTTAATTTTCCTGTGATTGTACACTAACGTTTGTGAAGTATGTACACTGATGTCAAATCACACGATCCAACCTCAAATCTCAAATAACCTGAATAAACATATACTTTTTGATACTGATTAATACTGAATACTTTTTTAAAACGACTGTGTGCTATTATTAGACAAATGTATATAATATATCTGGAGACCTTAAATTTGACACTTATTTCACCTCAAACTCTGCGGCAAAGCCACAGTTGGAGTCTGCTCTCTGCTTCCTGCAGTACGCCTCATAGTCTTCAATCCTCACAGGCATACTTCTGCTCAAAGAGAAATCAGTTTCATTCAGAAAAAGCACATCCATACAGTTCATTCTTTTCAGGTCACGATGTGTAACATTTGACAAACATGATCAAATTTATTGGATTTATACTTACTCTTTGGATCTGAAAAAAAGAGAGATGAAAAATCAACACAGACTAACAGCTATAACTTAAGTTCTTGTTAAGATGAAATCTTACCTCAAAGAATGAATCTGGATGTCTGAAGATTCTTTGTTGGATACCCTACAGTGTATAAACATTGAATTTTGAGTCAGATCCTACACACACTGATTTTATAGTCACTTCACTCATTGATAATAAGCACAAACCTTTTCCAGTGGACAATAAAGCCAATGAGGATGATGAGCAGAATGCAAAAAATTCCCAGTGTTACTCCAACAGCAAGCCCAATGACGGCTGAAAAGGTGGCACAGATTACAACCGGGAGTCAAAGAACGAGGTCAGCGAGCATTTCCTCACACTATGGGATTGTTTCATGGAGAAAAAACAAAGCATGGGTCTTTAGTGGTACCTGGATTTTGTGGGAGCAGAACAGCAGCGAAGAGCCCTGTTACTGAGACCAGTGATATATTATTCACGAGGCCGTCATGCAGACTCAGACTGGTGAACACCACAATGGCAACTCTACAGGAAAAGAAAAACATTTTTTACACTTGACTTAAGTGTTGTAATGATCCACTGGTAAACTCACAAACTCTGAGGAACCTTTGTCTACGCCCTGAGCTAGCGTGATTAAACAGACACCCACTGTAGTGTCAGTGTGCATATGACAAGTCATCAGAGTAATCCTTTCTCTGAATGTTTCTATCTGGTGCATAAGGATGCTGCCTTCCTTCATCTCTGTTCACCTCTTTAGCTCTGGCAAACCAATCATCACCCACTGACGTAAACAACGTCAGAGCCACTGAGTCAGTGAAAGAGTGTTGCCACAGACATCAGATGTAAAACTTTGGATCTACATGGCACTGACAGGCTCGGTCAGCATTACAATCATTCACAGGGTTTTGAATACAATAGAGCTTAATTCCTGTTTGCCATCACTGAAATATAATTATTAGTATTATTCGATCTTACAATTGTCACAATCTGTGTGTCATTGTACCATTTCCTGTTTTATTTTGAACTCACTGTGATTACCTCCCTTCCCTAATGTGTCTCACCTGTGTCCAATCAGTTCCTCCCCCTCCCCTGTGTACATCTGTAAGTCTCTGGCTGTGTCCGAAATCGCCTCCTAACCCCTACTCCCTACTCCCTACATAGGGGATATAAATGTAGTGCACTATGTAGTGAGCTCAACAGAAAAATCTTTCGGACACTTTCGGACACTTCTCTCGGCGCCGGCTACATGGCACTGACAGGCTCGGTCAGCATTACAATCATTCACAGGGTTTTGAATACAATAGAGCTTAATTCCTGTTTGCCATCACTGAAATATAATTATTAGTATTATTCGATCTTACAATTTTCACAATCTGTGTGTCATTGTACCATTTCCTGTTTTATTTTGAACTCACTGTGATTACCTGCCTTCCCTAATGTGTCTCACCTGTGTCCAATCAGTTCCTCCCCCTCCCCTGTGTACATCTGTAAGTCTCTGGCTGTGTCCGAAATCGCCCCCTAACCCCTACTCCCTACTCCCTACATAGGGGATATAAATGTAGTGCACTATATAGTGAGCTCAACAGAAAAATCTTTCGGACACTACTCTCGGCGCCGGTAATTACGTCATCGCTGTCGCACAATTAAAACGTACCACATTATTGTCGTCTCACAAAATACTTGTTTGTTTACCACTGCATTTTTATTACATTAGAGGCTTTTGATTACTTTCCTGTACTTTTTATTGTCGTATTTTGTTATAATTAATAATATTTATGTATATTTCCCTCCCGTCCGTCCGCTATTTTCACTTCCGCGCAGCCCAGAGAATTTCTGGCAATGCATGATGGGATATCTTGGTCCGGTTAGTGACCATTGGATGTACACTACATTTCGCGGTGAATTGTGGGATACATTGAGTGCACTATATAGTGGACATGCTATGATCCCTAAGGTTTCGGACACCACTACAAAATGGCGTGCTCACTATATAGTGCACTATATAGGGCTTAGGGGGCGATTTCGGACACAGCCTCTGTGTTCCCCTGTCTTGTCGCCAGTGTGTCTGCTTTGTTAGCCAGTGGTCCACGATTAGCTACTACGGTTTCTGACTTTTGCCTGTTAAACTACGAGGCTGCCTATTCCCAGTGAAGCCTGTTTATCTGAGTATCTGAATACACACGCCACAACAATTAATAGTACAGGAGACAGTTACTTGTTCATCAAGAAGTTAATGTATAATATAAAATATCATTATTGTTTTTACTGATATCTTCCATTGGCATCGAGAGCACCATTAGTGTAGCCCTCCCATCTGGACTCATCTCCTATTTCTACACTCAGATGATTGCCACCACTGCGCAACTGGGGGTAGGTCTCCTTGACTGTTGCCAGGTATACTGGAGTATCCTTTGCCCTCCATTGTTTGTAAGTTTTCCCCAAGTACATTTTCAGATTAGACGTGTCATCTGAAAAGAATGAACAGAAACAGTAAATTACTATTGACAGAAAAACGTTCATGAGGTTAAATCATACAAAACAAAAGAAACAAACTACTAATAAATACATAGGATACAATTTGTGCACAGCAAATATGCACTTCAGCACAAATTGATTATGATAATGTGACTTAACCCACTAAAATTAAGAAAAGAAAAGGAAACCCACCCAAGGGGCTGTTTGTCACCAGAACCCCAACGTGTGTGACTGGCCCGTTGCTGTTATTCAGCAACTCTCTGTTGATCTGAATGAAAAACTTGTTGTGCTCCTTTTGAACCACGTCCAACATATTCACAAAGTTGGGTGGAATGGGTGGATCTTTGAAAAATTATAAGGCAGAAACAATCAGATAGAAGTAATATGTTCATTAACCAGTCGATCATTAAGTTATGTAATTAATGTCCACAAACATTATGTCCTACCTGTAATGCCAGTCATGCAGTCAAGAGACACAGGAGTACTGGGCTGTCCACAGCTCAGAGTCTCTACAGTCAGTGTATATTCAGTATAATGATGAAGGTTGAGCAGAGTATGACTGTAAGTGTCAGTGGATGTTTTGTTTGTGATCTTGCTCTCATTTACAGAGACCAGGAATTTTGTGTGCTCTCCTCTGGGTTTGGTCCAGGACAGGGTGATTTCTGCATTAGGTTTGTTTGGGCTTTCACATGTTAAGCTTTTAACTGGGCTTGCATCTGCAACATCAAATAGACATTAATGGTATGAAAAACAAAACGTTGATAATGTACAGAATTTACATACAATGTTATGATAGTTATGAGAATAAAGAACAAATAATTATTTTAAATTAAACACAACATTATCACTGAAATAAATCTTTACATTTTTAGTTTTTTAGATAAATAATTTAAAAATAATATTTTTTTGAAATTATTAAATGACTTGTGATCATACTTGTGCAGGTGGAATTTGATGTTGTGGCACCCTGTCCTCCATCAGGGGTCATAGGGGTCACACTGTAGTTACATCGGCTGCCAGGATTCAGGTCAAAGATTGTATATTTAGTTTCCGTTGTGGTGATACTTTTGAGCCCATCTTGACTTTGCCAGGCCACATTGTAATGAAAGCTTCCTGTGTAATCAGTGAGTTTTGGCCATGTGATTGTGATATTGTCCTCTTGTGCTATTAGAGCCACAACAGACTCCACAAACAATTGTCCTGTTTGGTTAAAGAGATATAGAATGATGTAAATATTACTACAGATAGTTAAGTGTAAAAAGCCTTTACTACCTTTACTGTAAGAGTTTGGGAACAGAAATAAAATCCTTACTTGTTGTAACGTTGTTGATATGAACCTCCTTGCTCTCAAAATTCATGGCACCAACTGTGACAATGGAGATGTTGTAAGAAGTCCCAGAAAGCAGGGAGTCAAACGTATAATTGGCGTTGGTGGTATTTACGTATCTGCCTCCTAGAGATGGTGTGATGCTCAGTTTGTAGAAGAATGATGCACCAGTCATCAGAGGAGCCTCCATCCACCTGATTTCAATGGAACTGGTCGTTATTGTCAGGACCTCAATTGATCCAGGAGCGTTTGGGACTGCGGAGGTGGATTTGAAGAAGGTTAACGTCAGTAAGCAGAGATATGTTTTTATTCAGCAAACCAAGTGTTTTTTATGAGACTATCGTGTTACACATGAGTGCTGTCATGCTCAAGCACCCAGCTTTTCTAGTGAAGTCATTTTTTTTTTTACATGATTGTACCTTCACACTTGAGTGCTATAATGCTGAGGTACATGTATGATACTAGATACGAGTATAAACAAACTGATCACACTTACAAGTTGCACTGGTGATGTATCCAGATGATGCATTGAATTGTCCACTGTGTGTGATTACCCTGGTAGAGTAAAGTGTCCCTGCAGACAGGTTCACAAACTGAATGGAGCTACTGGTAGAGTTTAGCACGTGTTCCTTTAAAGCAAGGGATGTGCTGTTTAGGTAAACTGTAAAACTTTGCACATTTCCAGTGGGTGTGGTCCAGGACACCAGGACTGAACTGTTGGATCCCTGACTGGAGATACTGGGTTGCACTGTACCAGGCTCTGTTCATTTGAAGAAAATTAAAGATTAATGATGATTAAACATTGTGACAGTGTGGAATAACTAAAGAGAAATGACAGGGGAGAATCTTACCAGTGTACTGTGAGGTGCAGTTTGCTTCCCCTTCGGTGCCATCGGCTGCTATGACAGAAACACAGAAGGTGCACTGGGTCCCAGGAGTGAGGTCTGAGATCTGTGTGTGGCTGTCACTGACTGTGTTGTTTTGGGAGCCACAGCCTGTTGTCTGAACCCGATATGTATATTCACTCTTATACTCCTGTGGTTCCATCCAATCCAGACGTACGCTGGTTGTGTTCAGGGTTACAACTTCATTCCATCTAACACTGTAAGGCCCTAGAAACAGAGATGTAATTGTCAGGTTTGAAAACAGCAAAATTTTGTAAACGTCCGTTATATTCTGTCAAATCAGTGGCACATTTCTCAGTACAAAGTGTCTGGTTGATTTGTTTATTTAGTTAATGTTCCTGATAATCTGAGAGGCATTTAAGACTTGATTCCAGGTGGTAAAAATGTAAAAGGAGGGAGTTTGGGCACAGAAATAAAATCCTTACTTGTTGTAACCATGTTGATATGAACCTTCTCACTCTCAAAATTCATGGCACCAACTGTGACAATGGAGATGTTGTATGAAGTCCCAGAGTTCAGGGAGTCAAACGTGTGACTGGTGTTGGTGGTATTTATGTATCTGCCTCCTGAAGATGGTGTGATGCTCAGTTTGTAGAAGAATGAAGCATGAGTCATCAGAGGAGCCTCCATCCACCTGATTTCAATGGAACTGGTCGTCTTTGACAAGACCTCAATTGATCCAGGAGAGTTTGGGACTGTGAAGGTGGATTTGAAGAAGGTTAACGTCAGTAAGCAGAGATATGTTTTTATTCAGCAAACCAAGTCTTTTTTATATGATTGTCCTGTTACACATGAGTGCTGTCATGCTCAAGCACCCAGCTTTTCTGGTGAAGCCACCAATATTGTGTCATTGTGCATCGTGACCGTAAATGTGTACTAGTCAAAATTTTGAGCACAACTTCTGCTATGTCCTCGAGCACTACATAATGTCATGTGTCGAAATGACAAAGTCAAGGATGTCATGTAAATGTCCACAGTGGACTGATATGAATAAAACTAGACAAACTGAAAATGGTAACAGTATCACTGAGAAAACCTTGACAATAATGTAAAATATGTTAAATTATTAGTGGGGAAAATGTATGGAACCAACTCTCGGTTCTATTACATCAATAAATATGATGCTACCAAAGACTCTAACAAATGTATAATACTTACCAGTTGCATTAGTGACGAATCCAGATGATGCATTGAATTGTCCACTGTGTGTGATTACCCTGGCAGAGTATCCCTGCAGACAGGTTCACAAACTGAATGGAGCTACTGGTAGAGTTTAGCACGTGTTCCTTTAAAGCAAGGGATGTGCTGTTTAGGTAAACTGTAAAACGTTGCACATTTCCAGGAGGTCTGGTCCAGGACACCAGGACTGAACTGTTGGATCCCTGGCTGGAGATACTGGGTTGCACTGTCCCGGGCTCTGTTCATTTGCAGAAAATTACAGATTAATGATGATTAAACACTGTGACAGTGTGGAATAACTAAAGAGAAATGACAGGGGAGAATCTTACCAGTGTACTGTGAGGTGCAGTTTGCTTCCCCTTCGGTGCCATCGGCTGCTATGACAGAAACACAGAAGGTGCACTGGGTCCCAGGAGTGAGGCCTGAGATCTGTGTGTGGCTGTCACTGACTGTGTTGTTTTGGGAGTCACAGCCTGTTGTCTGAACCAGATATGTATATTCACTCTTATACTCCTGTGGTTCCATCCAATCCAGACGTTACCAGTGTACTGTGAGGTGCAGTTTGCTTCCCCTTCGGTGCCATCGGCTGCTATGACAGAAACACAGAAGGTGCACTGGGTCCCAGGAATGAGGCCTGAGATCTGTGTGTGGCTGTCATTGACTGTGTTGTTGTGGGAGCCACAGCCTGTTGTCTGAACCCAATATGTATATTCACTCTTATACTCCTGTGGTTCCATCCAATCCAGACGTACGCTGGTTGTGTTTAGGGTTACAACTTCATTCCAGCTAACACTGTAAGGCCCTAGAAACAGAGATGATAGTATTGCTCATGTTCACAGTAACAATCCTGATGTGAGCAGGTGTGTAAAGCACACTCACTTGTGTAGCCTTGTGCTGTCTCTGCAGTACTGAAATAGTTCCACACGCCTACAGTAACAACCGAGATATTATACGGGCTTCCCGATTGAAGGCCACTCAAAAGGAACCAGTTGTTTTCAATCAGAACGGAGCCATGAATGGTGGATACTCTAAAGTTGTAATCATTATGGTCCATGTTGCCTGGAACTGGCCAGGTAAAGTTGATGGACTCCACAGTCTGCAACTTCACCGCAATTGGGCCGGGAGGGTTAGGAACTAAGGAGGAAAATAAATAGTTTCATCAAAGCTTGATATTCAAACAGGCATCGCTAAAATAAATGTTGAAAATACTGTTCACGCAGTACACACAGGTATATACACAATCAGTCACAATGTTAAGACCTATTTTAATGTTTAATGGCAGATCAGCATAAGTCACAATGTAAATCCAACTTACACGTTGCATTGTAAACACAGGAACTATTGTTCTCTGAGGGTCCACTTCTGGTGGTAACCACGGCACAGTAAAGCACTCCCGGTTCCAGGTCCAGAAATCTTTTGCTTAAAGTTGTGTTGCTCAGATCCCTGCTCCTGTTCACCAGCTGGTTGTCTCTATATAGAAGGACACTGTAAGAGTCCACTCTCCCAGCTGCTGGGTTCCAGCTTACTGACATGCTAGTTGTGTCTCCTATGGCTGTGATGCTAGAAACCGCTTCAGGAACTGAGGCAAAGCAAGAAAAAAAAAAATGAAATAAAGATTTTGAACATTTTAAAATCATGTTGATGTTACAGTGACTCATAATAATGTGGTCAGCAGCTAGAATCTGCTGTAATCACGCCCAGCAGGTTCAAAAGGAAGGCCACACTGTACAGTTGAAAACAAGTAAAAGTGTAGCCCTGTGCTATATTTGGGTTCATTTCAATACATAGGATGGTTTAAATTCATGTGAAGGTTAATAATTTAAAAAGGTTAAAATGTTTAAAAATGTTTTAAAAGCAATTTTCAAGCACTAGTAATATTCCTATGCCTAATGCCTTTGTTTTCTGAAACTTTGTATTTTATTTCTGTTTGTAATATTTGCCGAATTATTTTCCTAATTCCTGATTGGTCAAGGACACTGACCCCTGAACTGTTGCGCAATCGGAAGGAGAGTGCGTGAATGTTTGGAGTGAGTCGGAGGATGGTGAAGGAGACGGTCAGCCCGTTTGTCTCCTCCCAGCTAGCATGCTAAGCCCAAACTTTTCCAGGCACTGGGAAAGCATCTGCAGCCAAGCGTCCGGCTAGGACACTTTATATTGCAGTGGACTTTAGTTATGTGAACCGGGACACTTTTCCTTTGTTTATTTTGAGAAGTTTAAAGTTTAGACCTTTGTGAAACGACAAGCGCGAGAGCACGCCAGGTTCCGAGACAGTGAGGAGGGTTGGCTACAACGCTAGTGAGCTACCCGAACGCTGTGCGTGGGAACCGTAAGGTGAGAATCGCCCTGAACATCGTAGAAGTTGGAGTTTCGTTTGGACAAGACGGCCGAGATCAACTACACGGTGGGGTACGGGAGATTCGGTGCTGCGGGAGTCCATGCAGGAGGCGCGTGCTGAGGGACGAGCCACAACAGGTCCACGCTGGAGCTGCGTGATCACGCAGTGAGCACATGAACACTCTACTCTTCCCTTCGATTCACAACGGACAGGTACAGAGCTCGTTTCCTTTTTGTTTATGCTCATTGAGTGAAGCGGCCAGTGTTACGTTTCCCGGACCCAACGCACACAATCCACGACCAGGCCTGCAACGTGGTAACTTTTTGGGTTCAGTTATATTCTAAGCCGGCATAGTTTAGGGCATTTACTTGTGACTTTGGTATTGCATTGAACTGTGTTGAATATTTCATTTGTGTACAGAGACTTTATGGACATTGAGTGTTTAAGGACATCTTTTTCAGTTTAAAGGGTAACTTTGAAAGTTTAAATGAGAACTTTGAATTTAAGGGTTTTGTGCTAAGACACATTCTTTATAAGTGTACAGTGCTACAAGAGCACCTAGCTTTTGGTTTAAGCTTCGAGCCCACTCTAAGGAGTGTGAGTTTGGTCTATTTCATTAACAAAAGAGTAACAAGAATATCTCATTTTATTTAATTCATTGTAATTTCATTTTAAAACCATTTTTGAGTAAAAAGCAAAAGACATTTCATTTGCAATTCATTATTTCATTGTGACATTATTACTTGGGTTAAAAGGATTAAAAAGGTATATTTACAGAATATTTACAAGGAAATTGAACTCATAAGCAATCCGATTTAAACTACTGCTGTTTTATCATCAAAACTAATAAGAACTCAGGGCGCCCCATAGTTATTTGAGTGTTTCACACGTTTCTAGAAGACTTGCCAGTAATGTAGGCAAGGGGGCGCTACAAAAGTATAACCACTAATCATGTCACCTTCCAGGGAACATACGACCCTGAGATACCTGCTTATTTCTTATTACTCCACCTGGACTTTTCTTATTTTAGCCCCTTCATATTGTGCTGCTTGTGATCATTGCAGAGGCTTCTCCACCAGGTGTCCTCAGCAGACGTGTTATGAGCCACGTTTAGGTGCGTACTCACTTGTGTATTGGAAAGCGAATGATGCTCTGACCAGTCAGTACGGACAGTGTCGTATCATGCTGACAAGTTAACATATGAAATGTAAGTGATTCAACACAATGAACAGACTTACTCATTGTGATCTCTTTACAGCAGTTCAGACAAGTAACCAGGACTTGATAGACAGCTCCAGGAGTGAGACCCGCCAGCGAACCGTTTTCAGAGGTACTCGTCCCGATGGAAAAAGTGCAGTTTGGTCTGGATAGGCTGATTGTGGTTGTGGTTGTTATTGTTTGTATTTCATTGCTGCCGCAGGCTCTCTCTGGGAGACAGAAGAACAAGAGAAAAAAATTGAGACAAGCTCATGGAGAAAAACGAAACATATTGTTGTTGTTGTTGTTGTCATTGTAGTTACTGTTGCTGATATTTAAATAGAGAGATATGCACTTACCAACACATTCTGCATGGGAGCGCTATGGAGAAGTAAAAAATGACAAAGTAAATCATTTTGCAACAGCACAGAATATCATCTGATAGAACAGGGCTTTCAGCCTTTTTAAAATAAAGTTTCCTCTTTCCTTTTATACAAAGAACAGATTGATAGATTTAATTCTGATTTAGGGCACTTATATCCAGATATCTGGTTGCAACAAATGAAAAACGAATGTTTGTGTTTCAGTTAAAAACAAGGAAATATCACTTATTAATACTAGTTCATCTTAAATATGAGGAAGTTTTGTTGAAAATATTGTTCTTTTGGCTTTGAGGATTACATCCGGGTATTTCACTTCTTTACACAAACAACAAACGAAGGACGTTCGCAGGAAAGAATAATCATAACATTCATCATGTCACACACTGATGCATGTTAATCTGCAACCTCAACAACGGTGTTGTTCGGCTGTGCTACTTCCTCGTATAAGGGCGAACAAATGCCTCTGATTAAACATTAATTATTAGCCAAAACTTAAACAGTCACTGAGTGACGTGTTGACTTTCATTCTTTTTACCACATGACTAAACATTAAATACATGGCATCACTGCACAAACCCGCAAAACTTTCTCCCCCCACACAAACACACAGATATGGTGAATGATTAGCTCGCAGCAAAAAGAGAATAGGCACTCATTCATGATAGTGTACAGTGTAATACTGTGTAAAAAATCATTTGACCCATTTTACGTTAAACGTTATATTTTAAATCTCATCAGTGTTTATATAATACACAAATACTTCACATCTTTCTGGTGATACTAATAAAACTTAAAATTTTATAGAGATAAGGAAAAAAAACAAATAATAATAGATAATATTATAATAATAGACCTAATAATGAAAAACATGTCAGACCAGGAAAATGACCACCCGACCATGGAGACTCCTGCCCTCTTCTAGTTTTCCTTTTGTATTCACAGCAATGACCCTGCCCTTCCTCCCAGTCCTGTGGGACTGTTTTCCCTCTTTCAGAAACACATCGGTGCCACACAGTGGTCCATGAGGGGTTCAAGGGTTCACTAGCCTGTGAGGACATGGTGAAGTGTCGTTAGTTTACATGAAGGTCAGTGCAAAACAATCTCAACTAATTATATTGAGATTTATATTTGTTTTTGTTTTTTATGGAAATCAGTATTAGATTCATAAAAGGTCTTAAATGGTAAAACCTTCAAACAATTAGCAACCAAAATGTTCTTTTTATGTGTGTGTGTGTGTGTGTGTGTGTCCTCAGTAGATTTTTGACATTAACAGGAATTGTACAACTGGATGACAACGCTTCAGCTGCTTGCACAACGGTTAGGCGCATCTGTGCATCATATTGACACCCTGTTAGAGTGAGCGTGAACAGGTGTTTGAGAATGTCGCACTCTACCTCTAATTTATTCACACACTGAAGTTTCCCACATGATGATTTAAGTCATGAGAATGGACAGAAAATGTAAAACTGTGGTCAGAAAAGTCAGAAAAAGCCCTGAACACACCAAAACTGCCAGAATCATAACAAATCTTCGAGCGACACAGAAATACGATAAAGGGCTGTGAAAGACGCATCCTAACATCACGACAATCTCCTGTACAAATATCCACGGTGAACTGGCCCATGGGTATGTGACTTTCAAAGCCATGACTCCCAGATGTTTTATTTCCCTTGGCCCTCCTCCGAAGAATCACTTATTTCCTTCAGACAAAATAAACAAAACAGTATCTCAAGCCATTATGCTTTGGCAGAAAGAACCCAAGTCCCATTTGGGGAATACTGACCCAGAAATACAAATGATAGACACCCAGTGCATTCTTCTCCATGCTAATCTTGGCCTTTTCTTTCTTCGGTGGGTTGTAATTGTGTAAATGCACATAGGAGTACAATGTTAAGCTCTCTTTTGTGTGTGTGTGTGTGTGTCTGTGCATCACGATCCATCTCCCTCTTGCTGTCAATCTTTCTGTGTACATTATTTACATTAAAGTAGTAGTACAGACACTACAGCTAACTCTCTCCCCGTTGTGCTCAGACTCCATTTAGCCGTTGCTAATAAATGAATGTTGCTTCTTGGAGTCACTGGACGTTCAGTAGGGGCAGTATTATGTATACATTTTGAAAGACGCTTGGCTAGGAGTCAATTCGTGACCTTTTTGCCCTGTGGACTTTATCAGTGACCTCTGACTGGGCCTGTCTGCAGGAGGAGGAGGAAATGGGTGTACTGACCACTATATAAACATTACATCAGGCTGCCTGCCTTTTTTCTGATTCCCTGTCATTCCTAACGTTCTGCCTTCGCTGCTCGCCACCTGATAAAGCCCCAGTTCCTTCCTCTGTAATAACACTCATACACAAAGACAATCCAAAAAAAAAAAAAAAATCACCTTAAAAGTGTTTGCTCACAGATCGGTATTTAACCTTAGCGTCTCATGATCTGAGAACTTGGAAGAAAAAACGGGAAGAGAAAAACTGCAAAATAGTTCAGTTCAGTTTCTTGCATTACACAAAGTCGCCTGATTTAGCTGAGCGGAGAAAGTGGACTCCTCTGCTGCTGTAAAATCTGCTAAAGTCATGTTATCTGACTCAAACCAAATTTGAGTGTATGTGTGTGTGTGGGGGGGACGGGGGTGACATCTTGATGTCTTTTCACACGCTTTTCTCGTCAATGCCGTCGACTGTGTTCAAGTCATAGCATAGCTAGTTCTTTCATATTTTTCTACAGCTAAATGAGACGATTTTGAATAAAATTGTGTTTTTTCGTCCACGTTGCTTATTGTACCTTTCTTCAATACTGTGTGTGTGTGTGTGCGTGCGTGTGTGTGTGTGTGTTTGCATGCTGTGTATATACTGAAAGTTATTATTATTGATTCAAAGAGTTTGGTGTCAGCTCATATCAGCTCATTCAATGGCCAATTGACTATTGATGTAATCATCCAGTTTAAGTGAAACCACGTGTTAGGGTGTGAACATTTGGACACGTGTAATGTTTAATCAGTCTTATTGCATTTCTATGTGTTGGAGAGTGAGATTGTCGCGTGAGAAAACAAAATATTTGGGAAAATAGGAAAAGAACATAAAATATGTCTGGTGAGATTTTTCTTTTCCAAAGTTCTCTCACTGTCTTCTTTGTTAGCCTTCTTCGGTAGCTCGCTATTTTCTCATGAACCACCTAGTCATTGTTTCTGCCCCAACGTCACTCCCTGGTACTTCCTGAGCCCACCCAGAGACCCCTGATAACACATTTGAACATAAAAAAACCCTCTTTGGTTCTCTCATCCCACTTCATTTGTTCCACATTGCAAAATAACAAAAAACAGCTATAAGGCATTTGCAAAAAAAAAACAAAAAACAAAAAAAGAAACGCATCAGCTCTTGTCTCACTCAAACCTATACCTTATTTACACCAGATGGTAAAATGCATTTTGGGTGATTTTATTGCAGTTGGACAAAGACCCTGTGAGTCTACACAATGTGACTGCATTAAACACATTGTGTAAGTGGAAATTAGGTATCACGAATCACTGTTGCAACCATAAGTGGAAATATATTAATGTGAACAACTGTTAAAGAACCAATGAGGTGGGCTCTAGGCAGCTAGCATCCATCAGCCAGTGAATACACAAAGCAGTCCTCTCCCAAGCACTCAACTATGGACATTACTCCACGCATGTGTTAATGTAATGAGGACTACACCGATCCAAAGCACACGCAATAATGTAGTATCATGTATATGTGTATACATCGTCAAATCCAAATACAGTTGGGATACAGATGATACACTACCTTTTCGTAAGTAGTAGTGTATCATCGGTAGTGCATATAAATCAACCTTATTCTTTAAACACTTGCATCATGCATGAATCAAGTCAGTGTTGAGGGCTTGCTAAAGCATTCTGCTATTGAGATCAACCAAAAAATGATACATCAACAGAACTGGTGATGTATTAGAGTTGAAAAGCCAAATAACATCTGGATGCACCTGGCACCTTGTACAAGAAACTGGTACAAGAGATTTTTACCAGACTATATTTTAATAAAAAATGATATTCTTTTTTTGGACAAATTAATCTGCTGATTTTTTATTTTATTTTATTTTATTTTATTTTTGCATGCTTACAGCATAGCGTTTCTGTGAGAGTACAAATGGCACAGGACTCCACAAGAGAATTTCAGTATGGGCGTTCTTCTGACGAACGCTATACGAACATGAATCATGAAACAATGCCAAAAGCCACGTCTAAAAATACCCGCTGCCTCCAAACGCTCCCAGCGCCTGACAGCTTTAGCTATGAGTGTGTTTGTCTCCAGGTATCAGCCTCCCACACCACAGTCCTGCTGCTGCTATCATGGGCCACATCAGAGGCTATGGAAATGAGTGACGTAGTATTTACTGTCCACAGCATTGTGCACTGTACGGTTCAGGGAGCTGAGCCGCTGGCTGCAGATACGCATCTGAGTACAATGCACTTGCCATTACAGCTTCCTCTTTACACTGCTGGTCATTCAACAAGAGGAGGATGTGCATGAACGCGTAAATACCCACCCCTACATGCCGAAACAGACAGGGGTGGGTCATCGCCACAATCATCGAGGTGCCATTGACGTGTGAATTGCAATGCGCTTTTCTGAGGTGTCATGTGCAGTCGTCTGTGGAGAAGGAAGCACAAAAAGGAAACTTCTGTAACGCTCTGAATGTAACACTGCCACATTCAGGAACACAGGGCATTTTAATGTCGAAACTAAGAATTAGTCGTTTTTTTTTAAACCATCACCTGCTCCGCAGTGGTACCAGAGAAACGACCCTGTCAAATTCCCGCCAAACGATTTTAATTATTTAAAATCCTGCTCGAAGCTCAGTTTGGAGAGGCAATAACAGGGCGACGAAGCCACAAGTTAAACAAGAGAAAAATAATAATTTTTCATCCCCTCTACAGCCTTGCGTGGCTCGCTCGGACGCCGCTGATAAAACGATGGCTGTGCGCTGACAATAAGGCCTTTGAGGCTGAAAGAGGAGCCTGTGTCTCATTTACATGCACTGAGGAACTGTGACTCTCTGTGACTCATCTTGTACACGCTGAACTTCCAGCTGCAGCCCCGTTTGAAAGCAGCATGTTTGGGGACGTTAATCTGTAACTGGACTGTCATGATATAAATGAGAGGGGGTGGGGGGGGGGGGTAAGTGGGTGGAAGGCAGGGGGGGGCGGGGGGGTGGGGGTGGGGGGGGGGTAAGTGGGTGGAAGGTGCAGTATTCCACAAAGGCAGACTTGAGTGGTGACTTTTGCACTTTAAACCAGTAATGCGATGCAAAACAAGGAGGCTTGTGCTTTCTAATGTAGATGCACTACAGACAATGCATTTAGGAGAGAAACGCTCAGATGCACATGTGACGTCGGCCACATTTTTACAGTTCAGACGAGGCAGCAAGCCAGAAAGCTCAGATCCACAGCCACAGAACGTCCAGTATTTAAAAAAAAAAAAAAACAACCCATCACATTTCCTTGTTCCAAGATGTTTCTCCGCTGATAGCCGCGTCATCGCGCTCTCATTTCTTTAAGCTGTGAGGAGGCCACTGACGGAGACAGATAAAGAAACCGAGCCAGTGGGTTAACTGGAGACGCACTCAACACCGTGCTAAACACATGCAAAGTGCTGTACTTTTCCTGTGTCATTAATAGGTATCTGTTAAGTTGTCACTTTGCATGCACTCTTCCTTAATTTGACAAAGCCCGCTTTATTTTGAAGCCCGTTCTTCATCCCATTTCAAACTGATCCGCAGCGTTGTGTGCAATGGCATAGAAAGCACTACACAATTAAAACATATGTAGCACATCAACTACCAAATGGGTGTTCTATGTGCACCGAGATGTCAACATACTATTTCCATTCATTCAGAAAAAGAAAGCACTTATACATATACTTATATATGTCAAACTTTAATAATCCCCGGAAGTTTGTGTAAAAAAACACAGCGTAGCCTATTAGCTCAAACAATGTATAGTGTGAAACCAAGGTTGCAGACAACTGAAGCAGAGACTGAATTAAATATAAAATAACTATGTGGTACTTTGACGGCAGATCACATAGGATGGTTTTATCCTCTACACTTTTCAGTCAAACAAGGATCAAACTTACTCTACACTTGAATTCTCTTTAAACCTACAGTTATCATACTGACACTAATGTGTAGTTAAGTTGAAGTGCATAGTGTGGGGTTGTAAGCAGACATACCGTGTGGAAAATATATAATATGCAAAATATTCTATTCTCAGAGAAGAACAGTACTTCCCCTTTTATCTGCTTGACTTCCTTTCTGCTTTTAACCAAACCATGTTTACATAAGGTTAGGGTTAGGGTTAGGGTTAGGGTTAGGGTTAGGGTTAGAAATTCAGCATCTGATGCAATATCTATGATGACCCCACACAAGATCTCGTCCTACTCTGGTCATAAGAATGTTGTATTAAAAATATGATTTGCTGTTCATCCTCTTTGATTTCTTTAACCTAAGACGGGCACCCTGCCTCCACAATGCTGGGTGCTGCTGTCCTTCATCAACTTCCTGTCAATGTTTGAAAGACACGCAGGCAATGTGATGTGTGATTTAAAACAGCTTTTAAAACAGAGGGTGTTGTCAACACCCCAATGCTACAAGAAGAGAGAAGTAGAGATGTAGATCAACTATGTTGAAGAAATGATAGAAAAAGACATAACTGGGGAGAAATTACAGTATGATTCACTGTTATAGTTGTCCCTCCTAACCTTGGAAGACTCCCGTTCACATGTGTCGACTGTATTAAATGGCCATTTTATCACTGCATTAAAGAACTAATCACACAAAAATAATCCTGAACTCTTCTTACTTAAAACCGTGGTCCAGGTCAAGGGTGAACCTTTCAGCTGAGTAAATAGTTTGCAACTGTTGAGAGCTATTAAATTGTACAATATTGAATGAGCATATATGGATTTGATTGGTATTTAATTTGGATTTATTTGTATATACTGTAAGGTACTGTGAGTTGGGGATGCGTTGCACATGTATTCAGTTTTTCCATTTTCAGATTCAAATAAATTTTACAGAGCAGCTTGTAAATGAATGATAAAGATGCTTTGCATGTTGTTAAGAAATGAAAACGTTATTTCCTACTGTACATCATATACATATCCTCATGCCTTGTTTTGAGCACACTGTTTTAAGCACTCTCCATCCAAAACACATGTAAACACAAGCCATAAAGCCGATGCCTTTATGGGTTGTGTTATTAATGTGGGCCATCATTGTGTGTGTTTGTGTGTGTGTGTGTGTGTGTGTGTGTGTGTGTGTGTGTGTGTGTGTGTGTGTGTGTGTGTGTGTGTGTGTGTGTGCGTGTGTGTGTGTGTCCCTGGAGGCTGCAGGACAGACGGGGACACTGGGCTGCACCTCATTCCATTCCTGACCCCTTTGTGTTGGCCACACACATCCTCACATGCCATTCTCAACCTCTCTCTGCCTCTCTCTCGCTCTCTCTCTCTGTCTCTATCTCTTTCACCCCAGAAAGACGGGAAAGACCAGTGAGACGAGGACAGGTGCCCAGTGGCTGCTGGACACCTCAGTCTGTGTGTGTGTGTGTGTGTGTGTAACTGTATGTAATGTTTGCTTTGAGGATCTGCATTCTTCTCACAAACAGGATACTATGATATTGAAAGAACAAAATGTAAAACATCATCATCATCATCATCATCATCACCATCGTGGTGCATCCATCAAAGTAACAATGTGCTATTGTTAAAGTAGCTGGAGATGTTTGCATGGATAGTTTGCTGACATACGTCTGAATCCAGCTGAAAGTCTCAAAGGACCTTTGTTCATCTGACCTTCTCTGCCGTGTTGTGTGATTAAGTCTGGCCGCTGCTGTGCCAACAGACCCCGGCGAGGTCAGATACCTCGCAGCCTCCCAGCAGCAACAGGTGCAGCCGCAGTCACAGCTGACCTCCTCCGTCCACACCGCACAAAGCTCCCTGTCAGCGGGTCTGCAGCCCTGAGAACACGCAGGTGAGCAGGTGAGCAGGTGAGTCTTACCTGCGCGAGGAGCAGCGCGGTCCACACAGCGACGCACAGGCGCAGCAGTGGCCTCATGACGCCGCCGCTGAAAACGCTGTCCTCCGCTACCAGCTGCCTGCTGTCATGTCCACACCAACACAACACAAACACAACCCTCTGACTTTGTCCCTCGCCTCTAACGCGCTCTGTCAAACTGCGTCTCGCTGTGCGCTGTTAGCGGGGTGCGGCAGTATAAGGGAAGTTTGGCGCAGCTCTGCCACTCCTCTCATCCTGGAACCACTGTCATCACCGCTGTGCCGCTGCCTCGGCCCCACAGCCGCAGCCTGCTCCCGGGGCCACAGTGAGGACAGAGAGAGAGAGAGAGAGAGAGAGAGAGAGAGAGAGGGGCCCGGCCATGAGGAGACAGAGGAGAGAAGAGTCATCCCACATTCTTCCCGGGACTTGGCCAATCAGGGCGAAGGAATGCGTCCGTGTGGACCTTTAACTAACTCCGCACAAAGAAGCCGAGCTGCCAATGCAGAAGTCCAGGGGAAACTTCCTTGAAGTTACTCGCTGAGTTTTACTTTTCTTTTCTTTCTTTTTTTTTTTTTAAACTTTCAACAAACATTTTCTAACTGTAATTCTTCGACGTATGCAAACTTTTAATTCAACTGTACAGTACACATTTTAAATCTGATGCAAATGTCCAATTCTCTCTGCAAATGTTTAATTTAATTTACTTAATTCTCTCCGTACACATTTAAATGTACATTTATCTCAGGTACCAATCTCAACATATGGTTACTGTGCTATTTTTAACTTTAACTCTAATGTATGTTCAATGTATGTTTGCATGCTGCTATGGTTACTTGAATTTCCTTTGGGATCAATAAAGTATCTATCTATCTATCTATCTATCTATCTAGAGAGAGAGAGAGAGAGAGAGAGAGAGAGGGGCCCGGCCATGAGGAGACAGAGGAGAGAAGAGTCATCCCACATTCTTCCCGGGACTTGGCCAATCAGGGCGAAGGAATGCGTCCGTGTGGACCTTTAACTAACTCCGCACAAAGAAGCCGAGCTGCCAATGCAGAAGTGCAGGGGAAACTTCCTTGAAGTTACTCGCTGAGTTTTACTTTTCTTTTCTTTTCTTTCTTTTTTTTTTTAAACTTTCAACAAACATTTTCTAACTGTAATTCTTCGACGTATGCAAACTTTTAATTCAACTGTACAGTACATATTTTAAATCTGATGTAAATGTCCAATTTTCTCTGCAAATGTTTAATTTAATTTACTTAATTCTCTCCGTACACATTTAAATGTACATTTATCTCAGGTCATCTATCTATCTATCTATCTATCTATCTATCTATCTATCTATCTATCTATCTATCTATCTATCTATCTATCTATCTATCTATCTATCTATCTATCTATCTATCTATCTATCTATCTATCTATCTATCTATCTATCTATCTATCTATCTATCTATCTATCAAACAAGCCATTTCAATGAATTTAACATACATTTAACGTTATTAATACTTGTTTGTTTTTATAAACCTGGATCTTTTATTATAATTCCTATTTCATTCTCTTTCAAATCTGTTGATTTGGGATTGAAATAAAGGGAATTATTATTATTATTGTTGTTGTTGTTGTCGTTGTTGTTGTTGTCATAAATATCTGCGGTCATCCACCCTACAGCAACTGAAGGCAATTCTCCATCAAAGCTCAGGTCAAATGCAGGAAGTGTAAGTTTGTGTGAGTTGAAAGTAAGTTAATAAATAAAGTGCGTAAATGTATATCTGTCCAGTGAAGATGTTCATTTTATTCAGCTGCTGCGAACATACTGAATTGTATTTCTGGAAGTGCTCTACATAAACGCCAGTATTGTGTCATCGCCTGCGGTAATGAGTGTCAGTGGTTTTATAGTTATCAAAACCCGATCGTATGAAAATGAGAGAAGTGTAAACAATGAGCTTTTCATAGGCATGCCTATGTACTCCACTGTACAGTGTCAAGGGTACAGAAGCCGGAAGGTCTATTGAAATAAATGTATTCTTAGTTAGGGGTCAGGCGCAGAGTCCAACAAGCAACAGGGTAATTTGCATATCATCCATTTCATCTGTTCATTTTGTTTCTACATTACTTTTTTGTTGGTATAATCCATAAGAAAAGAGTGGATCTGGGTACGACTACTTGGTCATTTGCCTACATTTTATTTACGGCACAGTTTAGCTTTGTCTCAGAGCGCATGAACAGGAAACAGCAAATAATGGATAACTCGTGCAGCATGTATTGTTGTGATCTGTTTAATTCCTGCTTGCGCTGGTAGCCATTACATTGAAAATCATCACAGCTCAAACCCCGCTTTGCAACTTGTAATGTTTGCCTTGTGGGTGGAATACAAATTCAAAATATAGAAGATCTAGTATTTTAACACAGCAGGGAGTCTTATCTGGCTAAGATCTGATTCGTTCATTTAGCACAAACACCTCCTAATACTTGTGTCTCTGAAGATGTACTGTCGTGAGTGGGTGATTTTCTGACCTTTAAATAATACACGGAATGCTGAAGCTGCCACCAGTGTAACAGACAGTTTCATAATGGCTGTTGAAAGAGGCCTGCTGATGATGGCTAATGGAGATAGAGATGATATAACTGGTCACCATGACCCACCATTCCTTTTGGAATGTTATGTAATTCTCCGGGGATCGTTGCACCATGTTTGTCGGTTTTGTTTTCTGCAGGATGTCCATTTGTGCTTTCGTTGATTTATACAGAGTCAAGTGTGTTCATTTTTTGTGCGTTGTCTAATCTCTGTGCCTTTTAGCTCAAGAATCAAGTAGTTTGTTGTGTGAGATGAGGCTGAGTGTGCGCTTGGAAGGAATGCTATGTTATCTGCATGAAACTGCAAACATGCACACATCATTTAAACCTTAAACTTAAACATCACTGTACAATCTGTATATGAAGTCTGTGAGTGGTACTTTGTGTATATTATGGCCCTCTGATGTGCGGGGGGCCTCTCCAGGATGTACCCTGCCTCCCACCATAAGTCACCTGGGATTGTCTCCAATGTGACCCTCATAGGATAAGCCACAAATAACAAATGAATGAATGAATGTATGTGACATGCCTGAATCTTAAATGTTCCTTTGCCTCATCGCTGACCTCACTCCTCCTCATTTAGCTGTAGGTTCACGCTTGCACTTCCCCCTTCTTTTACGCTTTTCTGCTGACACTGACAAGCTAAATATGCATATCACAAGAGGGAACCACACGCTTTTTAACTGACTGTGTCTTTAGAGATCAAAAAGGATATGTTCCTCCTTGTACTTGTGGTCAAAACAGGGTGTTTCTAATTATGTTTGTGCAAGAAATGGTCACAGCCACTATCAGAGCGGGATACTTCAGCTGCAACTCTGTTCTTCATCTCATCATCAACATGACTCTCATTTCTTTGTTTATGTTGGGTAAATGGCCATAATTGCCGCTATGACCCCTGAACATGTTGGTTTCATCTTCGCTGTCAGAGCTAGTTGTTTAGATTTCAGCGCTGGAGTAAACAGAGATTTCTAATCTAGCATCTGAAACAGTCCAATCTTGTGTCCCATGAAGGGATCTGACGATGTTGAATCGAGGTTACAAACAACATTGGCGTGGTCGCTGTGACAGAGCCCTGCAGCGAGGGCAAAATTGCAATCGAAATTATCTCTACACACTCCATTACAAAATCTAGACATATGATTTCTCAGTGTTTTTGCCCCCAAGATTAGTTCTACATAGACTCTCGCTTTTATTTCTCTGCTACAAACACTCATGCAACCTCACACACACAGTCACTCTTATATTTTGCTCAAATATATATTCACCAGAATTACAATGTGCAATTTGCTAGAGTAGATAATACAACTTCAATCCAGTCACTTTGTACAACATGGGCTTTAGCAGTAACATACTGTTGACCCCACAAAACACTGAATGATGACGACACTGTATGTAAACCATTAGAGTTCCTCTTTACCAGTTCCTGGTAACTGCTCTTACCAAGGTAGCAAACAAATAATGTCATTCTCCTTTTATTATGAATTGTTTTCCGTTCAAATGTATTGTTCTGTGGTATCTATCATCAGTTGGACATCTTACAGTTCCCTGGTTCCCCTGTGCAAATGTGCTGCAGGATTAGTAGCTATCTGTGTCAGACTGTGTTTTGTGGCTCCAGATGGGAGGCCTGGAAGCTGCCATCATCATCTGGATGTGACAAGATGAGTCAGAGTCAAATCAGAGATTGGCATCAGTGCGGTAACAGACAGGGAGGCTGTATGATGGATAAACGAGTCAAAACTCGGCCCAACAAATAAAACTTCAGAGGCAAATATTAATGAGGCAGATTCAGATGGGCTTAGTCATTCATAATGATACCGGCAATGAGCCAGTGGTACCACTAGATGCCTCCATATGTCACCAGAGGAATGCTTCACTTCCATTTACACATGCAACGTACAAAGGCATTATTACATCTTTTTTTTTGTTTGAATTTAACTGGAAAAAATCTTAATGCTACCAAATACACACCAATTAACTCCAATAACGTAATACTGTAAACTGGCTTCAGAAATTTGTAGTGCCAGTATGTCTCACAGCCAGAGACTATGAGGAAGTGATGTAACAGTGAGATGTTTTCAGTGTAGCTGCAAACCAGACAGCTCAAGGCCACTGGATTTTTTTTTATCATTAATTAGGTCAGGTACTTTCACACTTTCGCACACACACACACACACACACACACACACAATGACCTTTTGTATGTGTGTTTGTGTGTGTGCGTGTCGAGGTGAGATCATTTTAAAGAGGGATGGGGAGGGGGAGAAGATAAGGGAGTACAGAGGAGTTCATTTAGTTGATTGGAGCGAGGTAGGGAAGGGAAGGATGTGTGGGAGAGATATATGGGCAGAGAGTATTGGACTCTGAAGTGGGTCGTAAATAGTGAAGACAGAGAGAGACAGAGAGAGACAGAGAGAGAGGGAGAAGGCAAGTTTATTAAAACAACAACAATAGATTATATAATACATATGTATGGATGTGTGCGTGTGTGTGAATGTGTGTGTAGACAAATGTCTCTCTGTGTCTGTTGGACATAAGAATATTGACTTGGTGACAAGTTGCTTGAGCTGCATGCTTTATTTACAGCTTGTTTCTGCTGCCCCCAGGTGGCCAAAAAATAACGGACTTAAAATGATTTTTAAAACAACATCATAATTATTTGTAAAGATCCATTTACAACTGTAATCTGTGTATACTAATATACACTTCGGCAATGTGCATACCATTTGTTGTACTAGTAACTGCTATACTTTCATTGTGAATTTTACAGTTAAAAGTGAAAAATAAAAATGAAAAGGTTTTATCAAAAAAAGGCGGGGTACTATTTGTTTTTCCCTCAGTGTTTGCGTCGATCAGATGAAGGGCTGTTTTCTGCTGGGCAGTTCAGAGAGCTAACAGGGAAGTGCTACCATATGGCAAGACAGGAAGGAGGGAGAAAAAGAGCATAACACACTAAATGGGGAGAGACAAGATATGACAGGCGATTGTGAGGAGAGAGAGAGGGAGAGAGCAGAATGGGAGGGAGGCGATCATAGGAAGTGAGAGGGAGAGCACGAGAGAGAGTGTGAACATGGTGATGACAAAAACAATCCAGACCAGAAAAAGAGGAGAGACCTGGGTGATGATGAGTTAGGAGGGTGGGCGTGGGGTAGGGGTGGGCAGGGTGATGGAGATGACTGAAAATAAGGGTGAGAGAGGTGGGTGGCAGAGCGTACAGATTGGAAGCAGAGGAGGTGACAGTGGGGGGGTGTTCACTGCTTAGTGATGTGTTATGATCCGACTCCCCCCGACACACACACACACACACACAAACACTCAAATGCAGACTCAAACGTGTATTTGTCACTTAGGAGGACACTGTTTTGCATTATTTGTATTGTTAACCAGCAATGCATTAATCAGTTAGTCCGTCCTTACCCAGTCTGTGTCTCAAAACCAATTCCATCAGGTTTTGGTAAATCTTAAAAGAACGAAACATTTTCATTTTCGAGGGTAAAATGAAAATTTCCCAGAACAGCTTGTTACTGTAGATTTGATTAAATTTTACTCAGACAGGAATAAACAGTGTGTGAGCTGTGGACTATTTTCCCTCATGGATTAATACACATTCACTGCTCTCCTGACTATTTACGGCAGCAGGACTGTATATGTGGGGCTGACTCCAAATAAGAGTGTCCGTGTTCATTGTTCATTGTTCACTGTTATGATGGCAAATGCAATCCAGCGCGAGGTTACGGCTGAGATGAATTAGTTATGCAGTATATTTTTTGCTCCTGTGACTAATATGTGAGTAATATTGAGTGCTATATTTGACTCTGCTTTTGGTTGTTTCATAGGATTTGGTCAAGTTTTACAAAAATGAATATACTTTGTGTCATCTAACTCTAACATGTAATGTTTTACCTTGCGAGCAGCATCTTATGGAGATGAGTCTCTGTAATGTGTCTGTATGAATAGATTCATGTCCCCACAATGCGATTAATACACACACATACACACAGAGTCTCTCTCTCTGTCTCTCTCTCTCTCTCTCTCTCTCTCTCTCTCTCTCCAGGTCCCTCGCTCACTCTCCCTCATTCTGGCTCTGTTGCCAAGGATACCGTACAGCCTCTTGCTGCATATATAGACGAAGCTGCCGCCTGTGGATCACTCGTTCCTCTAGGATACAAACAAAAGAAAACCCATCAGACTTTTATACCTATATCTCTCCTCCACACACACACACACACACACACACATGCATGCACGCACACACACATACACACACACACGTATTGGTAGATTCTGCCTCACACCCCTCTCGTTCTCTCTCACTGACAGTGTGTCTCCTTCCTCAGTGCAAACGCGCTCATTCTGCTCACAGACACAGGGGCAGTAAAAGGCATTGGCGTGGTGCTTGGTGCCTGGGTCCTGGTTTTTGGCTCCGAGAGGGCAAAGCAGCAGATGGCAGTGTGAAGACGGCTCAGCCAGGTAAGAGAGCTTACCCCTAACCAGACTTAAGGCTCTGGATGAGTGACTGCTCCAGCTCTCCTCTCCTCCCTCTGTCTCTCCCTCCATCCCCCTCTGTGGCTGTGCGACATGAGGTGAATACCAATTCCTCAGCAAAGCACCCACGGTTCATATGGCCGCTGCGCTTCCCTGGCTGTAAAAAGGTAGGGATGTGTGAAGCTGGCTGTGCATGTGTGTGTTTTTCCTCAGATGATTAAAACTGGTCGCTTGCCAACAGGTTGGTTCTTTGATTGCGGTAACGAACTCATGCATTTCCTCTCTCATCTATTGTTGTTCAATAGAATGATTTCCTCTGTGTGGTATCATGTCTATGTGACAGTGTGGGAGTTACCAGAGAGAGATGCAACAGTCCACCTCCCCGGGTGATTCATTACTAATCCATCCAACTCTGCACTGTGTGGTCGCTCTAGCTCACCGTAGCCATATACGTGATATGAATGGTGTTTTGTTATGTATGAATGACTGCCAGAGAATGCCATTCCTGCACTGTCTTTTTTTTTTTGATGCAGTGCAATCATGTAACACAATCCTTTGTCACAAGGAATCCAGATTTATCTCCTAGTAGCCTGTGGATCAATTTGCTATGCAGCATATTTTAATTATTTATACAGTGTAGCCTAGGCTGAATTGTTAGTTTTTATTATGTGTAAATGCGATTTCTCTTTGATTTTGCGTCTTGAGCTGCTGTAAGAGATTGTAGGAGTATATGTAAACAATGGAGCTGATTGATTATCTGCCTCTGTGATAAACTGGAGGAAGCTGCAGGCTTGCTGGGTATTTCATTTTAAGGTCATTTTGAACTCATGTGTGTGTATTAATATCAGGATTCTCTTTGCGTATGCGTGTGTGTGTGTGTGTGTGCGTGTGTGCATTGGAGACAAGGGCTGATGAGGCAGGTCTTGGCCCTCGTGACTTTATCTCACGTTACCATCCCATCATCACTTTGAGTAAGAGCTTCCTCTTACCTCGTCTCCCTGCCGCATGATCACTTCAACAACACGCTCAGTACCTCACTCATCGGGTACTTTGGTTCACCTGGAAACAGGGAATGCTACGATGCCATAGCTAAGAGAGAGACAGACAAATGCTACACCTACAGAGTCGGACACATTATTATTCCAGACTGGATAATGGCAGTATCAGATAATGTATGTCCACTAAAACATGAGCCAGCTTTCACCAAAAGACCAAAACAGGCACCATGTTGATTACCTGACTGCAGGAAAGAGCTTTAGAGAACAGTCACAGTATTGACATACCTGGGACTTTGGTTCACCTGGAAACAGGGAATGCTACGATGCCATAGCTAAGAGAGAGACAGACAAATGCTACACCTACAGAGTCGGACACATTATTATTCCAGACTGGATAATGGCAGTATCAGATAATGTATGTCCACTAAAACATGAGCCAGCTTTCACCAAAAGACCAAAACAGGGACCATGTTGATTACCTGACTGCAGGAAAGAGCTTTAGAGAACAGTCACAGTATCGACATACCTGGGTCAGAAGCCTCATGTTTAGTGAATGGCTTTCGTTTAAATTCAGCTGGATATTTGACACTGTGAATGGACACAGATCTATCTATCTATCTATCTATCTATCTATCTATGAATATATATATATATATATATATATATATATATGCATGTACTCCATTTCATTTGTAGTCACCATTTTTCTGGCTAATTTGTCTGGTAAACTTCTATTATATTTTTGATTATTATCACACAATATGGCCAAATTGGTAAATAAAAGATATTTAATATTTTCCCATTAGAATTTCTGGCAATGAATAAAAAACAAAAATCCTGACACATGTGGGATATAAAATACAAATGCTATGACTGATTGAACAACACATTTTAAGAGTTGCTGATGTGTGGTAAAAATGTTCGCAAATCAGGGATTGATAACGATACGTATTTTTTAAAATCTCATCTCCAGCCCTGGTTTGATGTACCAGATGGTTTCCCAACAAACACTGAGCAGCAAAAGGACCTGACTAAAAAACAAAGCTATTTACCACAAAGAATAAAAGCAAATAGAGGCAGACTTTTTTAGACAAAAGTGAATATTGTCCCTGCTTTCCCAGTGCAGATGAATGTTTGTGTTTTTCATTTTTCATGCACTGTGTGTGTGTGTGTGTGTGTGTGTGTGTGTGTGTGTGTGTGTGTGTGTGTGTGTGTGTGTGTGTGTGTGTGTGCTCCCTACAATATGTTGGTTGCCACAGATACCAAACGCCAACCTCACTGCGTCACTGCTTCAGACAACCTTCACACACAAAAAAGAGCTGCTTTTCTTCCCTTTCATCCCCCCATCCACTCATCTACCTGGCCATCTAATGTTTTAAAACGGTACGCTCTGCTTTCTCAGTTTCTCAAAAGCGTTCTCCCTCTCTCTGTCCCTGTGTGTGTGTGTGTGTGTGTGTGTGTACATTATGTGTACATTTCATGTATGCACGTTGCTATGGCTACAGGCCAGGCTAACTGGCGTCATCACTTCAACACCACCTTCGCAGCAAGAAAAGAGAGAGAGAAAAAGGACTGAAAGCAGCAGTGTTCGACACTTGCACCTTTCGTACACACAAACCTACTTCTGTGTGTTGTGGTCTCATATTCCTCAGCGCTCACCCCACCCCTGGTTCAACAGGGTCCGGTGGCTCTGACGGAGAGGAGAGGAAACGAGAGAGGAGAGGAGAGAAGGCTTGACAACATGCATACTGATTCGACTGAAGCGGTCTGAGTGTATTTCTGAGGGTGTCTGCTCGGTCTGGTCTGTAATCATCCCTCCCTATTAGGGAGGGAGAGAGAGGAGGAGAACGAAAGAGAGGGGAAGAAATATTGACAGTTTACTGTGTCACCTCACATCACCATCCTCCGCTCATGAGAGCACAGCTGGGAGCTGACAAGGGTGCTACTCTGATCCATCTTTAGATCGTAACACCATTTCAGCCGGGCCAGCTGAATTAGAGTTGCTCCACTTTAGCATTTGGGGACAAATTTGAAGATGTATTTAAATGACTTATTTAAATTGAACTGTGACACCTGTTTTATTTTCAATCACGAGATTCACCGGTCGGCTCTTGCCGTGTCCTTCAGATTCAACAGTGGAATGATGGCTGACAACATCTGGTTGCTACAGGATATTGGATTAATCTCGATCATGTGATCTGACTCTCCCCAATTCCCTGCCCACCTATCATAGGTGAGTCATGTGACATATCATGTTTTGTTGTTGTTGTTGTTGTTGCTGTTGGGGTTTTTTTTTTTTTACTTACCAGCAAAGCAACTGGGAAACCATTCATTCTAGTGGGGTGTTGGTTGGCAGTCATCAATGAAAACTTGCACTCTACTCACTGACAACAAATTTAGCAATCAGAAACACGTTCAGACAAAAGTGATATCTGCACAAACACAACGCCCCCACTCTCACAGGCCCCCGCTTTCACACATCCACACAAACTATGTGTCAGTAATCAGCCAAATGTACAAAACACCTTTATTAATGGTTGAAGGACAAAAGAACGGGGCGGAAAAGGGCTTTGAATACACTGCTGACTGATACACAGAGGCTCTGTGTGTGTACATGTGTGTGTGTGTGTGTGTGTGTGTGTGTGTCAGTAGATGATAATGCTTAGGATGGATGAGAGAGATGAAAGCCACTCTGTTGCCAAGGCGACGGACAGGACTATAAACAAGCTACCCCTGACTCATCTCTCCACAATAGCGCTTCTTTTTCTCCCCCTCTCTCTTTCTCTTTCTCTCACAACACAACACACATGCACACACACACACCACACACACACACACACGCAAAAACATACATACATTCATACAACTGAGTCCAATCCGAGAGAGACTAGAGGATCCGGAAATGAGAACCACTTCAAGCTGCGTTCAAGCTATGGATCTGCATAGACCTGTGGAATAAACACAACTACTTCTGTCATATATAAGTTCATTAAAACACACATTAAGAAAACAAATACATGCACACAACACACCTAACACAACTCGTTCAATCATTCACTATTTTGTTCAAGTGTCACAGACCAGAATAAGACATAGCTGTGAAAAGCCAGATTATCACAAAGTAACAACATGTCAAACACACTTAACAAAAAAGAACCTTATTTAACTCACGTAACAGGGGATCATGAACCGCCGGCTGAGCAGCTCCACCCGTTCCCACACTGAGGACTCCATTTTCCTGAGACCAGATGAGGACCCGGTCTGGCTGGATGAGCCCATAAGGGCGGAGAAAATTAGCGATGGAGGACTTAAAAAAGACCAACTCCCAGATTGCAAAGACGGACCCACAGGGCAACAAAGCCCACAGGGGGAGGAAGTGTTTGTCCACAAGGTCTATGCCCTTTTGATTGAGATCCACTGCTGGGCTGCACTGTTCTTCTTCTCTCAAGTCATGGTATGTCAATGTGCAACATCACTGTTAACAGAACTATTCAATGGTTTGATAATGTCTGTTTCGACTGAGAGCATGTGTGTATGTATTTTTGTTGTCAGCTCAGCATTCGGTAAAGTGTTTTATTAAGGACTGGAAAATAGTTTCGGTTTCTCAGTTTGATTCATTCTAGAAAAATAAGGACAGGTGCAACATTACCATTTGTAAAAAAAAAAAAAAAAAAGCCTTGTGGTCAATTTGCATATTATGTGTCCACAACCTGAGAGCAGTCGCAGAGCTGCCTGATTATCATTGCATAAATGACTGGGTGACTGGCTGTGACAACCTGTCTTCCTCCCCTCTCTCCTTCCAGGGCTACTGGGTGTTTTTTGTGGTCGAGGGAAATGGACCACTCTACTCCATCTACAGAGCCCTGCAGATCTATGACTTCTACCTTGGCTTAATCTTACCCTGCCAAACCATCTTTGGCAAGCACGTAAGTATCTTTGTTGAATCCATTTCCATTTGTTTCGGCCTCAAAGGACCAAATCCTGAAGATGTGTTCACTTCCTCTTTCCAGTCCATAGGGCTGATGACGGAGGTGATGAACTCCGAACAGCACAGCTGGATCATCCATGTCACTACAGGCATTGGTGTGGCCGTCTGTGTAATTATGGTAAAAATGCAATTTTTATGTATTTAAAATGTCATTATAGGATGACTGTTGTGCGTCAGAAGAGAAAAACTGCCACAACTTTCTACTGTTCATCTTCTCAGGCTGTCCACATGGTGTATAAGTGGCGTTATGGCACTGGCTTGTGGTCATCAGGAACAATATTGAGAGACATTGGTGATCGGCGTCAGTCGGTGAGCCGCCAACCCTCCTTCACACTGTCTGAGTGGACGGACGCTCAGGAAGATCTACTGGACCTGGACCCTATGCCCCAGACACCGGTCTTTGACATGGGCACTGACACCAGGACAGAGGGAGATGCTGCCACCCTCACTGTCACACCTGTGGGGCTTCAGGAGAGGTCCGGATTAATATCGATGTGGTCATGTAGACTTCTGTAGTTATTTATTTTCAATCCTTTTTTTCCCCCACAAAGCAGCTTGGTCTAAAAATACTGTACATTTATTTCTATATGTAACACACAGGAGGGGCTCCAATGTTTCCCTGACCTTGGACATGTGCACACCAGGCTGCACTGAACCCTACGGCTACGGAGCTCAGCTCTCCCCAAGAGAACAGTCGGCCCAAGAGTATCTCCGACAGGGAACGCACAACCTGACCCCTGCTATGCTGCACACACGGGCCATGGATGACCAGAGCCTGCAGGCTGAGTTTTATGTGAGCGCACCAGCAGTAGCTAACCCACCTACATGGTTTTGATGAACACAGATGAACAGAGACTCCCCTGAAAGCATGTACTCTGACACACATAAACACCAACACAAATACCCACACCCACACCCACAACCAGTAGAACTCTGCACACTCCCTTAAGCTGTTTCACTGTCTGTTAGTGGGCGAAGGAAGGAAGGAGAGATACAGGCATATTTGCATATAAAAACCTACAGAGGTTCCAGTTTGTGCTGGAGAGAAAGATGTGCATTGAAGCTCATACACATTATCCCATAACCTTTCAGTCATGTAGAATTTGGCAACAACAGTTCAGTGTGAAGAGCAATGGATGACATCATAATTATGAAATCATGAATACTATTTCAAGTCTTTTGCTGCCTTGATGCAAGGATAGGACTTCCCCTATATTCCTGCAAGGACTAATTGTTGTTCCAATTGTTCTGTGTCCGCTGGCAGGAAACACCCATGAACTTTGTGGACCCTAAGGAGTACAACTACCCAGGGCTGGTGAGAAAGAATCGCTACAAAACCATCTTACCCAGTGAGTAATGCTGAGGCACTCGTCAGAAAGCCCACTGAAAAGAGATCACGATGTTAGACATTCCGTAAGACGCCTTTTCGTGGCTTCTCTTTAATAATGTCACAGAGTCATGTACTGTGTAGCTCAGATGTGTTTGGGGAAAGGTCTTTCTCTGTGCACCGGAAAACTTACATTCACTCGCACATAAAAAAAAAGACATGAACCCAACAACTATAAAACTAAGATATAATATGTGTTACAAAATATGCATTAATATATCCCCCCTAATCTTCATTATCTCCTCACATTACCACCCATCTGACTCTCTCTCTCATTATAATCTCTGTCTTCACACAGATACACACAGCAGAGTGATACTGAAGTCACAGGATGAAGATGATTTCCTCACTACCTACATCAATGCTAATTATCTCAGTGTAAGTGAGACTGCGTGTGATGTGCATTCAAAATTAATGAAAATATAAGCTGCTAACTTTATTTGTTCTCAATGAAACTGACCTCATGTTGACAGTGTCCTCTGCTCACACACTTATTACAGACTGAGATGATAATTGTATGACAAGACTGCGTGTGCGTGTGTGTGTGTGTGTGTGTGTGTGTGTGTGTGTGTGTGTGTGTGTGTGTGTAGGGATATGGTGGTGTAGAGCGCGCATACATTGCCACCCAGGGTCCCACTGTGAATACAGTGGGGGATTTCTGGAGAATGGTGTGGCAAGAGAGAAGCCCAATCATAGTGATGATCACCAACCTGGAAGAAAAAAATGAGGTCAGTGTGGTTGAAAGGCAAAATAATGACAGCAAGATTGATGATGAATGCATTAATAGTTAAATATACAGATATTAGCTGATGTTAGTAAAATATTCACTGAAAATGTCCATTGTTTCCAACAGAAATGTGCAGAGTACTGGCCTGAGGACACTGTGACCCATGAGGGCATCGAGATCACTGTTGTCACGGTAACCCAGGAAGATGACTACAGTCTGAGGGTGTTTACCCTGAAGGTGAAACACCTCACTCCATAAAGTCAAAAACTATCAAACTGAGAGTCCACGTTGCCAATAGCTACACGATGACCTTCTTATGCTGATATTATAACAAAAACAACGCTCACATATTGATGTTTAGCATGAATGCATAGCATGTTTCATGCCTATGTGACCATGTGCGACTGTGCGCTTCCAACAGTATGGAGGTGAGGAACGCAGTCTGCGGCATTACTGGTACACCTCATGGCCTGATCAGAAGACCCCCGACAAGGCTCCACCCCTCCTGGAACTGGTACAAGAGGTGGAAAGGGCTCAAGAAGAAGCCCCTCCTTCCAGTGGCCCTATAATTGTCCACTGCAGGTAGGAAAGTAGCTTATTTTTGATGTGCTTATGTTAAATATATTCAATATGTGCTGAGAAAACTCTTGTGCCAAAAGGCTCGCAATAATCTATTGTCAGTACCACAAGTGGTACTTTTTTTTTTTTTAATAAGAGGAACCATTTTACTGCTGTTTGATTCACAAAAGCCACCTAGCACTCATTCTGCAAGAAAAGCATTTGACCACTTCTAATTGTCCATTGTCTGATTTCCTCTGGGAGTACTTGGAATCAATCAGATAAGTGGGATCAGCGCTAATCAATACACTGATTCATCCATTTTCCTCTTCTCTACCCTCCTCCGCCCCTCCTCCCCTCCAACTTTTGCACTGCAGTGCTGGAATTGGCCGAACTGGCTGCTTTATTGCCACCTCCATCCTGAGCAAGCAGCTGAGGACCGAAGGTGTGGTAGACATCCTGAGAACCACCTGCCAACTACGTCTGGACAGGTGGGATATCGCTCATCCTTACCCATGCTCGTGTTTGTCTTTAGTTCTTCACTGTGTCGTCTAACCCTAAATGATATGCAGCCTGCCGACTGCCAACATCCATTAGACATCAGTCAAAACCACACACATCACACATTCTTCCGAATGACTAAGTCCCTCATTTCACACTTGCAAACAACATCTAATTAGTTCTGACACACTATGTAAAATAATTTGGATTTGTCAGTTGTTGCGAACAAAATACTCCCATTCGTTGTTTTGGCTACACAACCAGAAAATAAACTCTTATTCGTACATAACATTAACAATTTGATTTGTAATAGCTGCAAAAGCACTATTACCTAACACATTGTCTGTCTGTCTGTGTGTATGTGTGTGTGTGTGTGTGTTAGGGGTGGAATGATCCAGACATGCGAGCAGTACCAGTTTGTGCATCACGTCCTCAGCCTGTACGAGAAGCAGCTGTCTCACACCACTGAGGAGTAGTAGAGTGAGTGCTACAGCCAGACCGAGACACACCACTGTACACTGTACCGCCTCTGGTGGTATGCACCACTGTACCAAGCGTCATCTCAATCTCGCCCTTTAACGAGTTCAAAACCATGTTAATCTCTTCGCCCCGGACGGGCTCGCGCAGACAGGACTGAATGGCTACCATGAAATCTGTGCTTATTGTATGTCCTTGACCAGAACAGTTCGAATTGACACAGCCTGCAAAATTTCCTTATTAGACACGTTATGGGCCCACGCCATCGTGGAGAGTCACAACAGTCAGGCCCCAAATAATCAAAGCCTACACTCCTGACATCAATTCATTAGCACTGCTGAAGTTTTTTTTTATCACATTACTATACAAGAGTCTTAGACACCAAGGCCTTGTTTAGCCTAATTACTCCCTCACACAGTGGATGTACAGTTATTATTTAAGGTTAAAGTAGAAAACTAGACAGTGGCATCAGTTTATCGTAAGGAACAAGATCAGGTTCTGTGACTATAATAAGGGCCCTTTACAATACAAGTGCCAGATAACTTAATCTAAATAAATTATGCCAGCTTAATATTTACCTATATATAGATGATGAAAAGTTCATATTAAATATATAAGTTATGTGACGTTTGGCTTTTTTCACGGACTCTCATGTTTAATGTAAAAAAGAATCATTACAGCAGGCCTGTTTCAACTTTTGATGCATTAAGGAGCCACCTCATCTTCAGGTTGCATGGTGCTAAGTGTTCATTAAAGGCATGTGCAATGTTATGGAACATAGGAATGTATAACAATTAGGTTATTAATTAAATAATCAGGATGTCTGTGCAATCAACATTATTACTGTTTTATCATTCTGCCTGTGCAGTCCTCATGGCCCATCATGTTTACAGTACACAATTCCTGCATTAAGGCCAAATAGATGTTCATTCGGAGGTGTCACAGAGCAGGCGGCACTGGGGGGCCAGAGGCCAGAAATAGAATCAAGCCATCAGAAAAATCAATGCAGAGCTCCGGAGCATCTGACTCTACACACAGGGAAGTAATGCAGAGAAATGTAAACAGAAAGCATTAACAAATGTACTATAAATTGATGACAGAGAAATACACAGCTGATATTCTTGCACATGTCCCATTACTATCACGACACCTGCCGTCCTCAAAGTCACATGCTCTGTGACGCCTCTGATTTCAACAGTAGCTAGAACACATCCGTGACGTAAGACGCCCATGATTGTTGTATAGACAGGCCAGGCCTAATCTGTATGAAGCACAATAGACCAACTAAGGTTGTCTCTCTGATGTTCAGCTGTAAAAGTTCTTTTTATCTGTGTTGTGTTTTGATTGTGTTGAGTTTAATGGATTGCATGTGCTGTATGGGACTCCACAATGGTCCACAATCAAAGCGACGTGATTGGTTGTCCTGCTTTTTGTTGTGTAAAAGGCTTTAAAGCCTATTATATTGCTTGCTCTCGGCCAATGCTTTTGATACAGTTTGCTTTTGTGAAACCAACCAGAGATATTTTTAGAACATTTTGATACAATCCTTTCGAGTAGATGCCTTGTGTATATTTCCGTTTACACCATGATGGAATGTAGCTCATACTGTGGATCAAACCATTGGTTTATAATTGCAAAATTTGACAGAACAAAATGTGACAACTACCTAAGTTACCTTACAGTACAGAAAATAAATAGATTATGTTCAGTCTTCAGTATTATTACTTTACGCCGTTAGGCTTTGCTTTAATATGCTTTGCTTTCTGTGTATGTTTTTATCGTTTTCTTAGAAAATTTACCTCAGACTGAGTTTTTATGCAGTCCCCACTCTCGTCCACCTTTGACTGTAGGCCACTCTCAGTTAACAACACAAGAAATAATTGCTATGTGTAAGGCAGCTAAAACAGTAAAGACAGTTTTCTTTGTGACAAAAATCGAACATCCTCCATCGTAATCCGTTAGATCAACAGTCGTGAACATTATCAGAGGATGGAAGCTGTGGGTTTGGACCAATTTCTAAACATCAAACAAACTAGCAAAATAAACTGCCAAATTCACCTTATCCAAGAACACAGGACGGCGATCAAGAGGAAAAGCTACAAAAATGACTTCTGACATAATCCTCTGATAATGTCCAATGCACTTGACTGTAGGGCTTATTTATTTTGAGTGCTTGTTTCCAGTGATTACCCATTTCCCCTATGATAATCAAAATAGGGGTGACAACTTTCAACAAACAGTCAGTCTTTCAACCAACCAGCAATCAGTATTCCCCTCCTCTGCTACAGTATTGCTTTAAGTTGTGAGTTTTTGCATCCAAATAAAGGTAGATTTTCATGAACTTGTGTTGCTGTTTTACCTCACCTCCTCCATCACACTAACTATAAGCACATAGACATAATTATTGTCATGGGCTGAAGTGGTGAAACCAGCCTGCTGGAGATGTGACATCCACCCTGAAGTAATCTTATTGTAAAAAATTCCCCTTGCACTACAGAGTGCAGTTAAATATTTGTACCACCAAGTGTCAGTGTATACAACCTCATTGCACATGCTGACTGTGGCTCTATCCCCTTTATTCACAAGCCGAGTCACCAGCACATTGATGGCTGAACAAAGGCTTTCAATCAAACAAAAGAGAACTGATGATACTGAATTCAAATAGACAAAAAAACTCTATTTACACCCAGTGGTTAATAAGGATGTGATACTGTGACAGTTACATTTCAGTATCCATTGTATATTTTGAAATGTCTATTTCCAACATCTATTTCTGTTGAAGCATGTAATCACTGAACCACCAGCCATACAGTATTTTCACATTTGTGCGCTGATGAGGGCTCTTGTCAGGACTGTGTGAGCTGCACACTACTGGGGTGGACGTTTTTGTTATTCCCCTCAGTGCACAGTTTAGTGACATCATGGATTTTGCTGCAGTTGACCCGAATTTCAGCTGTACAATGCAAACTGAAAACACATCTATGGGTTTTTAGGGCCTTTGAATATTTATTCAAAAATATTTGTCACTTTCAGCATGTGTACCTTAGCTAGCAGTTAGTTTGAAACAAGGACTAATTATAATTGTGGTATCTTTTTATTATTTTTGCTGCATTTAAACTGTGCAACAGTTTGTGTTGTAAATATTGCAACTGTCAGGTGGCTTTTTTTTAGTCATCTTTATCCAGGTCACTTTTAGGCTGCAGAACATTTAAGATTAAAGTGAATATGAGTATGAAAATGAGACTTAAATAAGAAGTGAGTCAGGCTCTGACTCTGGTAGTTTGAATATAATTAAATTGAAATTAGGTTTGCATCCTTACAGGCAAAATAAGATTTGCAGACCAGGGATTTTTTTCCGCACAACTGTCCATGGTTCCTCTATTATTTTTCTTTTTCTGTTGTTTAATGGTGGTGGGAAAACAACTTTTGGGTGCATCCCAACCAAATAACACTACATTACAACAATCTCAATTCCAAACGTACATCAATACCATTCTTACTTTTCTACTTTTTTTTGGTTAGGTCCGCTCTTAGTGAGCGCGTCTCCTTTAAAAACTCTAACTGTCCCTTTAATCTGCGGATCAGACCGCTGACGTCATCGTGCCCCTGAGCCGTCTGTGCTGATTGGCTCGTGGTGACGTCAACCCATTTTTTTCTCTCTCTCCCTGCTGAACCATGACCTCATCGCTTTAGTTCACGAAAGTGCTAAAGTGCACCTTCTGTAACTACACCCGCGCACCACCCCCCCTCTCCTGAAGACATACTACCCGTTTTAACTGATAGCTAGCCTAGCCAAGCTAATCTCTCCCCCCGGTAGCCACAGCCATGTATCCCGGTCAGTGAGGGGCTGAGGCGGCCGTCAGTAGCTCATAACAGCGCTCTCATGTCTCGTTTGTTCCCGGCGCTGTCACCGTCCATCAGCTGTCCTGTCCCGGCCAGGTAAACACCGGCCAGCCTCATGAGGACACCGCCGCTGTCCCCTCCACACACACGGAGGCCAGCTGAATAACACTCAGCAGCCGCGTGGAGCCACAGGTGAGTGTTTCGCGCGCGCGTGTTGAATATAGCAGAAGCGAGATTTTGTTTTTATCATGTGCGTTGTTGCTAGTAGCGGAGCTAGCTTGCGTTAGCAGCGGTTGCGCTCGCGCCCCCCTCCTCCTCGCGCCCCGCTGCGGCAGCGACACCGTCAGCGGCGCGCACACCCCGCGTTGTTGTGGTGCGCGCTCGTCTAATGGGAATTAAACCCGTCCGGGCTGAAGTTATCAATTCTTTTATTGTCGCAGACATCTCGACTGACACCGTCCAACCGCTTTAAGGTATGTACATAATGTACACACACGTTTCTCTGTATTTACCGCCCGAGTCGCGCGCTGCTGTCTTTAATCAGCACAGGCTGCTCCGATCAATGGAGAGTGTCATTTTCTCGTGCGGTCATATCCGCGCGTCATAACAACACGGGGCAGGTTTCCCACTACAACAACGCGCCATGACCATTTACATGGCTGTGTATTTGTGAAATGATATTTTCCTCCCCGGTCTTTGTAAAGGCAATGGCCGCTGTCCGCATTGTGTTCTATTCTTATTTCTAGGTCGGTTTATTATAGTGCGCTGCGGCCGCTCGCCCTCCATCATTGTTATTAACGTTATGAAACAGGCCACAGCGTCCAGTCTATGTCTTTGTGCGCCTCATCACTTCACATCTGTTGGCAACGTCCATGTGGCTTTTTAGGAACGATTTTACACCTATGTAAATCACATTTTATATCAAAGGTCCGCAGCGCTTTTTGAAGTGGAGGATTCCTGTTATTTTAGATCTCGGTAATCGTCTCGTGATTATTGTTATGGTTGAATAGGGGATAGTCCCAGTTTGATTTATGACCCCGCGATGTGCAGCAGCCTCACAGGGCAGTGGGGGGTGGGGGTTATTGATCAGGGGACAACAGGAGAACCAATCTGGTTGCACGTTGCGTTTATTTCCATACCCACTGTCTGCCATTTTTAAATGATACACACCGGGTTTGTCACTGTGCCAGCCCGTCTTGAGATACACACTTTTATTATTTGAATCCAGCTGCTAACAAATGACTGTCAACCAAAATATTGTAGGCATCAATAAACAGTTATTTTTACATTATTTCCATGCGACAAACATGTTATTATCTCCATATTAAAGCTGTTTGTGATCTTAACATAAGTGATACCAGGTGGTGAAGCATGTTTGCAGAATATATGTAAGGAATTTGTTTAGTATTTGAGCCCAATCAAAAAAAAAAACATTGATTAGATTAACAGTTTATTACCTTAAACTTACATTTTTTTCAGGACAGATCCCAAAGAGAGTTTTGGGATAAACAAGCAATAGACAAAAATAATTATTAGAGAAAACTGGTGAAGAACATTTAGAAATGTGATCCAGTTTATGTAATGAAAACAGTCAGGAACTAGGTTACAAATAATTTAATGTTGTAGTATTCAGCAACTGGTGAAGCTGTAGTCCTGCAGTAGGTGCCTTTTTTTTAAGTTTGAGTAAAGGCACAAAGAGACAGACAGTGTGTATACAAAAGAAGACGCAAACCTTTTGTTCATGTGAGAGCTTGTGGCACTGGCTGTAACCTGTCATGATGTAATTGTTTGTGATCTAAACAAAAAGCTCATGCCTCTCATTGTATGGCCCTGAAAGCCATTTTTATACCAGCCTACTCAAAGCTGCGGCCACAGGTGATGTTATGTTAATGAATAACCTGGATGGTATTACATCAGTGTTGGTTGCCCTCCAGTTGCTCCCTGTGTTTGCCTCACTCCTGGATAGGACATTATTGAACTGGCCCATAATGCTTTGCTCTTGGGTTTTAGAAGAAGAGCATATGAATGTCTGTTTGGATTATTCATTTTATCAATAAATAAAATGGGTATTTCATCAGAATGTTTTGTTATTTATTGCAAATAACTAGTTGTAGTATGTTACTAATTATGTTAAATAGTTGGCTTGTGTAAATATTTTACATGACAAGTCTGGGAAAATGGACATAGCTCTGGGATTTCCTCTTACCTGTTTTGCCAGATGTGTGTTGAAAAATGACGGCGACACTGGCATTCTTCAACACACATTTGCCAGCAATCTAATCATCTAGCACATAAACTTGATTAAATATGATCTGATTTGATATGGATGGTTCTTCTGCCTTCAGCCAGCATTCTCTGTATAAATGCACTGTTTCAGGTCTAAGGACATGACCAATTTTGTCTGCAACATCTTTGACCTCTTTGCATATGAACTATGGAAAAAAGGTCAGATGGATAAAGTCTAAAAATCTCATCACGTGCTCAGCGCAAGAACATGACAGTGTAGTCATACAGTTGAGGGTATGTGCGCCAGTGTCAGTTTTAGCTCTTTTATCTTCTTCTAGCATCAGCACCAGAAGCATCCCATCATCCTCCAATGCCCCTCGATCACCCCAACCGGGCTGTTACTATGGCAACAGCAGAGTCTGCTCTGGGCCTGTTCACACTATGTTAGTGTCTCTCTGCTTTCTCTCCTCTCAGCTTGTTTTCCTTCGTTCAGCCGGGGCCTCACTGCTGGCTGGCTGCTGTCTATTTTAGTGGTGGAGCTTGTTTGTTTTTGCTGTTTATTGTTCCTGCCTTGATGCACGATGGAGTAAGAAGGTTTGTTTAGCATAAGGATAGGAGTTGTTGTTATGCTGCGTAAGCTTTCTCCGACGCTAAGCAATGTTACCATTGGATCATTGTCTCTCGGTCGTGGTGCAGAAAGATGTAGAGCACAAGTCTCCTCCACTCACATGTGAACCTGCACACTTCTCCCCTCCCCATCCCTGCTCACTGCAAAGAAAGAGAGTGATACAGAGGGAAGGATTCAGGGAGAAAACGTGCGAGAGACAGGGCGGGTTGCGTAGCAGTCGCCATTAGACATATGCAGAGTCAGATGCTGTGCTCAGCAGCAGGGGAAACTGCGAGAAAGAGAAAAGATTCCGACCCCTGGAAGCTGTGTTGTTAGCCACTCGGCTAAAGGGCACCGCACCATATAAGGTATGGCATAACAGGTGATGGAGCAGGTTGTAATGTGGCAGGCGCTGTTTGTGTTAGGGGAGCACTGTCATCGCAGCAAGGCTTAGTACATCTACAGGAGTGGAAACACTGCAACATCATGAAGTCAGTCATGACATGGGTGTATTTTATTGAAATTTTGTGCTTTGCTTTATAACACCGACATCGCTATGACACAGATGGATAGATTAACTGGATTAGATTAATTTGTCATTATAAGACGCATTATTATTTGTATTCTTTTTTTAATGGGCTGCATTCTATTTAACAAATATTTGTGTGTCACAGTTTGGCTCTGCCTTGTGCACACCCATGCTTTTACTACATCTACCTTCTGATGCAGCAGGAGTGTGGCCGTGTTTACAATTCAGTTGCTGCCGTCTACCTTGATTTTCCTCCATGTTTCCATCCTGCTGCTCTTGCATCAGATAGGTTGCCAGGCAGGAGCAGCATTTGTGTGTACATGTACAGTATGTTCAGGTTAGTCCAGCAGCCTGTTGGAGTGGAAGGACTCAGTGTATGTGACAGAAAGTTATTTTATTTGCTCTTTAGAGGATGCACAGCCTTTTCTGTTTCTCTCAGGTGTTTCTGTTTCTCTCTCAAGTGTGGTGCAGTCGTCTGCTGCTGAGTTCGTAAGACTTTCTTTCTCTGTCCTTCGGCTCCTCCCTTTATGGTTCTACCTCTTGTACACAGTGTCATTCGCTTTGTCTCATTTCCTCCCAGCTCCATCTTCACATTCGTTCCCTCCCTTACCTTGAACTGGCTGAGTTGCTAGGCTGGAGAGATCCTCGCTAAATAACATCCATCGCGTCCTCCCCCGTGCTCTCTTGTCTCCTCTCTCCCTCATTTGCATGTTGGTGGTATCAGAGCAGAGGTGAAAAGCAGAGGTACCCAGACACAGTAGACACAGTTTCTCCACGTCTCTCACCATGTCTGGGTTTTCTCACCCACCTTATCACCACTGTTCTGTTGTGCAAAATGGTGTTCTTGTTCTGCTACAGTGAGACAGTTCCCTGTTTTTTTCCTTCTACTCCTAGTTGAAAAATACAATAATCACAAACCGATCGTCACCCCCCGTCTTTTCATCAATTATTACACAATGCATTTCGATTATTTTGAAATCTGTCCCCCATCTACACACTTTTATCTCTCCTACTCTCCCTTTTCAACCGAAGTTTAAACCTCCGTTTAGGCTTTGGGGTAAGTGAGAGGACGCCCATTCATTTTTCATGACACCTTGTGCCTGTAGATGAATAAAACAACAGGACTGCGTTCACCTTCTGACCTTCTCACTTGTCGCGTGGCACCCGGTTGATTAATAAAGTGACCGTTAATCCACGTAGGTGGTTTTATGTGCAGCATAGCAGTATTTTTTTTGCTTCTACACACACACACACACACACATGCAGGCATTGATCTTTTAACTCTGAAACAAGATTGTGTTGGTGTGTCTCCTGTTGAACACACAGGTGCTTTGGAGAACACAAGTACCAAGAAGATCACAGTGATTAGTGGTGATAGATGGGAGGCGGCTGTACATCAGGTTTATGGACATTGCTCTGCAACACACACAAACAAACACACACACACAGACACACACACACACACACATAAATATCAGACAGGCCATTTGCCTGCGTCCAGACCTGCTCTCTGAATTCCCCTGGCTTAATTTATCTCATGCCCTCAGTTTCCTGTTTCATGAGCTGCTGTGCAAGAGACCTCCGATCAACAACAACCAACCATCACACACATTCATTCAGATCTGCACACACACACACACACACACACACACAGGTGTTTTATTGTCATGCACGTCTAACTTAAGTCTTCAGATCACAGGACTGATGAATCCCAGTGGACGATGCAGTTGGCTTTTAAGTCTTTAAATAACTTTTCTAGTCATGTTTAGCTTTGTAGCTATTTCAATATGCGATGTTCTCAAAGCCTGCCAATAAAAGATAATACAAATGCATAAAAATACATTGCACTGGGCCTAGGTTGAGAGATCTACTCACCTAATTCGTCAATGTCACTTTGTTGCTGTCGGGTATGCATTGTTTTGTTCATTGTGCTGGCATGACTGGACTGAAGCCTGGGACGAAATGTGATGATGCCCTAGATATCTGAAGGTCTTAAAACTGCCAGTGGTCCATTTGAATAGCTCAGCTTTAATAATGATCTAATAAATCACTAAATGTCATTCGAAAGAAATGTGAAAGTACATCAACATTTCTTCACTCTTAATTTCTTCTTTCTGCAGGCACCATGGATCTATCAGCACCTGTTCCGGTGGCAGTCCCCCTCCACTGACCTCACCTCCTCCTTCCCATCTCTTTCTCCTCTCTCCACCCTTCCTCCTCACCCCAAATCTTAATACCCCCACATCTGTGACCCGGGGTTACCACTCAGCCTCTCCTACACAATGGCAGGAGAGAAAGGGCCAACTAAGCGAAGTGTCATGGACATTAAGCGCCTGGCAAGCCTCATCCAGAGAGGTACAGGCCGCTTGCTTGTAATTGACAGCAGAACCTTCTCTGAATACAACGCATCACACGTGCAAGGTGCGGTCAACGTTTGCTGTTCCAAGCTGGTGAAGAGGCGACTGCAGCAGGACAAGGTGTCTGTTACTGAGCTGCTGCAACCCAACGGCAAGGTGAAGGTGAGTTAAAGCTCAACGTACCTGACAGCTGATGCTCTTTGGGTTGGTTGGATTTGATAAGTTTGATTAAAACGCCCTTTTATCTGAGTGCCTGACTGAAAAAAAGTCCCCCTCTCTGATATAAGCAAGACATTCTGAAATGTCACAGTTAGGTTTGCACTGTGATCAACGTTGGGAAGATGTAGATAACGTGACAATATACATTAAGGGTTCAAAGGAATTGGGAGTTTAAAACATGTCAATCTAAAATGTATTGTCTTTTTTATTCTCCCTTCATCCACAGATCAACACAGCCCAGTTAACAAGCAAATTATTAGACTTTTTTGCAATTTGGGATTCATGAGTCTGTCCCCTGACAGAAAGGAATCCTAGTCGTGTTGGAAATGAGGATAGGAAAAAATCTGGTTAATTACACTGAAACAAGTCCGAATAGCCCTGTTTATTTAATCAGAGTAAGCATGGTAACACAGATCATACTGTAAATGCCACTATGGCTAGACTGCTATGGCAGTACTTTCAGAAATACTTTGTTCAAATGGTTGTAGAACTACTATTAATACTTATTCCTATTGTAAAGATGCTGTTTTTGTCATGCATGTACAGCACTGTGCGATAGATGCATCGGTTTCTGGACGGTAAACTTTCCTTAAACTATATATGTGGTTCACCTGTCAGCAGCTGTGATGCTGCTGATTTCCCGGGACTCGCCTAATCCATGTAGCAGTGTGGTTCTGAATTGGGCTTCTCTGTGCTGGCCCATGCTATATCTGTGGGTGCTATATTTGGCAGGCAGGCCAGCTTACTGTAGGTTTGTTACTTATCAGTGACCCTGAAATCGGATCCTCCCGTTTTCCATGACTTCTCTTAATATGACAGTCTTTTTTTCCATGGCCCATCCACCTGTGGCATGCTGACTCTTGTATTTTTAGTCACAGTGTGAAACTGAAGGAACTTTGCGTGGGGAAACCTAAGTGTGTGTTTGGGTGGGTCGGGGGCGTTGTTTTACGCCCTCAGACTGTTTGTGTACATACTACATAACACAGCAGTTTTAAATGACTGGACAAACACAACAGCAAGAAAACTGCAGAGGTGGCAGATGAAATTCCTCTTGCTGGTTCCACTCATTCCCGAAATTATTCTTAGTTCAACATCTATGCTTCTACGAGAGCACACCGAACACAATTAAAGGAAGCTGATGACAGAAATTCTTCTCATAGGTGTGACATGCTAAGTTTGAACGGCAGTCTGTAAAATGCTATGACGTTTGTTTTTGTTGTTTTACTCCCTGGTTGCCAGGAACAGGTTGGAGGCTTTGACGTGAGACTGAATTATGACCCGCTGTGTAGCTATATACTGTATCTCAGATGTGTTTGCAGTAATTGAAATTAACAGTTGTAGGTGACTGGCACTTTCCACTTGGTCAGATGGTAAAATGGATCAGAACTGTGGTTTATTGTTACTCTCTCCAGTCAAATGACCTTTAACTGTATCTGTATAATTGGCAAATTATAGTGCATTCTGCCAAACTGAAGGCTATACAGGAAGTCCTGTTGATCCAGGTTGATTATGATAATGGGTTTATGATGGGCTGTGATGATGCATGACCCACTCTCTCAGTTTACAGATTAAACTACAGGGTTAAAAAAAGAAACAAAATTCCTGAACATCATGACATCAGTCAGAGCAGCAAGCTTGAGATTGTTTTTAATGCAGCGTCTCTCTGCGTACTTCTCAGTGTGCAGGCCTTGTGGTTGGCAGGCTTCACACTGTGGCAACCTGCAGAGCCATGCTTCCTCCTGTTGTCTCCCGCTTTCAATCTCATGACAGCTATGTCTGTCTGTCTGTCTGTCTGTCTGTCTGTGTAGCTCCCACAAGTACGTAAGCTTCCCACCACTGACTCGTAACTTCACCATGTATCTCCCTTTCCTCTCCTCTTCCTCTCTGTGCCTGGTGTTGCCCTGTAGCTGGTTTGTTATTATCCACCCTCCCACCCCCCAGTTAAGAGGATAAGGCCTGCGATTAATGCTCGGCTGGATAAAGCTGGAACTAACTGGGTGAGAGAGGAGGGCCAAACGCACCCAGACTCTTTTGTTATTGGCTAAGCATGACATCATCCCTTTTGTGTAGCCACTGGCAGGCCGCGGGTCGGGCACGTGCAGACAGGCCCCGTGGTGTTAAAGCCGGCTCCCAGCTACCCCCCCACCAACATGCACGCGCACACACACACATACACACATCTCTTCATCTCTACCCCCACATGGCTTTGAGCATCGCCAGGAGCTGCCTCAGCCAGCCAAGACAGCAAAGGACACCACTGTGGCTCTTTGTTGGGGAAGTGAATGCAGGAAGCAGGAGAGCAGTGCTGTGTATTCATGGATAGGCTGCAGCCTCCACCTCTCCTCCCCGACTGCCTCCCGCCTCACATCCCATTGAGCACTAATAGCCTGCATCCCCCAAGGCGCTGCGCTCACCCTTTTTCCATAGACAATCCCAACGCTTCAGTTAACTGAGCTGAATGAACGTCCATGGCCAGCACAGCAGCAATCAAAATGGTGCCTTCTCTCTCTCTTCTTTTTTTTTAATCCCCCATCCCTTTTTATAACCTCTTTATAATCGCGTCCTATTAATGTAGGTCAGAGACGGCTGGATACAGTAGGTTAGGTGGTAGTAGATCTCTGATGGGAAGGGGATGGCACAGGCTTAGTTGGGTTTCCTTTTGCCTTTCTGACAGACTGCAGGGCAGGTGGCTGATTTCTTGGCTTAAGCCTGGCTAATCCCTGCTGCTGTGATGGGGACAGTCGGACAGGCAGTCCTGACAGATGGACCAGAGGTTTTCACTACAAGCAGTCATCACTGGGAAGCCCCCTGCCTCCATTATGAGGACATGGAAGCCAGACTTCTCATGGATGTCTACCCAACGTAGCAGACTGAAAACAAGAGCCGACCTATCCCCTATTTGACAGAATGACAGTGCCTGGTATTTCAGTGTCGGCCAGAGGATACAGACATGTGTCTTTGGAAAACACCGTGCAGTTTTCATAACAGCATTGTTCTGGACACAGACGCTTCCAGTCAGGACATTAGAACATTTCAAAATGAAGGACAACACATGGGCGTTACATGTGTCATCAGTCTTGACAGTAGCAGCAGAACTGGGAACTGTGTGACTCACTGGATGAACTGCCTGCCAGATTACCCATAGGGCAAACTTTGGGAAATTTTCTTTGAATTTCATTCACATTTTCCCTTTGCCAAGTTCAAACAAAGACAATGCATCCAATGGTGATTTTTTTTTTCTTTCCACCAAGCCGGATATGTCATGTGTTTGCTTTTGATGAGGTCATTACATGAATCATTGTTTGCTTTAAAGAACCTACTGTTTGACAAAGACACACATTCATACACTATAAAATTGTTTCATGCATCACAACTGCACCATGAAATAGGAGTGACATGTCACTGTATAAGATGTTAAATAAAGCTGCAGGAATGACTTAGCGGTGAGTCACTACATAAAATGTGCAGAAGATGTGGATGAGCTTATGAATCCGAATGTGTAACATGTGAGGGACTTTGTGTAAGTGTGTGTCAAAGGTCCTCTGACATTCGGCGGTGTAAGTGTGTGACCAGATCAGGTGACCTCATCTCTGAAATGATCAGTGATGACCTCACACTTCATGTGCACAGAGGCATCAGGGACTTTCACCACATCTTCACATTCTTTTCTGAAGCACACACACACATAGACACCACTCACACACACACACACACACACACACACACACACACACAGGGTTGTAATAGTACACTTTCCAATGATGATTATCTAACCTGCAAACTTCATCTAACGTCTTCATCTAACGAAACTCTCCTCACCATTTTGTATTTGGTCCTCATAAGTATACAAGTACAGGAACTCTGTGACATGCGTCACACTTACTGAAGCATGCAAGGAAGTGGCAGCTGCCAGTGCCAGTCAATGACATCATCTGGCCCCGCGGTCTTATCTTTACACTGGCAAGTCGTATATATCTAACCCTGTGTGTCGTAAACTGACACATAAACTGTGAGAAGAGGTCACTTGCTGTTGCGGCAGGTCCTCTATCGGAACGTAGTCTACTGTATGTGTACGTGGTAAGTTTGGCACTTTGTGCTAAAAATATGATTGCGACATTATTCTCCTGTGTTGACGTTCGGATTTGTGTTAATAGTCTGAGCTGAAAACACACACACAAAAAATATCATACTGCAGTTAACCTGTTTTCTGTGGGACATCTCAGAGAGGACACAGTGAGGGGACCCGCAATGCGATACATGAATGTGGAGCCGTGTCACTGGACAGTTCACACACACACACACACACACACACACACTGTCCCGCTGAGCGCACGACCTTGTCACTAGTGAGTAGCATGGCTGAGGGTAGATGAAACCATGTTTCACCCTCAAACACAAGCACTCAGCATAGCTGTGTGTCATATCCCTCGTTTACAATCCAAACCAGACGAAAGTGGACGCTGAGCCACATGGACAGTGGGACATTTTGGGTCCTGCACCGTATGTTTTGTGGTGTGTTTTGGTGTGCGTACAGACAGTCCCTGCAGACCAGCATTGTCAGTGAGGCCAAGCCTTAACTCACAGCCATTTTACAGCCCTTGTTTTTGCTGTGACGTATTTCATATTTAATAAGGGGTGAATTAGAAAGCTGCAAAGACGTCTCACTGTTTCTTGTACAACACTGTTTGTCACATTGTACACTTTTGTCCCAGTGCATTTCATCTGCTCCGTTTCTTACTCTCTTTGCAGTTTTTATCTGTCTCCCTTTGCAAATAACTGGAGAAAAATCACACCCCACCACCACCACCCATGCTCGGATGCAGCATAATTTTGGCATTTGGTCAGCCAGTGCCACCCGTTGCTCCTCCCTGCAACCTCCTTCTCCCCCCATCCTGCTGTCTCAGGCTGATCCTTCTCACTCCTCAACCTTCCCCTCGACCTCTTCTTCTTCTTCCTTTCCTTGCCTCCTTCTCTCACCATCTCACCCTTTTCACAGGGGCATTCCTTGTTTACCTGCAGTGCGCATGCATCAGAGTGCTTGGGTTAGTAGTGTCGTAACAGTGGTGATGCTGTGGCACTGCAGAGGGATGAGAGCTCCGTACTGCTACTGCAGCCAGCACCATACTCCCCTGGGTCATCCACCTTTAACACTGCAACGCAGTAAATACACACACCTCACACTGATGGTGTGATACGACAGAATCATCAGCACAATGTTATAAATTCTATAAACATAAATAAAATGCCAGGTTGTAAGCCCAAATACTCTGTTTAGTACAGAGTAGTTTCGCAGAAAAACACTACACAAGTTTTGAAATTGTTTAACAGGGATAAATGTTTTGCAGAACCTGGACACATCACCCACTGCTTGTCCGACAGTGAGTAACAGACTGAGTTACCGTTTCATTTTTCACTGCAGCAGTTTTTTTGTTTGTTTGCATGCATCTGTATATGCAGTTAAAAGCTTGCAGTCTTTGACATCAAGTCCCCGAATCAGATCTGATCCCATTAGGATCATTACAATCAATATGTAAAAAGTAAAAAGAACAAATTAAGTTGTTGCTTCTGCGTTCTTTTCTCAGTTTTGTTGTTTTAAACAGGCAAATACGACTAATTTTGGTTTTATGGGACGTGAGATACTTCTTAGCAGACATCAGAGACTGATTGTGTTCTGTCTGAATCATCTGCACGGCTGCACCTGCTCTATAAGCACAAGCATAATCAGCCTCACGTCAGGCACACTGTGTTGCTGTGTGTACCATGATCTACATCCCCAGTTTACCTTGCAGCACTCAGTTCGGTTAGGGCTGGAAAACGCTTTGAGTGCAATTCTGCCTTGAAGCTAATGGCTGTTCGGTGGCATGTTTGAGATATGCGTGATTGCTGAGGTAAACAAAGACAGAGTCTTGTCCTCCTCCATCTTCTCTCTTCCCTGCACCACCTGGCCCTTAACACCGCCTCAGGTTTTTCTTTCTCCCCCATCCTTTTTTTCGCTTCCCTCTTGCATCTGTGGACATTTCCTTTCCCCCACTACTTCACCACCCCCACCTTCTCTTTCTATCCCTCCCTCCTCACCGCTCACCCTGCATCCTCCTCCCCTCTCTCCTCTCCTGTCCAGTGGTGGTTCAATGATGCAGTGATTCATAAGCTGCAGTAGGCGCTGCCTGATGGTCATGTGACCAAAGCCTGCCTGACAACATGGGGAACAACACACACAAGCCTGGGGTGTGTGTGTGCGTGTGTGTTTGTGTAAATCAACACATGCTCACACTCCTTGTGAACACACACATATACACACTTTATCACACTGACGCATGCTCAAATCCTCTCATCTGTCGCAAAATCTGACATATACAGCATCACCCTGCCGCACTGATGGATACCCTCACCCAGCTAGTGTAGTCAGCTTGCACTGTTGCCTCCCAATACAACAAACTGCCCTCTAAGCAGTATCTGCAGAGAAAGTCACATTTGCATGGTGCAACATTCAGCACTCAAGATGAATTATTCATAATACTATCTTCATAACTCACCCAAGGATCACCTGTAATTTCTCTGCCTGTTAATTCTGAGTAACTCCAAGTAGTGCGTGTAATGTTATTTTCTCTTCCTTGTTGCTGCTTCCTGGACCAGAGCAGCAGACAGATGCTTTTAATTCTAATCATATTGATTTACACTTTCTTCCTTGTTGGTGCTGAATACTTGGCATGTTTTCCACAGTACTGTTGATGATTGAAATTGACTCTCTTCCTTGTTGTTCATTCTTTTGTGCAGGTGGAGCTGGGCAGGAAGCAGGAAGTGGTGGTTTATGACCAGAGCTCCAAAGAGGCGGCTCATCTGTCCAAAGATGGCTTTGTGCACATCCTCATGGGAAAGTTGGAGGGCACCTTCCACAAAGTCTCCCTGCTCACCGGTATGTGAGTGTGTGAGGACACGAGTGTGATGATGGTGGTGGTGGGAGCAGAAGTTGGTGTCTCTTCCTCTATTGACCCTTCCTATTACCTAAGTACCTCATCTCTGCACTGATGTGAGGGGACGGCATGTTTGTCATGGCACAGACTGGTCAGCAGATGTCACCAATGAGCATAACAAAGTCACAGACTATGACAACAAAGTGTTTATATTCTCAGTCACGTTATACTTGTTTCTCATTTCTTGACTGTCAGACATGTTCATAGGTATATGTGGAGCGGATGAACTATAAGTAAATCGTTGCTGCCCAGATTCAAAGCCTCTTTGATGACTCTTTGATGTTTAACCTTGCATGGCGTCTCTCTCTATCCCAGCATCACCAAAAGAAAGCAAAAGCTTAACTTCTATCTGCTGGCCTTATTTACCATACTTAATATTTAGTCATAACGTCCACTAAGCACACGAAGACTTATAATTGAGCCTTTCCAAGACTCCTAACAGCCTCGTTGAGGTATTAACATCTCGACTGCTGTGGTTCCAGATATGACGTTACACACACATTCACCAGCAGAGGCTTATGAATCCACCCCAAATGTGTCGGCGCAGACAGGAGAGCATAATCTGCTTCAGTCAGGATTGGAAATAAGACGTCAGAGGCATGCTGCTCGGGCAAATCTCCGCTCTGCTCTCTGCATCCCCACATCCTCAGTCTTCTCCTCTTCATTCTCTCCCTCTTCTGGGAGATTAGTGCTTTTTCATGAGTCATTCATACATGTTGAGGATTGCCTCCACGCACCCAGGCTCCACAGATAGTCACAGTCACAGAGATGTACTGAGCACATTCTTTTTCCTGGACACACACACATATGTTCAGTGTCTCACACACACACTGTCTCTGAAAGCCAGGATTTTTCCTCCCCAGCTATTTTCTTTGATCGCACATTATACCCGTCTTAATGAGAGACCCCTTGTCAGTGATTAACTCTCCTTCCTTTTTATCAGTCTCATCCGCTCGCTCCCGCTCCATTTTTCCGAAAATGTACAGAGGGATCTTTTTTTCCTTCCATTTCTGTCCCTGCTTATCTGCTGTTTCCACGACAACAGTGGCAGAGAATGTTCCCCAGAAGGATTCAGCCAATGGCATTGGCTGTTGTTTAGTTTGTTGTATTATTGGGGTCAGTGGAACTAGCAGCTAGAGTCTGTGCATACTTGATACCTAATTTGTGTATGTGGGTGGGCAGATGGAGGGCATTGCATGTACATGTCTGCAGGCTTGCATGCATTCATGCACTGTTAGATCATGCAGATAAGTGCTAAAGGAACTGTCAAAGGATTCTGCAGAGTAAGTAGAAATAGCAGCAATTTATTATGACTTAACGGTTTCATGCAACCTGAAGAGGCAGCAGGATTTCTCACAATATGTCTTTGCTCTTTTCCTGACTTGTTTTGGTGATCGTGATAAACGGTTGTGATAAAACAGATTTTCTCTACCAGGCGGTTCTAACAAAGCACAACTTCATCCTTCAGGTTACTCAGAGCTCAGGGGTCAGAGTTCATGTTATGCCATCTTGGATTTTAGACTTTTCACACAGTGGCCACCTCAACCATGCAAGGATAGCATTTTGTGAAATACAGCAGTTTTATTTTTGCGCAACTAGCTAAATGTTAAAATTATCTATCAAGCATAAATGATCAGTTTGACTGTGAAGCGCTCTCAGCGCTGCAGAGAGTGCCGGCACCTCCACAGCTGTGTTTACTTATGTAAAATGGCCGGCCGGCCGGCGGGGGACGGGGGGGGTCTCAACCCCTACGGTGTGTCAAGAGGGACAAGAGGGACAAAAGGCAATTCACCATAATAAACTCTTAGTTTAGCGTGGTGTTATAGCGACATCTGGTGGCACAATGTATGCACAATGGCACAATGAGTGTATCGCCCCATGAAAAAAACATGTATTAGCCGCACCGTATTATAGGCCGCAGTGTTCAAAGTGTGGGAAAAAAGTAGCGGCTTATAGTCCGGAATTTACGGTATATGCAGTTAAAAGCTTGCAGACCTCCACTTTGACATCAAGTCCCCAAATCAGATCTGATCCCATTAGGGTCATTACAATCAATATGTAAAAAGTAAAAAGAACAAATTAAGTTGTTTCTTCTGCGTTCTTTTCTCAGTTTTGTTGTTGTAAACAGGCAAATACGACAAATTTTGGTTTTATGGGACCTGAGATACTTTTTAGCAGACATCAGAGACTGATTGTGTTCTGTCTGAATCATCTGCATGGCTGTCTGCCAAGGCGCACGGCTGCACCTGCTCTATAAGCACAAGCATAATCAGCCTCACGTCAGGCACACTGTGTTGCTGTGTGTACCATGATCTACATCCCCAGTTTACCTTGCAGCACTCAGTTCAGTTAGGGCTGGAAAACGCTTTGAGTGCTATTCTGCCTTGAAGCTAATGGCTGTTCGGTGGCATGTTTTAGATATGCGTGATTGCTGAGGTAAACAAAGACAGAGTCTTGTCCTTCTCCATCTTCTCTCTTCCCTGCACCACCTGGCCCTTAACACCGCCTCAGGTTTTTCTTTCTCCCCCATTCTTTTTTTCACTTCCTTCTTGCATCTGTGGACATAACAAAATTATCTATCAAGCATAAATGGTTATGGCACTGTAAATTGGATTTTAGACTGCTGGTCAGACATATTTCACTGTTCCCTAAGTTTTCATACAAAAGATTTAATAAAATAACCAATATGATCGCAGGTCACTTTTTTCTGCCTTCCCCTTAATCCTGGCTTTAAAGATGCACTATGCGATCCTGCATGGTTTCAGCGCGATCTTTTTTATTTTTGTCTAAAATCGTAGGCATCTCCCCCTGATCTGCTAGCTGCCTGCCCCCTGAGTACATTGTGAAAAATCCCAGTCCCGGGAGACCACAAACGGGTCGTAAACGTCAAACAAACACTAGGGGCAAAGGCTGTGCACCAAAACATAACAAACCACATTCCAGCCAATCACTGACAAGATGGTTGGGGGTGGGGCTTAGCGTGGGGGCGATTTGGCTGGAATGACCCTAATGTGCATGTGCACGTGCACGTGCACTAAGCCCCACCCCAACCATCTTGTTGGCTAATTGGCTTTGATCTCTCTCTTGCATTATTTAAGTTTCAAGGTACTTTAAAATTGCAAACAATAATTTTCTCTCTCTCTCTTTTTTTTCTCCTAATTTTCTGTTCTCCAACCATCCCTGCCGCCCTCTTTTTCACATCTCCCAGTGGGCCTCTACCGAGCCTCTGATTTATGATGCTAATAATTCCTGCAACGACTTCATATCTGTCTGATGACTTAATTTCATCCTCACGCAGGCAGACCACACACAGGCATGCTCACACTGTACAAACAAAAACATTAGTGCAAATCAAGTGTGGGGTAATGCGGGTGGAATGGGATAGAAGGGAGGGTCAGCTAGAGAGAGGAAAAGAATCCATAAATGGGATGGACACGGTGAATCAAAGAATAATTACTGAGTCTTCTCAAACTCAAACTTACCATTGACTGGGACAATTAATTGGTTGACGATTGGGAGATATGTTGCTTAAATAGCACGTTAGCAACTTATGTGTAGCACGAATCGATCAAAAACAATCAGTGACTCTGCTTAGATTTCTCTCCATTCACTGATAATCAATATGTCAAACTGAGAGAGAACAACACTTTCTACATGTAGATGATGTCATGGATCAAGCAGTGTCCCAAAGGACCATTCTGTTTATAAACGAGTCAAGTAATCCTGGTAGAGAATGATAGATGGATAGATAGATGTGTAAAAGTGTTTGTGAAAACATGAATCTCTAATGACAGTCATCTTTTTATTTTTTTTAAACCACAGCAGTGATCTCACTCAGTTGGAGCTCAGGCTGACGTGTCTTGCCTTTTTCAGAGTTTGGACTTTTTGCATGTGTATTTGTGTGTGTGTATGTGCGCGCACGCATGTGCTTGCATGTGCATTGTAGAGGAGGAAAACATCACTTGCTCTGAGCCAGCTGCCTCCCCAGTGGGTCTAAAGTTTGCGTGTTTCCCACCAGTCTGCAGCACACAGACAAACCAAGGACGACACTGTCTGCTAGTGTGTAGCTAGGTGGTATGTTTGTTGGTGCCAGTTGTGTAACTTTGTCATGCATCACATATACACTGATATAGGCCTGCCATGGTGAAATGCTCCCAAGCTGGTTTCCATACATGTTCTAGTATGCGATGATAAATTCAATGTACGCATTGCAGTATTTCTACATTGAATGTAACTGGGGCAGTTATTTTACAGGTTTGAATACTTATTGTATTTCCAAGTTGATTGATTGTCAGCTCAATAAGAAACACACAAGATGACATGGCGATGACCCACTGAGATGAGAGGTATTAGGAGATGAAAGGTGACTCAAGCATTTAAAACACACGGGAGGTGCTGTTTACCCTGGGGCTTTATTGAGATCAGGTTAGGGTGTGACTGCACCAACATTCAGACAAAGGTCAATTTTGTTATGTGTCATACTTCTTTGCTGTTATACAACAGAACAACAGCCTGAGTGAGTGAGTGTGTGTGTGCGCCTGCGCCTGTGTGTGTGCATCAGAAAGAGGCTGAAGAGGTGAGGTAATCTTGGGAGACCAAATCTCACAATGCAGCCGTTCACAGGGACATTCCAATGAGCTACATAAGGAGGTCTGTTTACGCCAGTGTGTGTTTGTGTCTGTGTGCAAGTCTGCATGAATATGTACACGAAGTAGTGCGTGCATGTGCAATAGCCAATGTTTGAAAGTGCACAAAGGAGAAAAACAAAAGACAAAACAGGGAGGAGAGCTGTTAAGATGAGGTAACGTTCTCCATTCGTGTGGATGTACGCGCGCACATGCACATGTCGTTCACTGTGTGTGTGTGTGTGTGCGCGCGCGTGTGTGTGGTCGAAGAGCTCATTCACTGCAACAGAGCGCCATGCTGACCTGTTTATTAGCCTCTGTCGAGGTGTCTTGTTTTTTGGTTTCTTCTGGTGGTCTAGACTCATATAAACTACCACAGACTCATGGTCAATCATGTTGCCAGTCAAGCCACTTAGATCACATGTGAGTGACACTTATTCACCGTTTCTGTGCCTTGAGGTGTGTTGTTGTTCGCCAAAGTGCAGGTCAGAGGTTGCTCATGAATTATGGTTGCGGGCCTGAGGTCCATGCGCGCCCATCCTCCATCCCTCCATCGTCTTTCCTGCCTCCCCCCTCCCCCCGTGTCTTTTAACCTCCTAACCTGCCCTTTCTGCACCTCCTTGCCCCTTTTCCCTTCTCCCTTCCATCTGACCTCTCTCCATTACGCTGTTGGGAGCTCCAGCAGATCAATGATTTCATTGAGAAAGAGCCAGTGGTGCCATTAGGAGGTGAGCTCACCTTCCCCGGGGAGATCTGACACATTATTCTCAATGACCTCGCCTTCCTGTCCATCCCCTCCAACTTTGCTCCCTTAGCCTCTTTCACCCCCCATCCCAAACACACACACACACACACGCGCGCACACACACACACACTTATTTCTCCTCAGTTTCATGGTGCTGAGAACAGAGCTCTATTTTTAGGCCCAGACTCCTGCGGTCGTCACATCTGGCGCCAGTGGCCTTGGTGCTCTCACCCTGGCTTGTAGATACACAAACACTAGCGTGTGCGCGCACACACACACACACTCAAACACACACCCACCCCACCCCAGTCAGCACTGAGGGAGCACAAAGGTCAAAGAAAATGGCCTACAAAAATATCTATGACATCACCTCTGTGCTGTGAAACATGCTGCAGACTTTGGGAAGGCTTGAAGCTGTACCGTGACATAATGCTCTGTTTTCTGCAAACAGTCACTCTGCAGGTATGTAACGAGCTCTTTTTTTATCCTCACACCTTGATGAGGTAGTGTGAACATGCTTAACATCCACACACATTTGAGCAAACGCATGCCCGTATGGGCCATCTCACACACACGCACACACAGGCACACAGGCTGCCTGTGCCGGGTTGAGTTTTATGTAACAATGTTCTGTTTTTGCCAGTGTTCTCACTCGTTCCCGTATCGGTCTCACTGGCCTCACATGATGACGCTTGATGTAATTTTCCCCTTCTTTCCCTGAAAACCGGAGAACAAAAACAGGCCAGCATGCGTGTGTGTTTGTGTGCAAGTGTATTTATGTGAACCATTGCCAAATGTTTTCAGCATGATGTGATTTCATTGCTCTGCTTGCCTCCCACTCCCCTTTTCCCTCTCCTCCATCCCTTAGAGTCCCTTGCTAAAAAGGAGGAGTGGGAGAAGGGTCATGCATGCACACACACACACACACACAATACAAATAGAAACACAATACTTAAATAATGAACAAAAGTATGTATTACAAAGGACTAACAATTTCATATTTAAACTTGAATAGTTTGTTTCAAGATGCAAACAAACATGCTGTGTTATCAGGCACCAAAAGTTGACCTGAGACCTAAACTTAGCCATATACACCCTTTGCTTTTGAGACACAGTAAATGTCTTTGAGACAGTTCTTGTGCTACAGTGTCCTAAATGCTCAAACCCTTGTTGTTTAATCTGCTTTGTGTACACAGTCCATTCACAGCACATACCCTCTGGGTCCTGCTGCATTTGAAATCTATCCAGAGGCCTTTTGAAGATCCCATCCCTGTCATGCATTCATCTAGGATGGAATAAAAATAGTTTGTTTAAACTGTTACCTAGGCAGTGTCAACACATCAGGTCAACAGGAGCTGGAGCTGAACCGAGTGCTAACCCGGGCAGGTTTTTTTTTTCTCCCTTTGCGTGCTACGCCCACATCAGCACCTCATAACTCGAACCCCTCGGTGAATTTGGGACAAGGGCACATTACTTTGGTTGCTCCACCGTCAGTTTACCATGGCGGCATTTATCCTGATGTTTCTGACACACATGTGGAGTGGAAATTTCCAAAGGCAGAAGAAAAGAAAAAGGAGTAGCTCACAATTATACTAGTTTATCCTACCCAGAGCTGGCCTGCATCCACCACATTCCATAAATGCTCGGACTGCCCACTGCCACTCCTGTCATTCCGTCATTCCCTGGAACAATGGCGGATTCCTGTTTATCACTGAGCTGTCTTTGATGCACTTTATCTCTGGCATGCCGTAGCGCTGCTTCCTTAGTTACCTATTTGGTTGCCATGTTTTATTTTTTTCTTGTTTTGTTTTGTTTTGTTAATCTGATTTAGACTGCACACCATTGCGTGGATCAGGCTGTAGTTTTTGGCGGTTATTCAAAGTGTGTTACAGTATGAGAAAATCTGTCTTCATGCGCAGTTTGCTAATTATTTTCCAAAAAAAAAAAGATGCAGGGATTTTCTTTTCCAGGCTTGTGGGCAGATGAGTGGAGTAGTTGTAGAGACTGTTGCAGAGCAAAGAATTTTAATCTTCGGTGGGTTAACACTTTTCCTGGTATGTACACAGACTTGCAGCAGAGGTCTTATTACTGTAAATACACGCTGACCACACACAGACTTTTTGACTCAACCTCTGGGGCTGCCACTGCTCCTTGATAAAGATTGGAAATTTTAAGTTGCCATGGCAACAGGCTAATTTTAGAGTTCCAGGCAAGCCTCAGGCCCCAGATTGAAGAGTGCAGCAGTTTGTCGTCATCCTTGTCGTTCTGTTATCTTCTCATCCTCGCACACATAAACACAAACACACTCTCAGAATCTGTCATAAACAACGAGATGCACAAACATCGATCAAGGCTGACTAAAAAGAAGCCACTTCCCCTTTTGTTGTGTAACCATTTCCTGGTTCTCATACAGTAATATCAGGGCTCCCTGGGGTGAAGGGGGGGGGGGGTGGGGGGGGGGGGGGGGGGGGGGGGACACCTCGGGTTCTCACCATAGATGTATCCAAATTTGTGTCTAGGGTATTAATTTATTTATTTTTAAAGTGCTTTTTATTTTGACAAAAATGCTCAGAAACCATAGAGGCAGCTTTAAAAACCATTTAAAAGCATCATGAAGGCGTTGGCAGGGCGCATACAAAAACAGCTCGTCCAATTCCTCTCACGGCATCATGTAATGCCGTCTCTATTGTTCTTCTGTAGCTGTCGGAGTGATGTCACTGTTGGGAGGTGGATGTGACACATTCAAACACACAAGCACACACACACACACTCACTCAGTCCCCAGGGCCTATAATGGCAGGAAAGCCGATCCTGAACCAGTGTTGCGATAGCCGCTGTCACCGTGTCCTGTATGCCTAACTGCAGGCCCCCAGGGTGTAACGCGTAACTTCTGCAGAATGTCAGCGTGTGAGAGGACACTGCTGGACTAAATGTGCTCATTTTCTCAAAAGTGACTGAAATTAAAGATCAAAACTGTGCCAGCCTGCCCATAGAAGCGTGACACTGTGTCTTTTGGCAACAGAAGTATAAGAAAATAATAATATGCTGTTAAGGACGGTTGAGAAACTCACTGACAAATTTCACACCTTTGATTATGTTCTGAGTCATGCAGAATGTGCTGATGAGATCATTGCTGTTGTGATCAAAATATTGGGGGGGAACATCATATCCTTCAGAGGCAGCCACAAAAAAGCAGACAGACACCCTTCAGACCACAGACAAACACCCGGAGCTAATTATGAGACAGGTAGAAGAGACGCTGGTCGATACTGAGGATTGTGTGTGTATGTGTGTGTGTGAGACCAGATGGCAGGGCTTGCTGCACTGTTGTGAGGGTAGTGTCTGTCAGGCTGCCTGCTGTGCCGATAGGAGCTAATTAACATTGCACTGATCTGAGACCTGCCTGTCAGTCTTTGTGTCACAGTGGTACATGCTCATTAAAAACAAACCGATCTGCCGTCAGCTTCCCAGACAGAGCAGCATGATTATTGCTGCTCTGCTACAGAGTGTGTGTGCCAGACGCCCCCCCCACAGCGTCTTAGAGACAGTGAGAGACATGAGGTGTGTTTCTAGTCAGGTTGTTTTCACTTGCCGCAAGGACACTGTGCAAACCCCTGTTCAGAATCATATACGCATTCCTCATATATGCAACCTGAAATTAACTTGCACTTTATGCGCTCGCATTTTCACACAAAGTCATATACAGCCTTTATTAGCATGTAAACATACTGCACGAACACACGCACGTACACACACACACACACACTGAACACCAACTGGGATTTTTAAGTAGTTCATCTGGTTTATGAGGGCCCGTCTGGTCTGGAAGGCCTCCCTTGGTGTGTTTGATAGCTTACCTTCTCTCTCTCTCTCTCTCCCTCCCTCCCTCCCTCCCTCTGTGTCTTTGGATTTGTGCTTACGTATGTGTATGTACATTCCTGTGCGTCTAAACTCATTTCTTGCTGGTGAGACGGATTTACTGGTGCAGTAGCACCAGAGTGCTGTGCCCTGACAGGGGGTTAAGTTGTTTGGAGGGCAAGGGGTCTGCTGCATGATTGATGCCAGCGAGCCTCCCTCCAGATAGAGATGTGCAGATAGAGATGAAACTATCTCATGCGCGCGTACACATGACCAAGTAGGGCATCAGTTGCTGCTTTAAATCTCATAAACCTCCATCCCATACGCTCTTTAAATCAAAACAGTCCCTCCCCTCAAACCTCTCCCATGGTTCTTCCCCATCTTAACCTCCTCAGCCTTACTTGACATTATCGCCTCTTATCAATGCTTCTGTTATATGTGGGGTGAAATGGGAGGAAGGGAAGGCAGATTAATGAGGACACAATATTGATGCATGCCTCCTTGCAATATGACCATATAATTTTAGCTCCAATTTCCCCAAGGATTCAAACAACCCCCTCTCGCCTCCAGCACCTTACCCTGCTAATCCCCCCGCCCCCATCCTCCACCGCCTCCCCCACTCTCAATTGCTACATCCATCCTCCCCCCATCTCCCCTGGTGACTACCTCACCCCCCTGGCATGGCAGCTGTGTTCTCCTGTGGGCATTACATCACTGCAAGAGCAGCCTTGTTACTGATCCCCTGACAACTAGCACTATCCACACACACACACACACACACACACACACACACACACACACACACACACCAACGTGCACATACCGACAAAGACGCACTCACTTGTGCGCGGACACATGCATTTATTAATGTATATTGGTGCAAATAACTCTACACAAGGTCCGCAACCTGCAGCAGTGTCCTCTCTATGTTCATCTCACCTTGCACCATCCACCCTTACACACGGTTACAACACACAACCACACACACACACACACACACCCAGATGAACTCATAGAAACATTAACTCACGGTCTTCATCACCCTAACCATTTTACCCTATCCGGAGAATGACGTCTCTCTTTCCCATGGTGTCCTGACAGATGATCTGCGGTGTAGGATGGCACTCCTGTCGCTGCCTGTCCAATTTAGGAGGATGCGCCCAGATTATAATATTTAATGCTTAGGGATAGGGTTTTATGATGTTAGTGCAAACTTACCTGGAAGGTTTTCGTTATAATAAATATCTGTATGTGAATTATTTGGAAATATTGTTTACACTGATCTACACATTTTTACCTATATATAGTATAAATGTTTTTTTTTCTGTTGCTTGGTCAAACTTAAGAATTTGAAGATGTCACCTTTACAAATTTCATAAATGAAACACTTAGAATTAGATTAATGATGAATGACGATATTGTTTTGCAGGCCCAAGACTTGTAGATTAAAGATAAAATCTATAATGTTTTTAAATTAATTAAATGATAAATTTAAAATAAATTAATCCATTTGTACAGTAACATACACATTTCCACATCAACTTTTAAGACAGAGTTTGGTCACGTCAAACTTAAGTTCTTCATTACTATTTACACCATTGAGAACACAGTTTGTTCAAAGAGGCTGATGCATGTTGTTCTGATCTCGAAGGCCTCAGTGTCTTTTTCTAAATCTTTTTCCTTTTTTCTTTTATACCACTCTCTTATACGCATCTCCACTTCTCCGCCTGTCTGTTTTTGCTTGGTCTCTATGTGTGTGTGCGTGTGAGTGTGTATATGTGTGTAACTGTGTTGTCTCAGTAACGAGCCCTCAACCATAAAAGCACGCTTAAATATAAGAGATGTCAAAGGAGGGGGGTGTCCGGAGTGACCATTCCGCCTATTTCTGTCGCAGCAGGGCACACATGTGCAGTCAATAAAAAGGCCTGGCTGTTATTTATAGTGTCTTGGCTATAATCCTCTAATTAACACACCTACTATTCTAAGCCTTGTTACCCTGCTGAGGACCAGAGGGGGAGAAGAAGGATATAAAGAAACCAGGGGTGTGGTATTTGACTAATAAAGCTTTAGCCAGAAGCTACTTTGTTTTGTTACTGTTGGCATGTGTTAGGAAGTCGTGTGTATCAAAGCTGCTTTATGGCCTAGAACCACACAGGCAGATCGACCACACTGAGGCGTGAATACAAACCATGGAGATGATTGGTGTGTTAACCCTAGTTGACCATCATGGAGCATCACGCCTGCTCCATCCTGCTCCTCTAGAGGTTCCTGTATGTTGTATGCATATTTTATTTGTCACAGGACCATACAGCATGTTAAGGAAAGGCACGTTATGTGAAGCATCAAGTGGGGGTGAATACCCTACCCTACATACCCCTACCAGGCATTGCTAACGTTTTTGTATTTTAATCAAAGCCATTTCCTAATGATGTCATTATGGCATTATTTATACCATATCAAGACAACGGATTCAACTTTAAAAAGCTGATATTTGTGTGGTCATATTGCTTGCAGAGAGTAATGCTTGATTATACTTTTTCCTGACTTCATAGTGATATCATCATAATATCATTCCTGCCATATGATCGGACATTTTTCTTCAGTCCATATAATCTTTACATCATGTCTTGAGGCCATTTTAATCCTCAATGAATTGTATCATTTTCTGACTTCATTGTCATATTTTAATGATGTCACATACCATATGGCAATAATTTAGCTTTGTCAGGTTATTTTGTACAAACACATTGTCCGAAACTCATGACGCCTTGCTGACTCTCACGCTGCCAAGTGTCCTCACGCTGGCAGAACTACAAGTGTGTGTGTGTGTGTACGTACGTGGGTTTGTTTGCTTGCTCACACTCACAGACGCCCCCCCCCCTTAAAACCAGTGTTTGGATCTTTTACAAGGCCCAGCTTCTCTAAAGTGACCTATTTCCTCTCGCTCCCTCTTTCAGTGACCCGTAGTTAAACAGAGAGGTGACGTAAGGCTGTTCTCACCCATGTGTGATCATTCTGGGGTCTACAGTGATGAGATGAGGTCAGTCAGTATGCAGCTGGCCCCCTAACTAACAATCTTGTATAAGCTTTTTTTTTTCTTTTTTTTCTTTTTTTTTTCACAGTGACTTAATTTACTTAAGCCCCGTTGACCTGGTTTGAATGTAATCAGTGTACAGTCATCTCTGGACATGAGACTGAGCAGACAGTCAGACAGGACATGTGTCGGACAGTGCTGGGACTCTTTGAAAATCTGTGCTGTTTCTCTTTAGCATGAAAGGCACTGATGTACAATGGCAGCTAAAACCAACAGTAGAACATTTTATTCCTCTGCGTCAGTGACAGCAGTGGCTAAAGACATTTTATTTACGGGTCGTCCATCCGTCCACATGTCCCACTCTCATTGACATTTTATCCCAGGTTCACCTGTCCCAATTTGGGACTCACACTGACTTGGACTTAAGGATAAACAGTCTGGAGACAGATGGATGTAGACGACAATTTGAACCGCTGGCAAAGGGATACAGCCACAAGATGGTCATTCTAGTCTTTTTCTTCTTCTGGGGTCTTTTTGTGCTGACTGCATAAACATTTATTACTTAATTAAAAAACCCAAATGAATTAGTCTATGTTTTTATAGTAACTAGTTAACTTTCAATTTCCACTCAGTCTCGGTTAAGTTAACTCTAGTGCTGCTTTGTTTCCATCGCTGGACTTGTGGCCAACATGTTTGTCATTCCATAGTAAAGTACCAGGAGTCTGTGGCCTGTCAAACGGATGATGGCTGCCAACCGCAAACTCGTTTGGTCTTCTCATCATCTCTAGTCTTCGCGTCCACTTTGGTCAGCTTTTGTTTCTTTTTTCCCCCTCTTCTCTTCTCCTTCCACTACTTCACTTTCCTCTCCTCTCCTCTCCTCTCCTCTCCTCTCCTCTCCACCTTCTACATCCTCAGCGACGAGAACGGACTGTCCAAACATGGACACAGACATGAGCCAGTGCAGGAAACGCGGTGAAGTCACACACATTCCAGCGCGTTCCGAGACAAACTTGTTTTCAACATACCGACACAGTCTTCATCGACCGCTGCAGAAAGTATCGCGTCCTCCAAATCAATCAACGGCATATTTAAAGAAGAACAAATACTCGAGTTCCTGATGTACCTTCTTAACGAGAGACGTCGACGTCTCTGTAATTAACAGCACAGACTAATCAGTGCTGCAGCAGTGCATGTGTATCTGTTAAACAGCCCTGATAGAGCCCTGCTTTGCAGCTAGGCCCCTGAGGTGGCCGCATATTTGCTGGGTGAGTAAGGAATGTGGTTACATGCCTTAGACATTAGCTATGACGGAGCGAGAGAGGGAGGGCGCAAGGGAGGTAGCAGAGGAGCAGGAGGGAGGGAGGGGGGAGGAAAGGAGAGAGGGAGGGCAGAGTCTGAGCTCACAGCTAGTGAGCTCATTCACCCTCAAAGCTTGAAGAGAGAGTGCAGCTCTCTCATTCTCTTTGCACACACACACAGAGAGAGAGAGAGAGGAGGGAGGGAGAGGGAGGAGTGTGAGCCAGCGACGGAGCCAATGAGAGACGAGGAGAGTGAAGCAGCACAACAATAGTGGGCTGCTCTTCTGGCTGTGGACTCAGAGACGGAGCGGGGGCCCAGAGAGACACACACACACAGACGCGGTGTGAACCAGCTGCAGGCAGATTACAGCTGGCGTTTGCATACGGGCAACACAGGATATACTCACTGTTCTTTTCCCACTCGCTCCCTCTGCGGCGGCCGCTCTCCACAAAACCTCCGAAAGTGCTCAGTATCGACACCACAGCATTTTGGGGGATTTTTTTGGTGGCGATTGCACGGGATTTTTTTGACATTGTTGGACTGTGTCCACAGACATTTTTATTGTGCTGGCTCGTTTCTCTGAGGGTCACCGCCTGGACAAACTGAGCAGCTGATGTGACCAGGGCACTTGGACACTAACGGGAGTTTTGCCGATTTGGGATTTTCACACTCAGACTGTGGGCTCCCCTCCATCAGCCCTGCAGGAGAACTTCTGTTTGTTTGCGCTGACATATTTTCGTGCAGCCAAAGGGGGGAGGACATTGATTGCTCCATCCCTGTAGAAGGGAAAAATCAGAACATTTTTATTTGTGCAAGCAAGTGTGTGTGTGTGTGAGAGAGAGAGAGAGAGCGACCAGAGTGTGCACTGGGGGATGCCTCTGGATGTGGTGATTGCCCCAGCAGAGGACTGCTTTTGGCCGGACCTGCAGGACACAGATATGAGGCTGAAGATCAGGGTCCGCCGAATGAAGGAGGGGAGAGAGCTTCGAGGTGTGTATCCACCTGGACACAAAGGAGAAGTGATGAGTGTGTGCGTGCGTGTGTGTCCGAGTGTGAACCAAACATTTCTTGCTGGAAAATACATGTTGAGGAAATGGGCCTCTGTGAATCGGTGGTTACAGAGCTAGCGTACGTAATGAAAAAGGATAGAAGATCTAAAATGAAAGCAGTAGAAAACACCTTTGTAAGGTACAGAGGATGTGAACGGGGGAAAGTCCCAGATAGCGGTCTGTGCTCTGCAGATGACTACAAAGGCACAGGGGGCTCTCAGGTGTTGAAGTATTCCAGTCCAGGCTTGCTGCAAATGAGATATAGATGCGAAGGGAATTTTCAGGACATGCACGGGATCAATAGTTTTAGATTTACATGCCACAGCCGAATAGAAGAATGCATCACAGCGGAGCCAAGCCAAAGCCACTATTTGTTTACCCACCTTTTTGTTTGCGCGGCTGATGTGTTTGGAGAGACAGAATAGGAAGGAGGGAGGATTAAGAGGATGACATCATGGAGACGAGGAGCGATGAAGAGGAAAGCGAGAAAAGAGAGAAAGAGCTGGCGGGGGAGCATGAGAGCCGTGACCCGCGTTACGACACAGTGTTCATGCTCTCTCGGCCTGTGGTCATTGAGATGGAAACGCATCACAAAGGCGCTTTCTCCCTTTCTCCCCCTTTGCTACTGGCTTCTCTCTCTCTCTCTCTCTCTCCCTCTCTCTCTCTCTGCAGAACGGTGTCTTGTGGAGATTATCAATATGTGTGCAGTGTGCACTGCAGGTGTTTAATGAAACACCTTTTCACACAGCGATGAGGCAATGCAAAGCAGCGCTGCATGCGCTCCAGTGCACTTTACCCGCATCCTACTGCAAAATATCAACTCAGCCATTCATTCATTCATTCATTTGTTCATTCAGTTTGTTCATTCTGTAGTTGGATCCCCGGGGCCATAAATGCGTGAGAATATAAGTGTAAGGTGTGTGAGCATGTAAATATGGAGGCCATATACGCTCCAGGGCAACAACAAGGAGCCGGTTCAAAGCAGTTTGCAGAGCAGCTCTCAACACCTGCCACTCTTCACACTGATAGGTGTGTGTCTGTGCGAGTGTGTGTGTGTGTGTGTGTGTTCATCTCTACACAGCTTTTCCAGCTTGACGTGTTAAACTCTTAGTCGCGGGGAAAAATCACACGTTTGCCTCTTGCAGGGGCAAACAGAACTTCTGTCTGACACGTGTGGCTTTGAAATAGACGTGTGAGCGCGGTTTATAGCCCTGCAGCCGATCAAAGTGACATGCACCCGCTATCTGCCTCGTAAGACTGAGGCTCAATAAACAGTTTAACCATTAGCCAGGATGACATGTTGAGCATACAGTCGCTCGCAGCCGTCATCGGTCTGCATGGAAAGCGATGACCTCATCCTACTAACTCATTTATGGCCTGCCAGTCGCCACATTTCTGTCAGATGCAGCCCACACTGCTATCGTTTCTCCAGGCTGCAGCTCAGCCTTTGTGAAGCTGAGTGGGACATGTGTGCATGATGTCATGTTGGGAGTTGGGGGGGGTGCAGTTTCCCATTGAGATGCTAATGTCCCCTCATAGTAAAGGGGGGGACAGCTGGAGGGGCACAGAGGATGGCGTCATGTCTCCCCTGATATGAACCACAGTGGAGCGTGATGAAGGGGCACAGGGTACGCATTCAAGCAGATCAATGCCTCCAGGCTGTGGAGGGTGGTACGTGTGTGTGTGTGTGTGTGTGTGTGTTAAGGGGAAGGGGAATAAAAGCTACACAGAGACTGAAACACAGAGACACAGAGGGGGGGGTCTTGTATTGACCAGACAGTCGATTGTACCAGCGGCAGTGATGTAACAGCAGATCCCCCATTAACCACAACAGCCAGGCAGGCAGGTGTTGTGTGTCTCTGTCCATCTGGTCGATAGCTCCGGGACTCCGCTTCAATTCATCTCACAGCTTCCTGCATCAGTTCCCACTGTCATCTGTATCCTCTGCTAAACACACACGTGTCCTGCCTGTTGGAAAATGCCCTTTTTAAAACTTGAATACGACATTAGTTGAAGGAAGTGATTGATGAGTGGCGAGAGACCACCGCTTGGGCACCAAGCGCACACACAACGCCTGAGTGCTTGGCTGTGATAGGACAAGAGAAGGGGGGAGGCGGGGGGGGCAGTTGCATAAGGGATGAAGTGGGCAGAGGAAAACGGAAAAGGGAAGTCACCGCTGGCTAGCACCGCTGCTTGCGACACAGTGCCCTCTTTCCCGGGTGTGTGTTTTCTTTCTACTCGCAGTACTTTTTTTTTTTTCGAGCATGTGTTCAGAACTGGGTTACTCACATCCTGTCCAAAAACATTTCCAGTCATTGGACTAACATGTACATAGAGAGGCACAAACGGTAAATTAGTCACCATCAAGTTTCATTTTGAATACAGTTTCTGTTGAACAAGTACAAGACTTCACAGTGATGATTTTCCCCAGCGTCCTCAGTGTTTCTGCAGAACTGACATTTTCACATTGAGCTACAGCGGACGATTTGTTTATTCTTTTCCATTTTCCACATAGTTGTTACCCTTACATCTTTTAATATCCCCACGTGTTAGTGTCTGCTGATGATCATGCTGCATGAAGATGAACTCATCTCTCCCAGTTGCTTCTCTGATGTCATCTTTTGAGGACAGCTGAGCTGCTGTGTGTCACAGGGTATTTTCAGTGACCTCAGTATGAATGTACTGTGTGTTTAGTTTAGTTTAGTTTATGTTACGCACTTTGTGTGCTTAGAATCAAGTGGACAGATTCGTCACCGCTATTTGTTTGAGAATGTGATGCTATGGGTTACTTGCTACTCTCTCTCTCTCGCTCTCTGGCCACCATCATCATCATCACCGTCATCATCATCATCACCCATAACCCTTAAGTAGAGTGGGGTCAGGTGACAAGGTGACAATAACCTGCTATCTCCCGTGTGACTAATGACCTTTGACTACAAAGAAGGTGTTTGTAATTGTGTTGATGTAATGTCACTGTAATGTGATAGCCCTTTAAAAAAAAAAAAACAGGCACACTCTTATCTCTGACTTCAGTCTGCCGTCGCGCCAGTAACCCCTTACTCACTGTTCCAGTCACGCAGTTCCAGTCGCTTCCTGCTAACTACGTAAATATTAATCCAGATGCGCCAAAGATCAAAAGGCCTAAAATATTTTTAGAAGACGCGTTTTTCATTCATGTGTTCACTTCCCCTGTGTATACACAAAAAACTCTTTCTCGTCAGGGTTTAACGCGCACAAAAACCACACCTCGGCCGTGGCACGCCCTGTCCTCCGTCCTTCCAGCAACTCTCTAACAATGTCCTTACATAGAAAGGGAAATGGTTGAATTGTGACATGAGGCTTTTCCTGTTGATTGAACCGCTTCCTCACACAGATACAGTATACGCCTGTGAGAGAAGCTATATGTAGCGCCATTCATGTTCTTTGCAAGTGTGTATGCGTGCGTGCGTGTGTGTGTGTGTTGGGAACAGAAACAGTCAGGAAGAGACCTTTCAAAGAACCACCAGAGTCCTCCCTCTGTTTTATCAATTAGTGACACTGTAGCGCTGCCCGGAGGATCAATGGAAAGAGGCTCTGGTGGAGATTTACACAAAATGTGGACTACAAATGTCTGTTTAATCTGTGCAGGAGATGCCAAAGAGGTTAGATCATAGAGTCCTGCTCAAGCGGCAGCTATCGCTCAGCTCGTCCCACTTTGCATGAAGCGCTCCCTCTTGTATCATGTAAGTCGTTAGATCGCTCTTTCTGCAGCTATCAATCTGTCTTTCCCTCCACTCCACCCCCCCATGTGGAGCACTGATGTCATTGCTCCGCTGGTTGCCATTAATAGCTGGAAACAGACGGGCCCTCTTCACTTTGCACTTAAAGGGCCAGAGCGCCTCGGATTGCACTTATTTATGAGGATGCATCCAACATCATGTGCTGCAGGGTTCTGAAATAGCTCCAGTTGCAAAAGCAAAACTATTCTCCGACCTTTTGCACGACCTTTTTTTAAATGTATATTTATCTTCTGTTTCCTGTCTGTCGATGACACAGTGCAGTGGGTGCCTGGGGTTTGTGTTGACCAGTCATTGCTACATGAGTAGAGAAGCTTGTTGTGTGTGTGTGTTACAGTGGAAGGCAAAGTCCTGCCTGCAAAGTGCTGTGTGTACTACTTTAAAACAGTGATGTCATGTCTCTCTCACTCTCGCTCCGTGATCTCTGTGTGCATGTGTGTGTGTCCCCGCGCGCGCGAGCGTGTGTGTCATTTCCCTCATAGGGTCATGCAGGGCTGAACGTAGATTAGGTTCTAATCTCCTTACTGGGGCTCAGGGTTTCCTTGAAGCACTTCCCTCCCTTCTGTACAGTCTTCAGCTGAGGTTATTACCCATTCTACACACACTCCACCCCCCCTTAATGGCCCCCACCCTGTAGTTATACAACCACTGTACTGCAGAGGTAATAATGAGTGTTGGTATTTGTGCGTGTTTCTCTGTGCAATTGTGTATTGGATGAACAGAGAAGCCTAGATAGCGAGACTGAATATTAAGTATGTGTCAGCTTCTAGATCTGTGGTCAGAAAGTGTGTGTGTGCGTGCGTCCCAGTGTGCGTGCACACGCAGTTCCATGCATGTGTTGTTGGTTGTCAGGGGGATGTTACTGGGCCTCTGTCCTGGCCCTGCACCTGTGGCCTCTTTCATTCCCTCAGCCTGACGCAATGCACTGCTACAGGACATGAGCTCATGCAGGAAACAGAACCCTGTACACACACACACACACACACACACACTCATGTACACATATGCCAAAAGTGGAGCCGCCTGCCTCTTAAAGGGCCAGACGCACATTCCTAGCTGCCCAGCATTTAACCTAACACTCACAGCGAAGCTCAGAGAGCCTCTTTCCTCCAGCGGCACTAAGCAGGACTCAGAGGCTGTCGCCCCGATTCACCTCTGAAAATCTATAGGGCGTCTGTGTGCACTGCTAATGGTGGTGCACCCCCCCACACACACACACAGTACTTTTGATGAGCTAATGAGAGAGTTCCCGAGTGCGTTTTGTGACGGCTGTGCAGAAAACCATTAGCGTACCTAAACACCACTCCCTCTTTACTTGCTCCGCAGGAGGTTTTGCTGCTTTCTCCTCCTGTTTCCCCGGCCTGTGTGAAGGGAAACCTGCCACTGCTCTACCTATGAGCTTGTCCCAGCCCTGCTTGCCTGTGGCTAATGTAGGGCCCACTCGCATCCTGCCGCACCTCTACCTGGGTTCACAGAAGGACGTCCTCAACAAGGTAAAACTGGTCACTGAAGCATGATAACAACCATGTTATTGTTACCTGCCAACAAAACATAAACCCTTCTTATCTCTACTCCTGCAGGATTTAATGGCTCAGAATGGTATCACATATGTGCTGAATGCCAGCAACACCTGCCCCAAGCCAGACTTCATCAGTGAGAGTCACTTCATGCGCATCCCAGTGAATGATAACTACTGCGAGAAACTGCTTCCCTGGCTGGACAAAACCAATGAATTCATAGGTAAGAGAAGAAAGAGCACGACTGAGGCGATACGTTTCTGTACAAGGAAGTAATTCCATCTCAAGTTATGTGTTCAAGAACGCCAAGAAATCTGGTACGACATGTCCGCACATTGTCACAGTTCCTAAACGTTCACGTGCAGCTCGAGCAACAATAGCATCAGGTATAACATCCGTTTAGGTGACCACCCCTCCCCACCCCCGTACTCGTTCAGGAAATGTCAGTTTGCCTTCAATAGATGCTGGTTGTCTCCGGAGACTCTGTTCTAAAGATGAGACCTGTCAGGGATCTGCATTGTTACACACATTTGCTTATAGTTGTATGTATTCTCTCCCCTTCTCTGGACAGACAAAGCTAAGGTGTCAAACTGCAGAGTCATTGTGCACTGCCTGGCTGGAATCTCGCGTTCAGCAACCATCGCCATTGCATACATCATGAAGACAATGGGCTTGTCATCAGATGATGCCTACAGGTACAGTTGCTCCTCCCATCTACCACCAGCTGAGCTAAGGTGTCAGCCTCGGTAAAAAGGCAACTCAGTGTTAAAAGAAATGTTAGACGGTTTTCTCCACCCCCACCCCTACAGTCGTGAGAAGTGAACTTGTTAGATGGCTGCTAGGGAACAGAGCATCTACAAAAGGCTTTGAGTTGCCTTGTCTTAACTACTCTAGCACGGGGTTGTGTATTGTATATCAGTAAAACAGAATGCTTTCCTGTGACTAATGCGTTACACCTTTTTCCTCCTGTCAGATTTGTAAAAGACCGAAGACCATCCATATCCCCCAATTTCAACTTCCTTGGTCAGCTGTTGGAGTTTGAGAAGGGCCTGCGATTACTCCAAGCTTTAACTTCTACCTCTGATGAGAACATAGAAAACAACACGAAGCAAAGCTCGGAGGTTAATGGCATTAACACAGGTTTTGAGATGAACGGCCATCACAGCAACTATGAATCATCTGTGGCAGAGCCACATATCCCACCAGAACCCAAGCTTCCATCACCCACCTCCCTCCAACAAGGCTTTAATGGCCTGCACCTCTCTGCAGAGAGGATCATGGACACTAACCGACTCAAACGCTCCTTCTCCCTGGACATTAAGTCCGTCTATTCCCCCAACGGCCCCCACTGCCCCAGCCTGGCACCCACACACTCAGAAGACGTCCCCAAGCTGTGCAAACTTGACAGCCCAGCAACAGGTACCTCCAATGGTATCTATTCCCCATCTCCTGTCCTCGACAGCCCTAGCTCCTCTGATTCACCATTTCCCTCACCAGGCAGCGGGGGCAGCATTGGTGGTTTGGGGCTTGGAGGAAGTGAAGTTCATCGGTCTAGTTCTTCCTCGTCCAGACCCAGGAGAAAAGCTAAGCACAGCTCCAACAGTTCACCAGTCCACTCACAACCACACCAACCTCCACAGACCCTCAGCTTGTCGCTGGACCACAAGAACCCCAGCCTGGACGAGAACCTTAAGGGCTCTCTACTCCTCTCACTACCCTCCCTGCCCACTGTGGGGTCTGGGGCCATGTGGACCAAACACAGAGACACTGTCCAGGCCACTACTCCTGTCACGCCAGTCACTCCCACCACAGACGCCCCTTGGCATGTTGGGGTAGAGGTGGGTGGTGATAGAGAGATGGAACTGGGAGGTGGTGGAGATGGAGTCGGAGAGGAGTCATCAGTGAGGTTCGGGAGCAGCTCAGCGTATGTGGCGTTTGCGTGCAGTGAAGGTGTGCGGTTACGAGACAAATCCCAGCGGGAGAAGCCCTCGTCGCCACAGACACAGAGAGACCATCGGGACGCCACGTCGTCATCGACTGTGTCCATGTCCAGCAGCTCGAACAACAACGGGCCCGCCTCAGAGAAGCAGTTCAAGCGGCGCAGCTGTCAGATGGAGTTCGAGGAGGGCATCTCTGAGACACGATCCCGGGAAGAGCTGGGGAAGATCGGGAAACAGTCGAGCTTCTCTGGCAGCATGGAGATCATCGAGGTATCCTGACAGATAATGGACATGATCAGATCAGTCCCCTGGGGGCAAACATGGACCCAGTTAGGAGTTTAAAAAGAGGACGAATCAGGAGGAGCACAAGGGTTGTTTTTTTTTTTGTGCTCCTCTCACTGACAGTGTTAAAGACTCCAACTGAGAGAAGGACAAATAGATAAGCAGAGAGTTAATGTGAAAAGGTTAGCAAGCGAACTAGCATTTGCGCCTGGAAGGACAGAGCCTAAGATGTGGTGCTGAGCAGATCACGGGGAGACTTTACTGTAGGTACTGAAAATCTTAATGTTTCTGAGCTCTGTCACAGATACTAAGGGAAAACACAGGGATCGTGACACGTGGCGTCGTAATTATATAGATTACCCCCATTTTGACAGAGTCCGGACACTGCTTGCCTGTGGTCAAATGTTGTGTACTTCATTGGGTGTCAAGCTTGTGATTTTGAACCAAGCCCCATGTTTCCTCCCAAAGCTTCACCCCAGTGTTAGAAAGCCTCGAAACCTTGCACGGCAACGTCCCCACCACCCCTCCCCAGTGACTCTGTATTACAGTGTCAGCGATGGTAACAGACTCCGTAACAGCACCGTCTCCTCACATCGCTCACAGCACAAGGCAGAGAGATCCCAGGGACTTCGTCTACAGGCGGTACTGCATCCAAACAATGAAGGATCCTCAGCTTTTTATCATTGAAAAGACATTGATTTGAAGACTTTTAGTGACGGG
>JAFBJQ010000399.1:156814-179314 GCA_016785345.1 Trinectes maculatus | reverse complement strand
CAAATCAGTGAAAGTAATGAAACGCAAACAGTGGTAAAGTGGCTGTGTGTAGCCTTTCATACGGTCGACAGCACAACAGTGCTGGGAAAAATTAGTTGTAGTTGATTTTTCTGAAACTGTAAAAACAATATTCTTCTAATGTTGTGTTATAAAGGTTAGATTCGAGGTTAGATTTGAGCTTAGAGCAGCACCAGGAAGCAGTAATTCTGATTACTCAGGCAAATGTTGCATAACTGACTGCTGCCACCTACTGCCAGCTCCCTGTCAAACGCAGCCCCTCAAATCTGACAGTGAGGGCCAATCAATACCTGTGAAGGACCAGTGAAGGCAGCAGCAGATTGAATTCCCATCAGCCTGTCAGACACTAAATATATAGACAAAAAGAAAGACAAAGAGAGTGCGTTTGTGTGTTCATTTACTCTCTGCATCCTGCATATATGAGTGAGACACACCCTGTCAGTGACTGTGTGTGTGTGTGTGTGTGTGTGTGTGTGTGTGTGCAAAGCGCTGACTAAAGCAGTTGTTGGTGCTGACATCTGTCTGTCTTTCTAATGGTGGAACAAACTGCAACTCTCTCTCTCTCTCTCTCTCTCTCCCAGTGTGAGCCCCATCAGCATTCCATTCTGTGCCCAGGTCCAAACACCATCAATGCATCGCCCCACACACACACACAGACACACGCACACACACACGCACACACACACACACACACGGTTCCTGCTACTTTAGTCAGCAACACACAGCAGTGCATATCCCATATCTCAGCGTCTGCACCTCCAAAAACCACATCCGGCACCAGCCCAGTAGAAGACGGGCTCTTCAGGTGGATGTGACACCGCTGACACCGGGTCAGACGCTGCCTCATCCCTCTGAATGATGCAGAGACGCATGAAAAGACAAAGACAATAATCGCAGGTCTGGTGGTGACGCATACTTACGTGTTAATAATTTCCCCTGAGCTTGCAGAGAGTAGGCTGAAGAGGGCTGAGAGAACCAACGTCTGAGGACCGAGCCAAATGATTGGCTGTGCTGACAACTTAATTACTCTTGTTTGGTTCTTTCCCCCCTTTTTTTTACTGACATCTGAATTATTACTTTTACTAAATTTGATAATATCTCTTTAAAATTCCCACATTTGTTGATTGATTAAAAAAATACTTGCCTGTATTTTTTTTAAAATGTTCTCATGCAAATTGCAGAAAGTGCTGCTTTTTTTGTTGCGTTTCTTGTTATACTGTGCGTACATCACTTTGCACATGCACAAAGACCGAAGCTGACTCTAACGCAGCAGACTCCCTGCTGCTGACACACAGTGTCTGTGGCTGCTTCTCTGTTATCATTTCTCCTCTCCCTGCCTATGACCTCAGAGCCACATGCAAGCTATTTCTGTTCGTTTGCTTCTGGCTGAAAATGACTTCATGTCTGATTTGTCTGAAACAGGCGTTGTGTTGGGGGGGGGGGGGGGGGGGTGTTGGTTCTTTATCACTGTGTTTTTGTGGAAAATGCACCGCATTAAAACAGCATGTTTTGGCTTCAGTGCAGGTCTGATGCGCCACATGCAGGCAAGACTGTGCAGCAGCGTGCCGCACCTCTTTTCCAACTTTCCTTTTCAGAGATTCCAAATGGGCCGCTGCACCATAGGTCACCCAGTCATTTCTATTTCACTTCCACCTTTTTGCTTAAACGTATATTACTCTCTCTCAGCCTTCACCCCACAACTTCCCAACAAGAAAGATACTCTTTCTCCGCACCATCTCCCTTTCCCCTCCACCTCTGTCCCTATGACTCAAGTGCTGGAGCCAGGTAGGTCTGCAGACATGAGTAATGTGGCTTCGACTGACTCATGCACCAAGACATCAGCCGTCAGTGTGGAGCCAGAAATGACACAAGCATAAGAACAAACACACACACACACACATGCAGTACACTTTATATACCGAATCGGTGCACAGGCAGACAGACTTGGCGGAGCCGACATTATGAAACCAAGGGCCCATTATCATCACCTTATACTGTGTGATCATTGCTGAATAACTTGAAAGGAGCAGTGATGAGATCAGACTGTTAACAGTAAACATAACTGTGACACAACACAACGGCACGCACGCACTACTAGTGTTTACGTCAAACTGTACTACAAAGTGCATGTTGTCCATATATAACTTGCAGCTTTTTAATATTTCCCATATTAGGAACGTGTATTAACTCGTAACTCATAGAAGATTTTGTGTTTTGTGATTCTTTAACAAGCTATTTCTACAGTTTAGCTGTAACCCACATGATGCCTTGAATAATGTTTGTGTGAGGTTGAGATGATTATAATCTACACTTAAATATTAATGAGGGCACTTGATGATCTTGAGCCTCGTTTTTCAGGCTTTGTGTGTTTGTTTTCTATTCATATGCATATCCATATTTGGAAAATCAAGCGCCTCAAATCAGAACATAGATGTCATTTTATGAGATCATAAAAATGTCCTTCGCAACAAAAGAAATACAACTTCAAGTTATTGTGCAATTTGTGTAAAACCAAATACACGCACACACACATACACACACACACCCTCACTGCATCTATTAAGCATATATTATTCATGTAAGAGTAATGTGAGGTGTCTCCATTTTAATGCCTCCTAATGGCTTTTTGAGTTACCGCTGCCAGCTATGAATAAATCATATCAGTCATGCCGCAGCCAATACCTTACTCAACCTGGCAACACTGAGCTGATCTATACTGTATAGGTGTGTATGTGTGTGTGTGTGTGTGTGTGCGCGTGTGTTCTTTCCACATTATAATCTATTTTTGAGAGAGTGAAACGAATCGGGGTGGATTTTTATGTTGTTTTGTACATCACGAACACAACAGATGTAGGAGGTAAATACAAGACACAATGTTTGTGTCCTCACAACTAATCCAGTCCACACATGTTCTGGAGTGCAGATTTAAAACGGATCCCTGATGTATATATAAGACAGGTCACTTGTTCTACTGTAGTGTAACTCATTACCAGCAATGTGAGGCTGATAATGTCCAGTGCTTGATGAGAATGCCTTTTTTGTTTCTTGTTTTTTTTGTTTCTTAATTGTGTTACTTGTGTTACTGTTAATGAAATATATTTTTCTAATATGCAATCCATAACAGCATCAAATGCACAACTTAAATCAGCTTATCTGAACTGTCATCTAATTTTGAACCTAATAAATATGACAATAATAGTATTTAACGGCCATCAGATTGCACTGTATCTGTCAAACTGGGTGTGATGAATGGATGCAGACCTTTCTCATGCAGTTCTCCGGGTGGGATGATGTGGAAAGAAACATATCGACCCCTGGATAGCTAAGTATTGACGAGTGGATGGATTTCAGGAAGTGACCTTGGCTAACTCAGACAAGCACCTGACTGGGGCCCGGCTCATTTTCCCACAGAGCTCATCTCTGGCACCAGTTCTGACATCAGACTGTGGGTTTATATCCTTGTGATAGGAAAACACAGGATGGATTTTTGGACATTGCAGACAAATCATAGCCCATTGTAGTCATGCCTTAAATGTATCCATGATACTGGTAATGGGTTTCTTAATTGTTGGGTTTGTCATCTATTTACACATATTTCTGACTTATTGGGGAAAACACATATGTCACTAATGAAATTTGTATTTGTTTCGGGTAAGTGTATCAGAGCCAGGACCCTGATACTGAAAGAAATCGATGACCTTAGTAGACATTAGTGGTATATTTACACCTGAGTGTTTCCATCACGTGTCTTAGGCTAATTTACATTGAAGAGCAAGTTCACTAAAACTACAAAAAACTACAAAAACACATTTTCTTACTTAAAGCACACACGTCACGAGTTGTGTATTTTATATAAGATACTATATGTCTTCAATTCTGATGAAGGAATTCATTAAACAATATTTCTTTTATACTGATGGTTATAAATGGTAACAAAAGTTTTGGAGAATGTGCACAGGACTGGTGTCAACAAGCATCCCACAGCGCCCCTTTGTGGCTGATAAAAACGTTACATCGGGTTTGCTCATTCCACCCGATTCCACCTGCCTCCTGTCAATCAGCACTGAAACTCCGCCTCTCAATGATCCGATTGGAGGCCGGTGAGGCGCCGGAGTCGCCACGAGCCAATCACGTGGCTCTGCCTCTTGTTAACAGGGCTTCTGTGCCTACTTCCCTCTCAATGCATGTGTGGTACTGTTATTTATAGAAGCCTGGGGATGAGTGGAGCATGAGAGGGGAAGACACAAGCGGTGAATTAAAGAAAGGGTGAGACCGTGGGTGAGACAAATAGAAGAAGGAAGGGGGGGGGGGGTTTGTTGTTGTGAAGATGTTGTCTTACTTTCATGGAGGGAGAGACACATAGAGAGAGAGAGAGAAGCAGACAAGAGGGGACCAGTCAGTGTCGCATGATCCAGTACATATTGATCCCATCTTTGCAAACTGCATCTTCCTGATTGATGGTTTTCTTTAGGAGGAACATTGGTGACGAGAGAGGGGGAAATGGGAGAAGGGAAGGAGCTATTAAAAGCCACTGTGTATAGGTTGAACGGGCAGAGAATGAGTTTGGGGCCGGACAGAAATGATGAATTATATGATTAAATATAGACTTGTACCAGAATGATCCCAAATAGAAAAAAGGTAAACGCTCATGATTATTTTATTGTCAATAAATCACGCTTTGTGTTTTCTAAGATGTAGATATAAGTGTAGGTGTGAATAAACATGTTTCTCTATGGGCTCATAGAGGGTTATCTGTGATGCTTCTTTGTCAGTAGAATATCAGAAATATCAGGAATTTTGAGATTACTGAAATTTTAAACTATCTTAACCAATCATATGTCACCTCTCTGACTACAGGAAGAGCAAGCAATGAACCAAACAGCTGAACATAAAGCACAGTTTCTTCTGTCTGGGAACAGTTGGTCTCTGAGAACAAAGAGAACAATGGCTGACACCATGTAATATCTTAGCCAGTGATGTATTGTTCATTACTGTAACCGCTCTGCCTGCACAGGTTCACAGAGAGGGGTCAGTGCGCCCGAGTGCCTTTCTGTGGAGAACCGTGGCCTCCGATGACATTTCTCTGACTTATGTTTGACAGTTTATTTATGTTCTGTGGTTGTAATGGTGAAAACTACAGGAGTCTGTATTAACCACCAGGGCCTGGGTCAAAGGTTATGCACCATGTCTGGTCTAGGTTCTCATTAAATAAAATAGCCTACACCAGACTACACATGGTACCTTCATTATGTACCCAAAGTAGAATTTAACTAAATTTCTAAACTGAATTTCATAGTACTACAAGTCAATTCACGACCTGGCTTTGTTGTTTTTGTTCATTACTGACATGTATTATTTGCAGTTAATTAATTTATATAAAAAAAGAATGTCCCTTTTGAATGTTTGTTTTTTTTTTTTTACAGTTGAAGAGATGTGGAATTTCACAAGAAAAATCCAGACTTGGTTTGCTAACTACATATCCCATTGCTTCCATGCCTGATACGCATTTTACGCACATGAGAAACAGAGTGGGTCGGGTCTGTGTTTACTTCCGGACTCCAATTTAGACTTCGCTCAGAGAGCGGCAGCCCCAGTGGATGTTCAGGCTGTCAGCTAGCACGGTAGCCATACAAGGCTTCATGACAGAGGTTACAGGGTTGATCAGCGGCACCCCAACACACGAGCCTCACTCCGCGCCTCTGCAGACCGGACACCGCGACTACGAGCGGACCCCTCGCGTCTTGCACCCGCTATCCTCCGCTCACCTCCGTGCTCAAAGTCACTCAATGCTTCGCTCCTGCTACCAGCTAACAGACCTGATCTGACGGTGCCCCCACCACTTCATGAGCCGAGCTAGCAGAGGATCAAAACAAGGACAATCGCTTAAAGTTTAAGCTGTGTTTCTATTTGACCGACCGGCATCCAGCATCTGGGAGAGACAGGAGCCCCGTGGTCAGCGACGCGACTCGGGGGCCAGGCAGCCAGGGCAGCGAGTGTGGTGGCTGGATAGAGTAGGGGCTCGCCTCCAGCTCCTGGTGGATTTATCCCCTACCAGCTAACGTTAGCTTCGCTAGCTGCAAACAGCACCATGGACTGGTTAATGGGGTGAGTATAGATAGCTAACTTGCCGAGCTAGCTTACTCTCTTCTGACAGCCCAACTGCGCAGTCTGTAAATCCTCCACTGAGTGGCTGACACCACCGGGGTCACTATTAATCAGGTTCACTGTCACGTCAATACTGCGAATTGTCCACATTGACGCCTAAATTTGGCTCGAAGCAGGTAGCATGTTGCCTAGCGTAGCCTAGCACTGCGATGCTAGCTTAGTAGCACACTTGCAACGGTCTCATCCACTAACGGTAAACCGACCCAACGTTACCGAGCACCCTGCGGTACTTTTGGGTGTCTCTTTGGCCCGGATTTAGTTAAACACCAGTGGCAGCGCCCATATTAGGTCGGGGAAATATCTCCGTGCAGAAATCATAGGAATAGGAATAGTTAACAGAGAAATTGGGCTAATGTTAGCAGCCTGTCAGTCTGGCTAACGCGGCTTCACTTTATTTCCTGTGCAAGGTGCGTCGGTCTTTGTGAACTACTGTTAGCAGTCATGCTAACTTATCAAACGTGCCACACTTGGGACAGAGCTCACAGGTGAACGATAGAGCTCTGATTCCTGTGAGATAGGTGGTTAGTTGCAGTGAGTAATATAACCGAATCAAAACATGGATTTGTGTGTAGGTTCATAGTAGTCGCATAAGCATTTTGCAACTCTGGCTATGATGTAGCAGGTGACACCTGTCAGACGCTGATGATGCTGTTTTGTCACTTTTGTCATTTGTTGGGCAGTAGCCTAACTGGATGACAGGGTGGCTGTCTTGGTATGACACTTGCTATGAAGCCAAAGTTTGTACGGACATGATCACTTTAACCAGGACCAAGCTATGACAAGACAGAGTAACCTACCAAATCTTACAATCCCAAGTCTACCATCAGAGAACTGTCATATGTTACCAAGCAGTTTGCTAGCAATTTGCTATGCAAACTATAAGCAGTCACAGGACAAGGTGTGTTTTCATATCTGTAGATGATCTTAGAATTTATATTTTGCCCTGTTGTGCTTAACTCTTAAACTCAGTGCATTCAGATATGTTCCATAACAGGTATTTGGCACATCAGACTCTGACAGTATTTTTCGTCGCTGCTTATCCAGTCATGTTTTGCAAGCAGCTGAGGGGTGAGGAAGGTGGAGTCAAGGGTGTTTCCTCACATCATGACACTGGCTGAGAGATAACCAAGCAGTCTTTAACCTTACCTTTGTCAAGTCGGTTGTTTTTGGTCCCATTGTTTGGTATGTTGATCAGCAGGCTATCCAAGAAACTAATTTACAACATTAAAGGAAGTTTGGTTCAAGAAAATACTGTGGTTTTGTGTTCACTCAGTAAGGGTTTTTTTTGTTTTTCACTCAGGCATCAGTTTTTCCTGGTTTTTGTAACTGGTTCTTGCATCGATTTGTCTAGAGTTGCATCAGTTCTCCCTGTTGTGGCTGTGATTTATAGGTCTTAAACTTCTTTTCCATTTTCATTGAGTCACTAACGTGAAATTATAATTTCTTTGCCCCAACAGTTGGTATTGCAGATCTAAACTCGTTTGCTCAGTGATCTGTCAGGAATTCAAGAGCAACGCCCAGTTATGTCTCAGTGTTAGAGGAGCGTAGGAAAGAGAAGAACCACTATGTTATTCATTGTTGGTATTAAATCACATTCTCTATCTTAGGTAAATTGTGTCTACAACCATTTTGTTTACACTTACTGATGGCATTTGTGAATGTTGAGAGTTTGTGTTTACCCGCATGTTAAAGGAGCACGTTGTCTATTGCGTATATAGGGGTAAGGTGGGTACATAAACTGAACGCACGTGGAGCACGGAGACATGCATCTGCTGTGCATCGCTGATGGAATGGAAGCCATGAATGAGTTAACCAACCGTGTAATAACTCTGAATACAATCCCACAGTGAAGGATACCACAGTCAGGTTAAATAGACGGGGAGATAGAGAGAGCGGGATTGATAATGATGGAAGAAAGAGAGGTGGTGTGGTGTAACCAGCTGATTGGGGTGAAATGTGCAGATGTAGAGAGATGAGCATGATGAATGAAAGATGAGACTCATAAAGGAAAGACAGGTGATCTTAAGGGATTGGAGAATGGGATCATTTTGACAAATAGATAGAAAAGGATAGCAACTGCTTCGGATAGAATGGTTGGTTAAAGAGAAACAAAGAGGTAATTAGCAGGTGGCAGTAAGAGGTGCTAATGGTTATAGGAAAGCTAAAGCTCTCATGTGGAGGTCTGTAGCAGATGACAAGCCCATGATATACTAAATAAAAATGGCAGATAATGAGGGAAGCTTTATATCATATGGGACCTTTTGTTTGGTTTGCATGAGACAAACATCTTTTCTCTGTTCTCTGCAGGAGGCTATAGATAATGCCTCCTGGGATCTGTGGTTATACACCTGTGTACTTACCTAAATATTAAAGAAAAAATGTGTAGCCCCCGGTAAATTTATTTTAGATAGAGACTATTATATCAGAGCTCAATGACCTCATCTGTCCGGACACAGAATCAGACAGGATGCTAAATCACTGGGGAGATGCGCAACGCCTAAATGCCTCTCTTCCTGCTGGGTGAAATGAGCAGGCTTTGACAGATGTTTAATCCCATGCTTTTGAGTGATGGATTGGTAATGCTGAACAAACAAGCAAGAGAATGAAAACTACAGCAGCTAAGTGCAGTGTTTCAGGCCGCCCAACCAGAGATTTAATGAACACTTATCTCGTACTGCATCACCTGTGACTTAATGGTATAAAGGCAGCATATCATTATCCTGCATCTTAAGAGTAATGCTAGTAATGGCACGAAAGATTCCAGTCATGACGGGCAATCTTGTTGTATCCTCTCATCTTGTGGGTAACATTTTTTAGGGATGATGTGTAAAATGTGAAATAATAGTGGAGGAAAAAAAAACATTTTTAGTGGGCTCAGTGTGATGTTTGTCTCACAAATTGTTCAAAACCTAAAATATTTTAATTTCCCACAGTGTATTATTAAGAAAAGCAGCACATTTTTACATCTGAGAGGCTGAAACCAACAGATGTGTTGATCATTTTTTGCTGTCGTCTTCTACGCTTGTGTCTCATTGTGACAAGTAAAAGCAGAATCTTTTTAAGAAGAAGAAGAAGGAACACCTTTAATTTAAAAAGGATAAACTGAAACTAAAACACTCACATGAGCATGTACAGGACTCTCAGACTGTGGGATGTAGATCTGAGGAAACTAACTTTGATTTGGTATAGTGTCTGAAGATAAACAGACGTGTCACTTAAGATTGTTTGTCCTTGCATCTGTACTGTCATCCACATTAGACAAGATGACCCCCAAAATGTTGAGTTGGTATGTCACGGATCGCGTTTAGGAAATTGCCCTTAAGTACCAACAAAGCTAATGGAGATGTCAGTGCCACCTGTGTGATAACAAAAATGAAGTGGATGTCTGCTACAGACACACTCCCACACGCATACACCTCTCTGTAGTGTCAGGTGACTGTGCTGATGGCAGATACAGATGGGGAATTCACATGAACCACTTATGCAGTGAACTTCCTCAACCAAGAGAAACGTCTGTCTATTTGCAGTCTTCTGTGTGACCACAGTGGCTCGTATTTTAAAAACATGTGCTCTGGTGTCTTACATACTGGTATATTTGTTCTCACGTTGTATTTAGGTGATGTTTTTCCCCTCCATGTTTTTTTTTACCACATTTACATATCAACAGATCTCTGCATGTGGTTTTTAGCCCAGGCATCAGAAACGTTGTGGTAGTAATTTGGTAAGGGTGGCTGAAGTTTCAGTTTGAGTCTGAGTGCGTGAAATTGAGAGTGTATGTGTGCGTATGTATTTGTACTTTGTCTCTTTCTTTATCTTTGAGAGTACCTTAAATAGTCAGGGATTTTGGTAAAAGTGAGGAGATTTGGATTTTGCATGCTGCAGTCCCATCCTCATACAACCCCGTGCCTTAATTCCATCTTCACAATACACCGATGTTAATACACATCTGCAAGCACTACTGGTCTCAGCCTAGTTGGCTCTTTCTGCTGCTCATACTGCAGAATTAGGTTCGATAATCGTGACAGATGAACACGCATCATCTCAAAGCAGTCACCTGCTGCAGAACAGAAACTAACTATGAGGACAGGTGTCCTTATGTCAACTGTAGTTCTGCAATCCTACAGTCTTAGTTTATCAAATGTGACCTGCGGGCTGTGCAGCTGTCAGCTCACTAGAAGGTTTCAGTGTACGGCCAGGAGAGAACTGATGACTTACTCGTTACAGTGACAGGAAAGAGGGCTTCATGTGGCTTTATGAGCGTGAGAGTCTACAGTGAGAACCCCTCTCTATTAACCGCCAATTTACTGTGTCTGGCACTAAAGTTTCTTTACAACTACACACCCAGTGCAGCCCAGGCCAAGATTTTAAGGCCATTTAATCCAGCCAAACCTTTAATTGACTGTAACTTGGTGTGGTTTTTACAGATTCACCTTGTGTTGTGAGAGGCAACAAGCCCAGTGTCTTGACACACACCAGCACAGTGCAGCACCCAGCCCTGAGAAAAACGGTTCTCAGAATTTGTTTTACAAAAGTGACAACCTTTGACTGACATTTTAGGTGCATAACTTATTCATAAACAGTCTTATGTTTCCAGTCAGTCAATCAGGAAAGGACTCAGCAAAGGACCTCAACTGAGGTCATTATTATTATTGAGCCTGATGTGAGCCAGAGCTCTGTCTGGTCTTCAGTGAGTCTTGTCAAGGATTCTTCTCCAGACTCCAGTGAGTTCATCATCATGTATTATTAATCTTCCTAACTGATTAGTCAAAGTAAGTCTTAAAATAAAGTAATCATAAAATACCAGTTCTTCTCAGAATTGAGAATTATTGCCATGATAATAAACTAGTAGAAATTTGAAGCAAATATTTGGAGGAAATACATAACTGAACTCCTCCGCTGGACTGATGTAGTCAAGTTTGGAAGCCCTCTACCTTCTGTCTTTGTGAAGCTGATTGTTTTTAGCAACTTAATTTTGAAAACAAAGGTGTTGACACAGCAACAGTGGATTTTTTTTTCTTGCTGCAATTAATGTCAACATAAAAAAAAATCAGCTCTGAATGTATTGCATGCCATCTCTAATGGAAAGCAGATAATTGCACGGGGATTAATATTTTTCTGGTGACTCGTTCACGGGCCTTAGTTTCCAGTTGGAGCTAAGATAAACTGTGCCTTGCTTTGATGGAGCTGGACCCTGGCCTGGGGATTCAGCAGCAGCTTTCAGGCTTTTCTACCATGATGTGGTGCCGTGCTGAGGGATTGGCTGGATGACAAGGAGACAAGTTGGTTTGTTTACTCCCCAGAAAGGACATTTTACTCACGTTCAGCTCTCCAGCTCACTCCTTAGTCCACCTCTCTATCTGCCATCCTCTCTCCCCCTTAGGGAAGCTGATGTGCAGAGACATTTGCGTGCTTGGCGGCTTCCAGAGTTGGACCATTGAACCAGGGAGAGCAGGGTAGCCTCAGCTCTCTCAGAGAGATATTCAACAACAAAACCTAGGAGGGTGTTAGCTGCATATTAGGAGCTGCGGATGTAGGTGGACTGCCTATATTCTGAGTGCTATCATACAAGTTTGCTCTTGCTGTTTACGTGGGCTGGCTTTATGTGTCACTGGGTGAGAGACAGAAGAAGAAAAACAGTGGAAAAAAACAGAGCAAAGTCTAAACAAGTCCTTAGCTTCTCTCTGACATCGGTCTACTTCTGAGGCTTTTGGCAGAGGTCAGGGCCATAGGTGACTCAGTCCTCCGCTATCCCATCAGCACACAAGACCAAAAGGTGATCGGTACCACACCATAAAAGCTCAGTTGCCATAGTTCAGAGGTGTCAGTGACTTTGGATTTCACAGAAAGATGACACCTGCACCACATAGTTGATCTGGTAACAACCATGACTTGCAGCTCTGGCACATCACCAGGAGGACAACACGGCAAAAACTGGCTTCCCATTTAAAACGTATCATGGAGTGTTTGAAGGACATCGTTGTACATCATTGAGGTAGACATAAAGGCTCTGTTGAATGCCTTTTAGGGAGGCAGAAGGGCCTGAATACAAAAAGACACACATACATAGACACACTCCTGAGTAAATACTGCTGCACTCTTGGGTCTCCTGATGTCTCTCTCTACTTTCCTGTCTTCCCTTCCCTCTCTCTTAGGCAAGGATGAGGGAGAGGCCCAGAAATGAACGTGATACTAGAATGACTCAGCAGTTTGCCTTTCATTGAATATGTATAAGTGGATAGCGATAGAATCTAAATGCATACATGGCTGTATTAAGCACTTTCCTGAACACTGGAGATGGAAAATCTAGCTAGGTGTGATGGTTTTGCGCCCTTTATACCACCGAGTTTGTGCGAAGGTGATTTTGTAAAAACCAGAGGACAGTCCTTGCTGTGTGAGTTTGGTTGAACCTAATACTGTGACAGATTAAGAGCAGCCCAGCTCACTACCTGGATCTGGCTGTGCTTGTGAAGCATGCAAAGCTCCTCCACCCACTCCAATAGGTCCTGACCTGTTCATGAGCTTTAAGAGGGTGCGTTTCACAATGTCAACTGCACCAATTGCTGACATGTAACCCACAGCCTCTAACACATATGTTGTGGTAAACGTCATATGTGTCTGAGACGTGCACCAGACCTCCTTTCCTAAAAATGTTACCGTATATATGGAAATGTATTGTTACATTTATTTTGTATTTTTATTTTTGCTCTGGCATGGCCATTTTTTTTTGTTATTTTTTGTGTCAGTGTAAATAAAATTACAATTTACATTGTTGTCAAGGCATACAGGGACACAAAATATGTCACTGTATTTCATCAGATGATCTTTTTAATGTTTTGATATAATTGTGCAGGCTCATGAAAAAGAACAAACCTCATTACTCTGCAAAGTCAGCAGATGTTGCCAACATCTTTGGGTTAATTTGGAAAATCGGAGCTTCTGATACAAGTCAAGCTGTTCAGCATTCAAACTTAAACTAACTTCAGCTTAATGCAATGTTTATCCAGTCTGTGATTGTTAGACTAACTCCAGTTTAGGGTCAAAAGCCATTAAATCAATTTCTTTTCATGTCCCCAAAGCATAGTTTAGTGTACCATGGCATCTTTTTTGTTTGGAAGTTTTCTAGTTTGTTAGACTTATAAAACAATGGACAAACCACAAAACTTACTTCACTTAACAAATAAGAGGAAGAGTAGGGATGTGACATGTAGAGGGAAAAAAACTGGAAGATAAAGGACTGGAGCAGTGCAAATTGAAAACACCAGAGAAGAGGAAAAAGGGGACAGATGGGGAGAGGGCAACTGATAAGGAGAAAGAGCAGCAAGAGAATTAAGAAAGTGCGAGTGAGGAGGGGAGAGGAGGGAAATGATAGTGGCACAGGAGTGATAGGTGAGATATGGAGATAAATGGCAGTCAGTGGTGTGGGTCAGAGAGCTGGATTAGAAACAGCAGAGGTCTGCAACAGAGGACAGAAGGGGAGATTTAACAGCAGGGGCCCAGTTGGCTGGTGACAGAGAGAGAAATTGAGTTTTAGAGCTGTGTGCAGGTCAGGGAGAAAAGAAGCCAACTTGAGGAAAAAGAAATCAAATGCACAGAATACTCTCTGTAGATCTTGTATTTGTTGTTTTTAGATTTGAATGTTTGCCGAGGAGAATGTCAGGTCCTCATTCGACCACTAAGATAAAAGACCTTAATTTGCCTTGGAGGAGGAAGCCTTCAATCTTGGCTTATTTGCGTGATCTTTCCATTGAAATTTGGCCAACTATTTTGGGCGAGGCTTCTGCCGAGTGGTGAGCTGCTAAATCAGTGCAGAGCCGGTGGGCTGCTGGCAGTGGTAGGTTTGTCCTTGGTGGCTGAGGCTAGGCCGCTAGGCTGGTCTGAACTGTAATTGGATTAGAGATCTCTGTGTTGCATCGGGCAACGGAAGCCAAGCATACACTCATGCCCCTGAGAACCTCCAGGCTCTGCTTTTTCTCTGCCACTGTTTTTTTTTCATTCAAACTTCCTCCTTCTTATTTGTAATCCCAGTTAGGTGTGAGGTGGATTTTTTTGTATGAGCACATGTGCATATATGGATCAGCTGCATAGCATTATTATTATACCATTTCTCAGTGGGATTATAGGAGTTGCAGGAGAAAAGAGCAGGAAGAATTCTCAAGTACAGATAATGATGTGAGCCCTCATCCTCAACATGATAGATGTGAATATAAAGACATCCTGCTGTACTTGGAGAAAGAAGTGAGAGCTGCTCTTGACCTCTTCTTCATTTGTGAACTTCCTGTTTAACAGCCTCGGACTGGAAGTAGAAGGTGATGTAATGGGTGGCGTGCATCCTGATTGCCTTGTTTATTCCTCTTAACCTCTTGGTGTGCAAAGACTTAGCTGGAGAAATGTTTCTTTCTCTTTTCCATGAACTGGAAGAAAGCTCAAGATAAGCTATGCTAATTTCTTTAAACTCAGATGTTAACTGGGTACAATGTGCGGCTCATTCTATTCATCTGTCTGTCTCCCTTTGTGGCTTGTTTGTGTGTAATTCAGCTGCTACATGTGCAATTCAGCTGATACTCTTTTCTTTGGAAATGAAAGTGTGTAGGACAGCTCAGTTCTCACGTTATCAGCCTTACCAGAAAACAGGAAATTAAATCAAACAAAAGCTTCAGTGAAAAACAGACTTTGTGTCACCTTCTTGGCTGCCAGGAAGGAACTAATGCCCGAAAAGATGTTGGCTGTCAGTGATCTCTGTGACACATGAGCCGGTGGGTGGTGAGGCATGTTGGACCGGGTTAAGCGAGACTGACATCACTAAAGGCCAAGACATAAAGGAAGTGAGAGACTCGAATTCAGCAACCTTTTGGAAGACACCAAAAAAAAACTAGTTTTCCTTACTGCTTCAGCTTAATACATACAGCACGTGCTTTATAGCATACCCAGTACTTTTGGATGTGGTTGGTGAGAGAAATTAAATGACAGTGTGGTAGTCAGTAAGATTAGAGGGTGATGGTAATAGAGTCGGCTTAATAGTTGACAGGCCAGCACCAGCGGCCATATGTTTCATATGAGTTTGCTGCTATCTGGCTCTGATATGCCCATATGTCCCATACATCTCCTTAAGTTCCTGTATGTGTGCATGTGTGTGTGTTATGAGTCCACTCATATGAGGGGGATGTTGTTTAATAGATTTTTTTTGAATTGGAAGGAAGGCAATGTATGGGAGCTGCTGACTGTCTCCAAGGAATCAGAAAGAAAATGCTCAAGGATGAACAGAAGACAGACCACTGAGTTTTTACCACTGTAAAGGGCATCGATATCCCCTTTAGGAAGTGTGTGTGTGTGTGTGTGTGTGTGTGTGTGTATATATACATAGAGAGAGAGAGAGAGAGAAAACAGATACACACACGCACACACATGCATACACAGCTGTCTGGCATGATTTTGCCTTTTCTCTTCTGCAGTGCGCTTGCAACTGTCGACCTGCTCAACGTGACTTTTCTAAAAGCCTCTTTAATCACCAATGGTCTCTGAGCTGGGCAGCTCACAGTAAACGCTAACACGGGGCCAGTAGCCTGATGGCATTAGGTGCTAGGTTACAAGCTAACTGTTGTAAAGACTGGCTGTGAACGCAGGGTATTACAAGGAGTTGAGACGTGGGAGAGAGGCCAGCAGCTCACTTTTCTACAGTTTAATCCAGGAAGCCAGTGAAAGGAAGGAAAGACTTATCACCATAACTTCCAACTCATTCTGTCAACATGAAAGTTTCACTTAAATGTACAACATTACAATACATTATTACAAATTGGATTGTAATACAATACAAGATAAAAGTTAGTGGTTATTGATTAGATTGGATATAGGTTTTGAAAACAATATTTTGCCAGATAATCACTCTTTTGACTAGCATGTAAAACATTTTTACACATCCTCACTGTGAGTTTTGGGCTCCCGCTTGTGGTGTCTTTTTAAAAGTTAATTAGTAAGGAAGTAGTATTAGTATGGAATGGTTGCATATCAAATTCTGTTTATTTTCAGTATAACTAAGATGTGTTTATATTTTGTTCGTAAATACAAAATATCTGTCCAGTGACAAGAGCAACAAAATGTATGAGGAAAAGTCAGCCAGGAAACAGAGAATGGGGAGTCTAGGTCTGTTCTGCCTGGTCTTGCTCTGTGATTGTTATCTGGCTCATGCTCCCAACAGAGTTTTCTACCTACAGTAACTGCCTTGCCTTGGAAACCAGAGTGGATCAGGTCATATATCAGGAGGAGTGTGCCGAGCCGAATAGACTTGTACAGATTAGAGGGGAGAGAAGTGTGCTGCTGATTTATTACTGGCCGTTAGCTGGTTAAATGAAGCTAAGTGAGCCGGTCAGCTCAGGGAGGTGAGATGTATGAGATTAGCCTAAATAAAGAGTGATGGAGCGAGAAGATCTGTGAAGCAAAAGGAGGCTCCTGACCTCTTATCATTTGCCTTCTCTTTATCTTCATCCTCATCCCTCCTCTGCACTGCTACTCCTTCTTTTCCTTTATCTCATGTTGCCTCTTGCAAAGTAGTGCTTGGTCAGGTTATAATATATCACAACAGAGCTGCAATAGTGCCAAACCGAAGGCAAGATAACCAGGTCCATTTAATCACTAAACTCCTTGTTACACTTTGATCCACTGATCTGACTCTCCTTCAAAAGCCAAGGTTTGACAGGGGCAATGGATAGATAGAGAAATGGGTCTGTTTATGACTCAGGTCAAGAATATATGTGTCCAAACCCTGGTGTGGTGGACACCCACTCTATAAGCTATTTCTGTCTTCAATTTTAAATGATGTGTCAGTTGGCACGTTTGTTTCATGTATGAGTGAGAGCGAAACAAATGAGCTAAACACATTCCCCACATCCGTTTCCTCTCATGGAGGAATAGTAGGCCAGTGGTTTGTTCGCCGTTGGTGAGTTTATGTGTCACTCGGGGCCAGAGAGAAAGGGGGTGAAGACAGAGATGGGACATTTCTCATAATCACCAGTGATTTCAGGTACCTGCTGACTGAGTCACTGATTAACATTGAGAACATTTTGCACCTGGTTGTTTGAGGTCACATTTTGCAGGTCATTTGTGTAATGAAGATTTTTTTTTTTTGCGGCCTTTGTGGGAATGTTACTTATCTGAATTATCTGTTATCCTGTGCATGAGTGCTTGTTCAACAAGGGCGTGTGTCCCAGTGTACGCCTGTATCTGTGCCTCTGTTTGTATATGGCCATGTGTTGTTTTCATGTGCGTTACTCCTGTATCTCCCTCCCTACCCCACCCTGTATTAAAACATGCTCTCCTTTCCTGCTCATTGTTTTGCTTCTCTGCCAGGCCGGGGAGTCTGAAGCTTAGAGGGAGGCAATCTTTTTGCTGAAGGAAAAGCAAACCATAAGATGCACAAACACAGGAAGTTCTGCTTTTTTTGTAGTCACTCCTGCACGGAGTCTGTCACTCTGTTTATCAGAAAGCAGCAGTATGTGCTCCGTCTCTAACCACATATGTTTTTCTTCGTCTTTCGGTCTACGTGTCCTCCCTGCTGTCAGTGATAACCACATTAGTTGTGCACAGATGCAACGCATGCCTGAATACCCATGATTAGCCTTTGTGTCCATGGCCCTTTGACAGTGCGGGGAAGTGGCCTCTGGGACACTGATATGATGTTAGGACATTCACTGTTCTAAAATAAAAATAAAACAGTTTCAGTTAAAGTTACAGTTATTTGAGATTAAAGGTGGAATTCTTTTTTAATACATTTTTATTGAGACATCTCAGTAGTCAAGGAATGTCTGTCTTAGAAACTTTAATAAAGTGTCACTAGTAGTGAAAATGATGCTCCTAAAAAAGAGAACTGTCCTCTTACATAGACAAGAAAGTAACTCATAACAGCTGATAGGTGAGTACCTGTGGTCAAGGAGGTTAGAGGTCACTTGGATCTTAAAAGACTTCAGTTCACACATACACATCACTGCACATGCAAGCTGTTACATAACCACTGGCAGCTGTAGACTGGAAGGTGTAGGGAAGTGTTAACAGTGTGGGTGTCAGCTAGGCCTTTTCTACCACCAGCTCCAAGCTGCCTGCATGTGCTCAGCACTTTCAGCACAGAAAAATATAATATTGCTAAAATCATTTTGATTAGAAATTGACCAAGCTCAGTGTCTTTCTCAGCTGCGTGGTCCTTGGATAGAAAAAGTATGAAGACCTCTGCTCTAAGGAGACATTGACTGGTTTCAGATATTGACTGGTTACTTATGACCGTACTAGACTGGTGTCGCTTCGTACCAGAAGATGGCAGCAAATATCCGGTTTAAATGACTGGTGAGAAGGCCCAGAGAAGCAACTGCATAAGAAACCTACCTGTCAGCAGTTAGGTAACTTTGTTTGGTCAGTCATATTGATTTTAGCAAGTCATTTGGGTTCACTTTTTCCCTAAAGAGAGTGGTGTATACGCAGTGGTGTGTGTATGTGTATCTATCTACTGAGCATGAAATTGAATCTTGTTGCATAATCATGGCTTGCAGGTCTTCCCAGTATGCATCGGGCTCTGTCAGCTCTTTCCAGTCCAGTATCACATGATGTTATCAACCGTCTGCAGTATTAAACCAGCCAGTCCATCATCAGCCAGAAGCAGATGCAGAGATTAGTAGCTCTGTTTGTCTGTGAGCTGAGGCAAATTCTTTAACTTAAAGAACCTTTTTAAGATGAGGTTTTCTTTGAAAAAAAAATGTATGTGTAAATTTCTTTCTGTAAAACAATCAGCAAAAAAAGAATTACCTTGCTGAAGAAGAACTTGTGCGTGGATGTTGGTCATATACTGTACTTGGCCTATTTGTTTAACACAGGGCCCCTTTAAGGGCATTGATGTAGATCAGCCCCATCAGACAGGCAGTTTGTTTTTGTGGTTTTGCTACCTTTCTTCTTGTCGCCCTCAGTTTGTTGCAGTGTCTGTTACATACCAGCAATACCAGGCATCACTGAGGAATCAGCACTGCCTTCTGTCCTCTCCTCATCACTTCTGCCATTGGTTCTCAGCCTTTATTCACATGTCAGTGATGCTGGACCCCATACCATACTCATTTAGCACAAGAGCCCCATAAACAATAAGAAAAGTGGGAGATGCTAGTGTCACATGAGACCTGCATTTTGTCTGGTAAACAGTAGGTGGTAGCATAACATCACATTCCTTTGCCATTCCCCTAGACACGTGACAGGAACTCAAATTTAATATAGTTAAGCGTATTAAATATTTTGATCTTTTGAGAGAACATTTTAACAACACACACATTTTTAGATATTGAAATGATAGTTGCATTTATTGTTTGCTCTATAATTCCCTGAAAGAGGAACAGTATCCATACCAGTTTTCCAGATTCATGTCGTGGCTTCAATTATCTTGTTTTTTTGTATGAAATTAAATTTACAGTGTTTAGAAGTCTGAGAAAGTCAGTAAATATTCAGTTTCCAGGCTTAAAGCTCGCTGAGCTTCACTTTTTCAACATGCCTGAACAGTCATCTTGGGTTAGGTTCCATTTCATTTCCTGCATCAGGTGGAATTTGAACTGAAGCCAAAGGTCTAGGTATAGTAAGATAATACTGATGGAGCAGACGTATTCAGACATAACATTTTCTTTTGCATGACATCCAGGAGACATTTGAGAAAATGTCAACATCACTGTCATTTTGCTCCACAGTTAAATTGTGCTTACCTTAGTATTGAGAGACCAGTATTACTGAACACTACCTCAACAGCTGGTTGGAGAAAGGGGCAGTATAGGAGTGGACATAGAAACAGGCTTTATGTGGAAGATGGACACAGACTGACCAATTCTTGGCATCACACTGCATGACTGTACATATAGGCCCTTTCATTATGCATGCGTTGACCTGGCCCCAGCTCACATATACCACTAGCTGTGCTCAGTGTGTGTTTGTTTATGTGAGCTAAAAAATATTTGGTGTGCACCCACTTGTGTGAGGGCTAAAACAGTATGTGCTTGGTTCTTTGCAGCAAAGCCTTGTGCATTAAATGGCATAATGTACACGTTAGCAGTTTTTTTTTTTTGCATTTATAGCAAATGGTGCGTGTGTGAATGAGAGTGTGTTTTCTGTTAGTGTCAAAGAGACCTTCTATGAGGAACTCAGCATAGTCACTGATACAGTCCAAAGCTCTTTTCTCAAACATGCACTCAAGTTGCTGGAGCCACAGTAGTGTGTGTTTGTGTGTGTGTGTTTGTGGACTGTGGTCCTGTCTTGTGTAATGTATTCCTGGAAAGCCCATGTAGGAGTGAAGGTTCCAGGGATATACAGACCCAGCCAGCGATGACTGTTGTCTGGAAGCGTTCCTGACAATGGGATTGAAAGATTTTTTTTTTTTTGGTATTTGATTTTCTCCTTAATATCCGCTGCACGGAAAATCTGCCGTTTCTCTTTAGACAAAAAAAAGTAGAAGGCCTCATTCTCCAACTCTGTTAGTATGCATGGATGCACACTTTAGGGTCACATAATTCTTACACAACATGCCCCAGGAAGAGGAAAGCAGGAAGGGACTGAGCTGGATGGACAGAAGAGAGGTGAAAAGAGGACTGCAGAAGAAGCAAGAAAGCGCAAATTAGCTTAATGAGGGGGCTGCAAAAGGAGCAATAAAATCAAGGGCAGTTGGGATGGAGGAATGAATTAAGTGCAGGAAGGAGGAATGGATTGAGTCTGAAAAGGAGGAGGCCGAGGTGGGGGAGGTTTGAAGTTTCTCAATAATGCTCAGCTAATTCACCCTCTTTCAACTGCTTCTTTTTTTTTCTTAACTCCAAGCCTCCTCTATCTCATACCCATCTCCTCGTCTGTTAACTAGCCTCCTCCTGCTGCTCTCTTCTTTCTCGTCCTCATCCTCCTCCTACTATTAGCGGCTGGTGTATCTCCGCAGTGACTGACTGCACCTCAGCAGCAGCAGTGGTGGCTGTGGTGTCATTGATCAGCAGTTCTGGTGCCAGGCTGCTCTTATTGTAATAAATGAGCCAGGAGCCAGTGAAACAAACACTTAGTGCTTTTGCGGTAGTAAAGGAATCGTACACACACACAGACATTGCACCACAGTCCCATGATGTAATGTTGACTAATCCTGAATGCTCATAAAGTTACCACTTGTCTGGATTCATCATTTCGTACTTCACTCTGCTTTAGTCACTAAAGTCCTCGACACACTAAAGTTAATGAGACATTTTATGACATTATTAAAGATATTTTGTGAGTATTTGGTCGCTCTGGATTCTTTGAACTGGATGTTTTCTTTTGAATGAGCTGGATTTAAAAACATTGAAATCATATGTAGTTTAGAAGGTTTCAATTTTTCTTTATTTTTTTGCCATCAAGTCACTTCATTGAAGTTCTAAAAATGAAATATTCGGTGTCTCGTAACTATGATGTAGTGCATGTAACCATTAATAAATAATATCCTGGAGATTAATCCAATATGGGACCTTTGCTACAAGTCTTTCCCAAGCTTCTTCATGTGGCACACCTGGGTTTTCCATTTTTCAGTTTTTGTGATCTGGGCCTCTTCTCAACATATCATTCCTCTCTCTCTTTTCACATTCCATCTATCAATCCCCCCCCAACTCTGCAAACAGTGTTTTTCTTTAAAACCAGTACAGTGTAAATCCAAACTTGACAAAACAGCAGCTTTGACATGCCTTCAGCTGTATTTGGTGTACACAGACACACATTGGTGTATAGACCATCAGGCTGGAGCCTCTCTTGCCTGGGGGCATGAATCCACACTTGAGACTAGCTGGAGGAGGAAGGGGGAGGGGGGCAGTAAAGATCACACGTTGTCATTGTAAAGCCTTCCAGTGTCACCTCTGTGTCTGCTCCAAGTCACTTTTGAGCAATTGAGCCTGTCATTCACACACATTCTAACCTTACTGCAATGACCTTCATTGGCAGTTCTCACAGTTTGTCAGAGATGATGTGACAGTGCTGCATAGCATGGATGTTACATACTTGTCTCTAAAGCAACCACTTTAATCTGGTGATAGATATAAAATGATTTCTAATTCTGTGTATGTGTCCATTACAAATACTTACATGTACATTCCTATTTAATGGGCATAAATCCGGGGCCCTATTCTACGCCTTAAATCTGTCTCACCCTTCAGGCACTGACAGGAGCTGTTTTGCAGTGGTGAGGTCTGGTTTGTGTATACATGAGTGTCTATATATACATACATACATACATATACAGGGGGTCCTGGAGTTACGACGGTCGCGAGTTACGTCGTTTTCGTGGTTACGACACATCTCCCGTGAACTTCCTTG
>JAFBJQ010000399.1:117106-152106 GCA_016785345.1 Trinectes maculatus | reverse complement strand
CACTTTATCTGTTATGCTACTGCGGTTTCGAGGAGACATTTGAGGACATTGCTGCTGTAGCAGGCAGAGATTCTGCTGTAGTCAGGCACACAGGGTATTTTGACTTGTGGGAGGGGAGGAGAGAGGAAGGGAGCTGAGGACAGAGGGACAGAAATGGCACATAGCCAGTCTCCTATAGCTAACCAAAGGTGAGGAGTTAGGCATTGCTGGTTGCAGGGTTTGTTGGGATGGTAGTTGGAATGAAATGGCGTGCAGCCAGAAGGCAGATGATCAGTCAGGCTTGCCCAGCCTTGCCTCCTGTGTGCCGCTCTGACTCTGCAGCACAGTTTGTTCCTGCACAAAGTTCCCAAACATGAGGTCAAGGATGCGTTTCTCCCCCCCCCCCCTTTTTTTTTCAGGTTCTGTTGTTTGCAGAGCACTGAACTTCACAGACTTTGTTGGGATGGTAGTTGGAATGAAATGGCGTGCAGCCAGAAGGCAGATGATCAGTCAGGCTTGCCCAGCCTTGCCTCCTGTGTGCCGCTCTGACTCTGCAGCACAGTTTGTTCCTGCACAAAGTTCCCAAACATGAGGTCAAGGATGCGTCCCCCCCCCCCCCCCCCTTTTTTTTCAGGTTCTGTTGTTTGCAGAGCACTGAACTTCACAGACTTTGCTCTTTTTTTAAATTGACTCGCTGTTTGGTTACCTGCAGTTGGACATGGGGCCAGTGAAGTTTTGGAAAGCCTGAATTTTAAAATCTAACAACTGGTTTTCATACTGCTGGTTATTGTGCATGTGGGAAAAGGTTAAGATGATTTAGGTTCGGATCTCCAGCAGTTGAAGCAGAAAAGATCTGGTTCCCCACTCTTGTGGTTGTGGGGTTAGCCAGCATGAGCCTGCCTCAACTGCTGTATAAAGTCTAAATATAACTTTCCAGTTCTCTATGGAGCATTCTGATGGTGAAAATTGTAGCTTTGACAGACACACACAGCACAGCTGGATTAGATTAAGCCTTGCTGTGAACTCTGTTTACACTTGACTGCTACTATTAGTATGAATAACAGCCTGCCGTTTGTGTGCGTTTGTGAGTGTGTCATGAATCTGTGAGGCACCATATGTGTTATATACTGTTGGTAAAACACACAGAAGCCTTGTGAGGGTAGGACTTGTGCCAGAACTACACACGTTCTTAATGAAGGCAGGGGTGGGACTTAAGCAGTGCAGTGATGTCTCAAGGGCTCATTAAGAGAAAATTGGCCGTCACATCTATTTTTAGCTTTTTTTTCCTCCCTCTGCGTCGCCATCAGCCAACCAGACAGCACAGCAGTGATGATATTGGTTTGATTGATGCATGTTTTTGTTTGGCACACCCATCCGAAAAGATCCTTGTTGATCTCAGCCTTGTCCAGCTCTCCTGCACCTCGCCTCTGCTGTCTTCGCTTTCAGCAGTAGCACTGTAGAAGAAAGTGGCTGCCAGCACTCCCCAAACAACTCTAAAGTTGTCGATCCTGTATAGAATGCCGCATTTAAACAGTTTGTCATCGTATGACGTAAATGAAAATGGGAATGAGTGTATTTGTACAGTCAATAGCAAAGACTACGTTTTATACTGAGGTGAACTTCAGGAGAAGCAGGATACACAAGTAGATAGATAGATTTCTTTATTCATCCCCGAAGGGAAATTTAGTAAGTAAGTATAGAAGTATTTCTAAGAAGCAACAGCTTCACTGACGCTTTACCATTGAATAATACCGATTTAGTTTTGACTGGCATGTTTACCATTGATAAATAATTGGAAAAAAATATGAAAAGTATTTTTAATCACGTATATGTAAAACATGGTGTAAGTTTATTTACAGGAATATTTAAAGGAATAATTTGAAGGTTTGGAAAGATGTGCTCAACTGTTTGGTAGCTTGGAATCGTTTTACTGATGTTATTGCAATTTACCAAGAAACAGCCAGGGTCCCCTTTTTCACATTGGATTTAATTGGAAGCATGCTCTAATGTGTAAATGAGTAAACTTTAAGCTGTTATAGTTTTAATGTTAAGTTTACTACCTACTGGCTGATGGCTTGACACATTCTCTTTCTCAAGCACACATTAAGAATCAGCTTTCCACCTCCAACACAACATCCCCAAGGCATCTACTGCTGAGTTGAATCTTGGGTCAAGGTCTCATTGAGCTTTAGTCAATTTTGTGTCTATTCTCTGTCTCCCGCCCGAAGTTGCAGTCATACCTTCTCCACATACAACTGCAGCATAAAACATAAAATCCAATTCTCCTCTTTGTTATGGGGTTCAGTTTTTCTTAACCTCTGAGATGTATTGTTGGTGATGAGAAGGAAGTGCATACAGTGTCTCTGGATTCTCCATCACATGACACATAAACTGTATGTGTATGTTTTTGCTCACTGGATCATGAGGTATATTTTTTATGTGTTGTGTGGAACAATACTTTTTATTGTCTCATCATAGTGTGGGTGTGTTGTATTAGCAGAGCAGGCGACGCTGTTTGCCATGTGTCTCTCATTATGCTGTCTTTGGCAGGCCTGGCTGCTTCTACGAAGCTGAGATGTGTAGCTCAACAAGGACACTGTTCTCCACCAACAAACCCCACACTCCTTACCACCAGGCTCAGCCCACCGGACCCCCTCCTCTGTCACTCAGATGGGGCTAAAATGAATGAGTCATTGAGGAAAATTTGGTTTTAAAATGGGATTAGAGTTTAGAAATCTCATGAAATCATTATCTATCAAAAGCTTTGCTATAATATTTGCATGGGATTATTTCCTGTTAGCTACAGGACAACAGATCTGCTTCGTCATTCTGGCTGGAGAAAAGCACCTAGACAAGCAAGTCAGCAAAGTGACACCTTAAATATTTTAAATGAAGGCTTGGCAGTCCGTTAAAAGTATGGACAAGACTAATGTGTCTGTGTTATTACAGGAGATACTCAGTATTCATCATCAATGTAATGGCTCAGCACAAGTTAGATGGTATTATTAAAGTTTTTTTTTATTTTGGTATTTTTCTTTGGATTGCAGAAATCTCATCTCGACCCCACTCAATGAATTCGTTTTCCTGTTTGTTTTTCAATCTTTTGTCCATGATCATGTAGAACCGACACACCTGTGTGTTAAAGTGATGATCTCTTTAACATGAATCAGTCAGGACATGTGTTACACTCAGATGCGAGTGACACTGGCTGGTCAGTGTAGGTGAAACAACTTTGTCAGGACTGACATGACTGGCTGTCCTTCTCTACTGTCACCTGCCCTCCAGCCACTGCAGAGGGCAGACCTCACACACAGAGCCAGTTGCATAAGAGACTGTGTGTGTGTGTTTTCAGGAGCAACCAAGTGTTGCTGGCTCAGGAGAAGGAGAAATAGATGGCCTTGTACTAACCACATCCCCACATTTAGATCCACATGGTCAGCACATGAGTGCACACTGTAATGCATAAGCCTAAATAAAAAAAAACAAAGGAGTGTGGGACTTCAGATAGTTTAATTAAGTTTCTCATCAACTGAGTATAAAATTCAAGTATACAATAAAACAGAATTTTGAAAAAATTAGGAAATGTACCCAGAGTCTCTCCTTGAACTGACTCCATGCTGACAGCACCTTAATCTGTGCTGATCAGACGGATATTGTGTGCAGTGTTGTGGAGTAAATGTTGTCTGTGTGTGGCAGCAGGTGCCCTGTAGGCATGGAAAAACTCTTTAACAGCTGCTTGGTGGCCCAATTGGCAAGTAGATAATGGGTTCATTGTGTTTGGCTCAGTTTGAAGGTTGGTCAGGTGGCAGGAAAAGGGTTAGACAGAATTCAGTACCAAAACAACGCACCCTGGAAGCCTTGTATGAGCGGTGAAGGTGGAAAATTGGTTAAAGTAGTTGTGGTAACACATTGCATCGCTACACTGCCTCTAGGAACAAGAGGCCCATTTGTAGGGAGACAGGAAGTGCATTGGCGCCTCACTTCCTGTTTATCCAGTTTCTCCCAGGCAAGATTGAGGGGAGGGAGGGTCTGGTACAGTTTAATTGAATGGAGAAGGCATTGGTTAGTACACTAGGCTGCCTTATTTTCTCTCTGTTGTCTCAAACAACACGCACACTCTGACGCTCACACACGTACGTGCATAGCCATGTAATTGCCTCTGTGTTGCAGTGCCTCCAGCAGCTGTACCCCCTCATTTATTTCAGTTATCTACAACCTGACATTGAGTGGCATACAGCTGAAAGGATGATGGTGAAAAAAACAGAAAAGTAAAATTTTAAATAACAAGTAAAACCCTGAATGAGTTTACACACAGAGACACCCACGTGCTCACCTTCATAGTGTTTACAGTGTCGAAGTTATCAGTTTGGGTTATAGCCCTCTCACTGCAGCTCATCCTTTACCTGCAGAAGTGCTGCATCTGTGAATGGCTGAGGAAAACGTGACTGTGATTGACAACAGCAGCTGAGGTGCACACACATCACTGCTCACTCTGCTTCAAGGACATCTATTGATTTGACCTCTTTTGTCCCTCCTTTTTATCATCTCTTTTATTTTCTGACTCTGGCACCAGCTGCCTCCGCCCACTTCCTTCCCTCGCTCATTGATGCACCATCTGTAGATGATAGATGATGCTTTTTGTTTCATAGCATACGTGTTGTGAGGATGTTAAAAGAAAAGGGAGAACATGTAGACATAATAGCATTGTTTTCCCTGTGTTGAGTTTGGCTCCACTGGATTTGGTAGTTCCTGTTTTCACTCAGACTGACACAGGATATGCTTTGATATTTCCTCCATGCCAGTCTCTGACAAAGGGCAGGGCATTCGCTCTGGTTTCACTGTCATCCTAGCAATGCCCCCAAGGACACTCGAAACATGCGTGGCTTTGTCCAGGAATTTCCATAACATTCGCTGCCTTTTCTCTTTGTCTCTTAGCCCCCCTCCCCAGCCTGCTCCTTCCTCTCCTCTCTTGTGGCCAATAGACAGACACACGTGATGTTGTTGTTGTTGTGTCTTACCTAACAATACCTCTGTGCTTTTACTTTGTGCCAAACATGTGCACACTGCATGTTTTTTTCCCCACAATTAGGCCTCAGAGACTCATATTTACTGACGTCCCTACATGATCTGCTGTCATAGTAAAGTGCTGTAAAACTCGTCTTTGGATGGAACATGTCGCCTGTCTTAAATATCAGTTCCTCTCAGCTCATAGCCTGTCTGAGGTGTCACTTTGGTTAATGGGACTTAATGTGTACGAATCTATTGTGAGAGGCAATGCAAGTGATTAAATCATCCTCATATTATTTTATTTTCCTTTATAGATAGCAGACGTGTGTGTGTGTGTGTGTGTGTGTGTGTGTGTGTGTGTGAGAGGCACACTCACCAGATTAACCTCCTTAACTCTCTGCTCAATTCTGGGTGTTACCACTTCCTACACCTCCATCCATCCCTATTGTTAATCAAACTTACACAATGGAGCCAGAGTGTTCTCTGCTGTCGGACAACGAAGGGATTTTACCTGGGTCATTGGACGTAAGATTTTGTTTCCTTTTTTTTTAGGATTTTTCTGTAAACATATATTCTACCTGATATTTAGACCCCTCCCAACCCCTACCTCCAAGTCAAGGCTTTTGTTTTCGGAAAACATTGCTTTTGAGACAGCCTTAGTATTTCATTAAAGCACATCATATACAACACTAATGAATTTTTTATATCGCTAATGGTCTGTGTGTGTGTGTGTGTTTGTGTTTGTGTGTGTGGTTGAACTGGCTGTACTGGCTCTTTGTAAACGTCCTCGATCACTTTGTTTGACCGTATGGTTGTTGAGATAAGCAGAGCAGCAGATGTGAGTTGGCTGTTTTTGAGCCAGACAAACTCTGCCGCAGCTGCTGTAACGAATCCAGGAATGTTTTCCGGACATGATGACTACTGTACAGAACACCCTGAAGCTGATAGATGCACAGTGCATAATGACGCAGTGTTTTCTCACAAGCCATTTACATAAAAGTAGCTTTAAAAAGAACAAAAAAGAACAAAAAAGTTTACGCTTCTTTAATAAGCATTAAATACTCTTTTTTTCAATTGCATCAGGCATTTCTTGTTTTTGTTTTTTTGACAGCCTTAGCTGATAAAATAATGCTTACTTGCGTGAGTATAAAATTATTTATTATTTAGTTTTTAGGACATAACATTTCAACTTTGTAGATTCAACCAGACCAGTTTTCCAAATTTGATTTAAATTAAACAAATATCTCCACTGAAACTGTAGCAGTTTAAGACTTTAGACCTGTTCGGTTTAGTCTGTGTCCTCAGGGTTAAAGGTCAAGCAGTGCATTGGTTGAGGAAAGATAACGCATCAAACTCCAATGTTGCTGTTTGCTGACATGGCAGACAGTCTGGTGGCGTTCTCAGTGCTCAGTGTCTGCTGATGCAGGAAATGGAGTCCTTATCCCCTGGGAAAGGCGTCCCCTCGGCCTCTCCTTTCATCGCTCATGTGTGTTTGTTATTTTTGCATCTCACAGGCCGAGGGAATGCAGACTTGCAGCACGGGTTATGTAATATACCCTGAAATGGACAAAAAGGGGCTAATGTGATTTGACTGGTGCGTTTTAGGCAGCATGTAGAGTTTATCATCTTTTTTTAAGTGATTATCATTTTTGCTGACGTGATGTAAGGTTGGGATGCCTTGATGCTTTCCTTTCACATTACTACATATTTCATATAACAGTTTTCACATGGTTGTCTGCCTCATTTCATAGTACAGTGAGTAATTTGTAGAATTTGTCGACACAATCACAGTAATAAACTGGCTGCTCAACACCGATCAGTCACTTGTTTCCCTTGTAGGTAGGTTTGGTTTGTCAGGTCAATAGAAACGATGACCTCAAATTATGTTTCCCTGTCAGAGCAACATTCTGTACATTCTATTCCATGTATGTTGTTGTGCCTTTTCTGGGAAGCACTATAATTTACATGCAGCTACATTCCCCTCAGTAGGAAACCTGTGACTAAATGCCCTCAGTTAGGAGTTAATGAGGTGGATCGGGGCAGGCATGCAGCAAAAACGGAAAGCCACCCAAACTTTGTGTGTGAACCCCACACCCTTCTTTTTATCTCTGCATCGTTTATTTTTAAGACCAAACCTAACGTACAGGCCTGTCTTTGTGTTTGGTCCCATCTCCCCAAGAGCCTACTAGTTAACACTGCTGCTATATTTTGTAGGGGGTTTTACAGGACTGTTTGATGAATAAGCACTTCCCTGTCTTTCTCTTGCGTAAAGCTGGAAGTGTTTTGAAATTAATAAATGAATTTATTACTATTAATTAATAATTAATTAATTTGACTTGGAGCCATTAAAAAGAGCTCTGTTCATGCTTAAGCCCTAGCCAATCATGCTGTGCCCTACATACAAACATCCTGTGCAAACATGGGCGCTACCCCAGTCCTTTTCCCGCCACCTCATCTTTGCTTCCTCAGTGTATCACTATATTCCATGACGATGTTTCTCCTCTATCCAGCCCCCTCCACTTTATTCTCTAACCCACTCAGCACACACAGTCTCTTGTGCTCCAGAGCAAACAGTAGCATATGTTTGTCCACAGCTCTCCCCTTTCCCCCTCGCTCCCCTTCTTGACGTCAAAAACTCCCCTGAGCCTGCCCCCAAACCTCACCTGCGTTTGTTCTGTGGGTTTCATGGAAAACTGACCATACTGTTTCTCCCCGTGTCTATTTATAATACTTGTTAATGTTTTTCATATTTCCACAAGCAGTAGTGGAAAGTAGCTTGAATTTAACAGACTTTGAGGATAACGGCCTCTGCAGCACTGCGTTTCAGGACATCCACACCACAAATGGAGAATTTCCAAAGGTGGGCATTGTATGTAATAATGCAAAACTCTACTTTTTGACTTTACCTACCTGACTTGAATGCTCTACACACCCATATTTTTACCAGGAGGTGGCAGTATTGCATTCACACTTATTTCACACCTGTATGTGCTTTAGACAGAGAGAGACAGAGATGAAGAGAGAGAACAAGGAATGTTCCTCCTTCACATGCCCAGAACTACAGCCAAACTGCCCCACACACTGTTATGTTGCACTGGACGTGTAGTCTGGGTAATATTTTGGTTTGGTTGAAAAATGTTCAGAATTTTATCTGGAATTGGGTGATTAACTGGTTCTGTGAGTGTGTGTGTGTGTGTTATCATATTCTTCCAAAGAAAAGATACATTCTTTTCCCTTTTTGAGGTTCATCGTAGTTCTAGGAAGGGTTGTAGAAAGAACACTTTCACAACAAAGTGTTTGAATACTTTGGGGACAGTTGGTTATAACTATAAACACATACTTGTGTTTACTCTTATTATGCTGTAGTGATGGTTCTCTTACACCTCTGTGAAAGGTTCATATACGTGCACCCAAGTGCAGGTACAAACATTTTCTCATTGTGTTTGACCTATATCTTCTGTCACATGATCACTCTCCTGACACTGATGATGGAGTGACCCAGTCAGTGACCTGCAGTCATTTAGATCTTACACAAGCTCATTACCATTCCCGCGTTGCCTGCAGGCCAGTGGACAAAGTCACATCTTGGCTGTGCTTTGAACACCTCTCCTGCAGCAACATGCTAAAGGTTATTCTACAAGTCATTTATCTCACCTGTCTCTTCTTCACCTTCATAGCTAATTCATAACGTTGTTACCGTTTCAGTTTTTTGAGCATTATATCATAGCTGACCTTACACCTGAGCCCCAGGCCTCATAGCTACTTCTCCCATTAGGTGTGTGTGTGCGTTCGCGCTTATGCACCCTTGCACTTGACAGACAGGTGTTTTGCTGCCCAGGTGGTGAATTATGGAGACTCTCCCCTGTTAAGGAATGTGGAGAGGAGGAGTGTAGCAAGTGGCCAACCAGGGCATGTTGTGACAACCTCCCAAATCAAGCCAAACTCTCTCACTCTTCTCCTAACATTCTGTTATTATGATCATTCGCTCCCTCTCTTTTCTGTTTTTCACTTCCCTGCTCATCAGATGCCCTCTTTTCACCCCTCTGGTTTTACTTATCTACGCCCAACTCCTCCCTTGTTCTCACTTCCTTCTTTTTTCCTTCCCTGCAAACCTTGAGTAACAATTGCTAAATTTCCAGAAATTATATAATGTTTTTAAACTTTTACACAGCCAGACTTGTAATTTAAGAATTCACTGGTAATCAGGAAGGCCAGTAATACCCTTTGTCCCATTGCTGATGGAAAATTAAGTATGAAGTTAATACATTTGTGACATCCACACTTCCACTTCCAACATAAAAAAAGTCAAATCAAGCAAGGCGCTATACTTTTTCGATCTCCTGCTCTTGACCTCCCTCAGTTCACTCTGTGTTGCTCTTTCCTCTCAGCTTCCCACATCTCTCTTTTGTTTAGCCAGGCTTTGTGTACAGAGAGCTAAGGCATGTCTTTGCATGCAGCCCTTCCCCTGCTGGAATGCAAAGCAAAGGAGAGATGAAGCCAGAGAGAAAAGGATTTTGCATGCCGAGAGAGAAAGAGGACTTCAAGGCCTTTCAGGTGGAAAGGAACGGAAATAAAGAAAAACAGAGATGATTAGACCTTTCAGAGAGCGTCATACAGTGACTGACATTTAAATTACTGTGCATTGTCTTTTCTAAAAGATATGAAAGTAGTGATGAAATGATTGTGCTCAAAGCTATATGATGCTTTTCCACATTTAAACGTCTTAAAACTAGACTTTTTACAGTCTGTCAAATGGCTCCCATTATCCCAAACATGTTAGCATTGTTGAGCCGCCGATTCTTGATGCGACAGTATTAAGTAGATTTAATCACCTGCTGTGTTTATTTTGGCTGCGATGAATTTAGCTCCAGTTAAAATCATCCTTGATTAACAATGAGGAAATCCTAACCTTTGTCTGCTCATGCACAGAAATACACTCTGCGACACTTAATACTGAACCAGAAATAAATCTGCAGCGTTTTGTTGAAATAGAAGGTTGAGGGGTGAAGTTTGGACAGGAAGCTAGTTTGCCTGATTTGCTTGTTCCAGCATCTGTTCCACCTTTTATTTGGAGAGTGGTAGACAGATGATACATTTTGTTGTATTTACATTTTTTCTAGCTGTGATAGCAAACAACACTCTTTTTTTTTTCAAACTGATGCGGTTGGTATAGCCGGGCAGGCTGCTGGTTGTATTCTTCGGAGTTTTCTTGTCAGTTGTGATTGGCTGCAGATTCTACTCTGGCATGGCTGAGACTGAGCTTTTGTCAAGCCCCAAGGCACATCTGCCATGGTTGTGACTCATTTACTGCTGGCTGGGAATCAGTGTTTTCTTTGTCTCAGATAGGTGGAATGTCGGCTGACTTTCAGACCCAACCTGTTGTGCCAGCCATCTATCTTTTTGAGCAGGCAAGAGAGCGCTTTAGACTAAAACACTTTCTCCAAAATACTTGTCGTATTCATTTCAGTTAGTTTTACGTATTCTGTGTCACTTTTGTAGGAGTTTACCCGTCATGTGCATCTAGAAAAGGTTCAAAACCTAGCTTCCAGTGCTTTTAACAAACAAGATATGAGTAAGTAAAATATTTCTCATGACCACCTCCCAGCTGGTACGTTATGACGTCAATGCTGTGAATAGTTGAATGACTTACATAGTTCCCCACTGTTATTTAGGTTCCTTGTATTATCACTTGGTATGATCTATATGTGTGTGTATGTGTGTGTGTGTGTGTGTGTGTGTGTAAAGAAAACAACAATCTGTGACTTCCAACATCTGGTTTGGAGCAAGCAGGTGGCAGTTGTGTGATGTCTTGTCTGCTGTGCGATTAGGAAGGTGACTGTGACGTTAGCAGGGTAGGAAGAGTAAACCTCTGTCTGTGAGACATTAGAATGTGGCCGTTGTTTTCCATCCACGTCAGACATTGCGTAAGAGGGGTCTGACGTTTGAAGCTCATTGGCACCGTCTCTGTCTTCACTTGCTCTTTAAGCCTGCAGTGAAACACATATGACCTATTCAACCAAGGTAAAGGACACTTTGAGTTAAAAGCCACTTGCTGTTTGTCTTGCGCACCTGATTCATTAAAGCACCTTGTCTACACAGCAGTGAACCCAGAGGCTCAAGTCAAGGCCAAGCCCCAGTGATCTTGAATGAATGTCCTCTATTTTCAGTAACCACGTGGATTCAGTAGTTTAACACACAATACTCAAGTGCCGCAGATTTTTTTGGTACCAAAATTCATACTCTGCTCTTAATTAGTGATGGTCTGTGATTAAGTCACCAATTAATCTATGCCTTCCAACACACTCACCGTGCACCCCACCCAAACCCTACGCCTCTTGCATCCTGTGTTCTTTATGGGCCAGGCCCGTCAGGCTGATGCTATATTTAACCTCAGGGAAAAAATTGGTGCCCTGTTCTGGTCTCTGACTGCTGCTGCTCACCACTGCTACCACAGCCAGAACCATACACCGGGGCCCCTGCATTGCCTGGCTCCACCCACCAGGCCCCAGTCCAGTGTGCACACTTAGTCTGGTGAACAGGAAGGCGGTCAGTCATGCAGAATAAGGCCCAATCAGTCAGCCCCTCTCTCCCAATGATGGTCTTTTTAGATCACATAGGGGCTTTTAACATAAACAGGCAGCAGCTCTGAGGATCCAACAGTCAACAGTAATGACACTCCCCTGGCGTGTCTGCAGACTCTACACACACACAGTTTTACACATACAAATTACACACACCCACACATGCAAACGTAGTCCTCTCATACACCCTCACATCTCTTTTATCTGTATCTCGTGACTACTACTCACAGGGTCCCCATAGCTTCACAGATCCGCACAGATTAGTGTGTCCATGCTGCAGCAGCCAGGTGGTCCAGTATTTTTCAAATCTGCAGATCCACCATGACCCCGCAAGTTTGTCTGTGGCGAAAGAGAGGGGAAAAAAAAATTGTTCTAGAGAAAACGAGACAGAGTTGCAAGTAAAAAAGAATGATAGGCACTGCAGGAGACATGTGTGAATGGGGAAACAGAATAATAACAGAGAACATTTATTGGGAGACAATTATTAGGGGAAGTGCAGGGAAATGATAGGTCCTTTTAACCCTGGTAGTAATTTTCTCAGGAGCTGCTTGACTCCCACTACCCAGTGTTCATTTCCTCGTTTTCATTTGAATCATTCTAGTTTTGTTGTCTCAATACTCTATTGACATTGTCACTCACAATTTCTCTGGCAAGATCAAAACACAGAAAAAAAAACTAGAGAATCTTATGAGTCTGCAGTCAGCTCTAAAACAGGCTTTGTTTGATTCCCTGGCTGTTTTTTTTAGCTTTGACTGTCCTGTTTGAACATGTCCGACTGCTGCCAGACTGTCATTGTTTGACTCCAGGTGATGTTCAGAACCAACAGGAGGAATGTCGCCCCACGGTCCCAGCATGCACACTGTGCCTAACCTGAAAGTGGGGACTCCACATGCACTTGTAATGTGTGTCATGTGGATGTGTGTAAGGTGCATTGTACCTGTAAATGTGCTGAAACTCTCTTCAACATTTTTTTGATATCATCTGTACCATGTTTATGTTGTTTTAATAACTGTTAAATATCTGGCCAAGGCTTTTACACTAACTTCTTTATTTTGTCTTAATTAGCAGACAGAGTTTGATTATTATTTGATTATTTTATTGTTAGCAATGTTTTTGTACCTTTTTCTCTCTGGTCATTGAAATGGTTAATAACAGGAGCCACTTATAAAGCTCTACATCATTGTAAGTCCACAGTTACGTGCTGACCACCTGTTGCTACATTGTAACTACACTTCAGGGAAGAAGCACGAACCACGTGCGCATGGGCAGGCGATGACGTCACCACAACCCGCCCACTCAGTCCTCTCCCCTTTTGCGATTGGACGAAAGAGTTGGAGAGGTTCGGTTTTCTTATCTCGTCTTTTCCCCCCCTATTTCGCTCATGCTTAGTTTCACGTAGCTCAAACCCTGGTGTGATTTGGACTAACGTGTGAAGCGTCTGTATGACAGCGACCCTGACGCCGTGTCTTCATGTACTGAGCTATGGTCGGAGATTATTGCGCCTTTGCTGGAGATAAGACGGACATGCACTCTCAGAGAAACTCTAAAAGCGGACTAAGTTGCAAAATGGTGCTTCAGGCGGTCGGAAAAGTACTAAGGTAACACTCGACACTTATCTCAACTTGACATGTTGAGTCTTCACTTTAAATTAAAAACTTTTATAAGGAGGAACAGAGTAGAAAATATTTAATATAAATGTCACAGCAAAAAAAAAAATCAATTATCTAATTATCTCGTTGCGAATCTATTTTTCCCCCGATACATTTTTTACAGTGTCTAAAACTTAAGACAACACGGCACAGTGTGTCGCGTCTGTTATCGGACATTAAACGGATCAAGTCGTAGTTTAAGCGCGACTCTGTAAGGCGACGTGTGCAATTCCCCCTCAGCGGTAATTACACGTGAATTGAGACGCGCTGGTTCCGGCATCACGGTGGTGATGGGGACGCGCTGCCTGGATTCCTCAGTGTGCTCCTCTGCTGCGCTCAGCAACAAGACTCGACAGGAGGAAGAGAAATGTGACACTGTCCTCTCATCCAGTCGAATCAATCATTTACGACGCCAGTTTCACGTTTGAACGCGAGACAAGTTAAAGGGGGAGTTCCTGTCAGTCACTGTTTTTTTTTTTTTTGCGTGATTTTAGTAGACTTACAAAAAAAAACTATTTATAGGGTTCAATTAACATCTTAGTCCTAACTGAATACTGCCTCAGATTTTTGTGGAATTTTGTAGGAAATAGAGTGATTGGTTCTCAGGATGTATAATAAATATATAATTGTCTGTTTGCCTTTATTGGTGTTTTAACCTGTATTTATCATTTTTGTCACAGTCAAAAAGCCACAATATGAACAAGCTGATATAAGACTTGACCCAAAGTTGAGTGTGTTTGTGTGTTATTCAAAGTGAAGCAAACAGCAACTAAAAAATGAACACATTTTACATTGGCGGATATACTGAGTCTGTGTCGTGTGAAGAAGACACAGTTATTATTAGTGTGTTCCTCCAGGGGACAGACTGTCTTGTTAATGCTTTTAGTAAAGTTTCGTTTTACCTTTCAAGTCTGGGGACAGGTGTGTTTTCACGCAGGAGCCTAAAGGGCACATGCCTCAAAACGTCTTGTGGTCTGTGAAGATGTGGGGAATGATGGCTCATTCACCATCTCAGGATGTCTTCACAGATTGTGAACACAATGTAATGACCACGCCAGAGTGCGTTGTTGTACAGTAGATTGTTATGTCTGTCGCAAGGCCCGTGACAGGTAGAGGCATGTTCTGTTGTTCCTTCAGATTTACAGGGAATTTCACCGCCTTGCTTAAGACATTAGCTGGTTAGAAAGGAACTGCACCTATAATTTGTTTGCGTGGGAGGGGGAAAAGGGGTTTTCACAAATCTGATGTCCTGAGGAAATACTGGGAAAAAAACGCTTCATCGTAATGAACAAGGATGCATACTTTTGAGTTTTAGAGGGGGTGGGGGGTGCCCCAGATCTGTTTATTGCTCCGCCGTTTAACCGGTTTCCTCCTTCAGAGAGTGGTTAATTGCTTTTGGCTCGCTATCAGATATGAATGCTAGTTAGTATACAGTGAATACTGGCGCTCTGACAGTAAATATCAAATCTAGTGTAATCTTGATACACCAAAGCGGCTCATTTCCTAATTGCTGTTTACATTGTGTGGAAGTTTAACACGTATACATCCTCTACTGTTTGATTCTTTAATCATTCAGATAAAAAAAAAGCCCATTCAGCTCTTCACTCATATCAACCACATCCTGTTGAGTCAAATCAATATTGGAGCTCGACCTCTTTCAATAAGTCTGCATTTGCCTAGTGCTAAATCAGCAACAAGCCTAATGTAAACCCACCCCCTCCGACCCCCCTTTTTGCCACACGTGCGTTGTGATGTTGATGAGGCTCCATTATGGTGCTGGCATGGGTTCTTTACAAACTCTGGTGGCCTGAGAGCTTTTGAATGGGATTTAGCACAGGATGACAAGGCAGTAGCCAGATCTGCAGGGGTAGTGTCAGTAGTTGAATTTTGTGTTTGTATGTGTGTGTGTGTGTGCGCATGCCTTGGCCACAATTCTCATTCACTGATTTACAGTGCCCCTGACACCCCTGGAGATGCTACTGATTAAGTGGTGGCAGCTGGAGCTTCTTTGTTTTTCTTTCCTTCTTATCTCTTCTCTCCACAACAAGGTTTGATGAGTTTTTTGTGCATCAGTGCTTTTGAAAAAAAAAAACTCCAGCAACTCTAACAGAGCATTTACATTTCACATTTCACTAATTCAAAGCTGAACCTTATGTTTAGTCCATCCTTAACTCGCGTCTCTTTTTAGCCCTGTAATAGCTGCTGTGGTTTAGCGTTGGTGTGCTCAGACTGCCTGCACTCCTCTGTCTGTGGTTTTTTTTGGGGGGAAAGAACCATTGAGTCTATTTAATTTGAATCCTGAAATAGATCAGGAGGCTGGGCTTGACGAAACTGACTGAAACTTCAGCTTCATTCACTCAGTTGTTGTTTTTAGTGTTGCAATATGTGTTGCAATATCCTGTTGAGTGTGTTGTTTGTGAAGCTTTAATCATTTGGGGGGGTTTTCTCAGGTTTTCTTGGGAAGTCAACTCCTGATTGTCATATGTTGGGCTTCTTATCTCAGATAGCCACTGGGACTGGGACTCTAATAGAGATTTCTATTAAGAACAGGTGGTGACCAGGAGGGTATATCGTTGCACCTTGGACTGCCTCTTCTTGTTCCTTAGTGATTATTTACGATAAGAAATGGTCCTGTAGTGTAAATTTTTTTCAGGGCTCTTTATCGCTGCTAAAATAAGGCTATTTTCTGTCTGTCGTGTAATTGCATTTGCCATGGAGTGCCAGTGTATTTGATGTTACAATCATTTTGTACAGTTACAGCATATTACCCAGATAAGATCATGACAAGAAGCAGCCAGAGGATGGGAAACATATTTACTGTTACATTTGGATGATTGCACTGACTTGGCATGGGGCATAGACATAAGGGGAAAAACATTACATGGGTTTTCCAAAACGTTTTTTGTTTTGTTCAAATCAGAGAAAATCCAGGGACCAGAGTGTCATTTTAGCGTTGATTGAATCCATATATGATTTGGTCTGAGGTGATAACTAACAATGGAAACAATCTGTCAGCATAGTTTTAACGTTTTCGTGGCTGTAGAATTGTTTTTGTGTGTGTGTGTGTGTGTGTGTGTGAGGGGATGATGGGAAGCTAGTTTGTAGAAAATTGTAGTATTTTAGAGAAGGCACTTAACCTAATTCTCCAGTATAGCTCTGTAATGTGACTCAAGGATTAATTTGAACCAGGTTCTGTTAATGAGACTGGGTTGTGGTGTACCTGCCAGAGGGCTGCTCTTTTTTACCCAAACTTAAAACCAGATACTCTGCTGACGCCAAGCCACTGATATATTCACTCATGTTAGACCAGAGTGTGATTCCATTTAAAACAATTCAAATCAGGACCAATTGTGACGAGAACATACCTGCTTAAACAAACACACTTTCTCTGACCAGACGGGACTTGCTGCTTCTAGATTTTCATGAGGTCTCTGGTGTGAGGGTCTCGTGACGCAGCTGTTGTGACCAGCTGGGTTGGTCATGAAAAGGGAGAGGGGATACAGTCGTAGTTGTGTGTGTGTGTGTGCTGCTTGTGCATATGTGTGTGTGTGTGTGTGTGTGCGTGCATTTGTACAACATAGGTATATATCTGTCTGGCATAGTGTGTAAGTGGGGCACTGGTGTTGTCGTACAACTGGAGAAGTAGTGATTGAGGAAGGCCAGAGGGTGGGGGAGGTAGTGTTGCTGGGAAAAGTGAAAGGGGTAAGATAGTGGCTAACAGACAGAGTTGAACAGCTGTCGGCTTGTTGTAAATCACTCCTCAACGCAGCACTGATCTCTGTGTCACCCAAATATACAACCCCATTTCCTTAATGTGCTGATTGCAGAAAAACACCAGCATGTCTTCCTGCCTCTCATCCTTCATCCTTCATGTCGGTTGAAAAGTTCAAAAGACATGAGTTTTGCTCTTCTAATGTTCTCCTGGTTCTTCGGAAAAACTTTTTATCCCAGCAAGCCTAACCAGGTTTTCTGGATTGTGATCCTCTTTCGCAGACTGGTTCCTGTTGGCGTCAGGCAGGCTGTGGCTGTCCCACCAGCCCAGAGACATTTGCCTGGCCCTGGCCACAGCTCCCCTACACTCCCTAAGTTCTGGCCTGCCATGATCTGTCCCTGATCTGTTGCCTTTTATGGCAAAGACTTGCCTGGGAGAACTTTACCAAGAACAGACAAAGCTGTGTGTGTGTGTTTTAGTGAAGACAGGCTATGTATGTATGAGGGGAGGAGTGCTGGCATTGAGGAAGTTTTTTTTTTTTGTCTTAAAATAAACTAATGGCTCCAGAACTTCACCTCCTCTTACCACACAAATGTTCGCAAGAAGTGGAGGAGGCGTTTGTATGGAAAATTATGAAATTACAGAGAAGGGAGAGAAGCAGGAAATAGCTCAGTGAAACAGAATGTTTTCAGAAGGAAGAGGTGGGGGGTAGGGGACAAGAATGAACCAACCCAAACCTTTCATAGAGCCCATCAGTTTTCTGAAGTGGTTAGCAAAGCCTGTGAAAAGTTATGGAAGTCTATGGTATCTGTGGATGAGGCGCTTTCCTCAGGTAAAGCTTTCTCGCATGATGGAACATGTAGCTCACAGTGCAAAACCACACAGACCACATGAATATGTCTGTCATGAACATGAAGAGGGCGTTTTTTCTCTTTTGAGGAGGAGAGGAAGCGATGCAAGAGTTTTTATTTGGAAAAGTAATTAATTAGTGACTCAGAGGAGAGGTCATGGAGTGAGTTACATGGCTAACGGGACTGTAAGATGAAGTTGTAGGGGCAAAGTATGAGACTATGGGCCCTGATTTGTTTTGACCCTGAACAGTAGCCTGTTAGCAGCCATGAGGAGAAGGAATGCCTGCAAGACTAAACAAAGATAATGTATTGTGAAAGAAAACATAGATGGGGACAAACAGAAAATAAAGCAACAGGTGGAATTATGTGGAACCGAAAGTGTCCGCCATTAATAATTAGCCAGCAGTGTAATCTGTAGTGTCCTTGTTTTTTTTAAATGAGGTCGGAAGAAGATCAGATCCTGCCGATCGTGTGCACCAAATACCTTGATGCATCATTATGAATAAATTAGTCCCAGAACATTGTGTATCTGTGGATGTGATAATGCTCTTGTGTGTCCCAGATCATACATTTGCTACAGTTGGCCCAAAGGTTGTTTATGGCTACGCATTTTTCCTGACAGACAAATTAGACAACAGCCAACATGCAAAGAGAGCACTCATAAATATTAGCATAGTAAAGAGCTGCAGGCCCTATGTGTTGACTTGTCTTCCATTGTTTGCTGAGGTGGAAAGCAGGGCTAAGCCTCCTGGAGAGGGCTTTTGAGCCAAACGTACTTACGCTCCACAGTCCTGTCATGTTTTGCAAGTGTTTATTAGTTCCCATGGATATCAACTGGGCCTGTCTACCTCCTGTCTCTCCCCCCTCTGCTGTTACCCCTCGCTTCTGTTCTCTCATCTCTCTTTCTAAGTGTATGTCTAGTATCTCGTATGTACTGTCAATGTAAATCAATAAGTCAAGAAGGGGTTTCTTACTCCTTCAAACTCCCTTGCGCCTCAGTCTCGATGGGACAAGGATACAAAAGCCTGATCGAGTTTGTTCCTGAAAGGTCCAACACCTGTTGTCAGTCCATTACATCAGTCGAGAGTTTTTGCTGACTTGCCCAAGCCAATTCGGCCTGTGTTTATTTGTCTCATGTGTGAAGCCTTTCGACCTTTCACCCCAGACTGTACAGTCTCCACTTATTGGAGCAGCAGCTGGGGGAGGAGAGGTTATAGCCCTGGAAGTGCAGGAGTAGTGTGATATGACATGCCCATGCTAAAACTAGCAGTGGAAGAACGAGGCGCTGGTGACGGCTGTCTGTGTGGAAGCTATGGACCTAACATCGGGTCAGAGATCAGAGTCAGGGGTCTGGTACAGCAACAGAGGAGTCTTTGTCTGGGCTGTCAAAGCTGTTTTGAATCCATCTTCTTATTTAAAGATTTGTTTTCCTACGTGATATGGATCCTTAGTTTAGACTTTATATCCATATAAGGTTGCTTTTTGAATGATACTGCATTTAGTGCATATCTTATCTTTCTTGTTCAAATAATGAAGTTGTTGGAGCAGAACGAACATGTGCTGATTTGTACTCAGCATTCAGCTTTGATATCTGTTGCTAGATATTTTTACAGTGGTATCATTTAGGCCTGTCTGGAATTGTCTTATGCTTCACAGCATACATCGCCTTTAATTCTTTACAGTGCTCACTCTACCTGGGTATTTTTGCATTTTTGTCACGCTTGGGTACCTTACAAACTAATGCTTTTTTTCTTTTTCTTTTTTTTTTACTGCACCTTTGCAAATTATTTGCATCTCCTTAACCTGTCTTTTGCTTATGCTTTGCAGGAAGTCGAAGACGAAGCCAAATGGAAAGAAGCCTCCAGCAGAAGAGAAAAAGCAGTACTTGGAGCCAGAGTTCACAAAAATCCGTGTGGTGGATTTTGACCTCAAGGAGCTGGTGGTGCTGCCCAGAGAGATAGACCTCAATGAATGGCTAGCCAGCAACAGTGAGTGACTGACAATGGTGACAATATAGTTTGACACATAACATAAGGACAATGTCCTGTGTAGTCAACAGAATGTACATCTGTAATTACTAGGCCCGTAAAAGCAGTTTATTGTTGCATTGTAAAAGAATCCTATAATCTTATTTGACATAAAAATTCCTTCAAGCTCAGTGACGTGTAAAATTTTCCTCAGGGCTTAGGAATTGTTTTTTCCAAGTTGGTATGCACCTGTCATCTGGAGACATCAAGATGTTCCAGTGGTGCTGGAGAGCAAAGTCTTTAACATGATCCAGGCCTGGCACAGCGTTGAGTCTGTTCCAATAACACCACACATTGTTTCTTTAAACACAGTCATGCACTGACAGATTTAGTCTCGATGCAGTGCAGGATCAACATTAGTATGCCAAGTTATGCCAATGCAATAACTAAACAGTTTTGCTGTTGAGAAAGAAAGTTCCCAATTTTTTCCATGCAACTAACACACTCTATAACCTTCGTTCTGACAAACTGACTGAAGGTTAATGCTTTGTTTAGCAGTAAAACAAGCCGTGAGGGAGCTTCCCCTGTGGCAGAAATACCTGTTTAGGTAACTGGAGTAACAACTCAAATCTACCAAAAGCTGCAGCCACCTCCTTTTTTTCAGTTCACATACATTGTTCGAGGATGTGGAGACTTGATGGATCAGTGTTTGCATGTGACTGTGACTGTTTCACCAATTACTGTGACAGATAAAGGGCAGTAAACATTACTGTTGGTTTTTCCTCATCATCCATAAGAGAACACGACATGACAGAAGTAGTTCAGTCATGTGTTGTCACAGTATTTTAGTCGTGTGTTTGTGTCATACTGATGTAAAAATGTATTTAGGCGTCCTTTCTCTGACTTCTCTGATCTCTGTAACAAACGAAGCACCTTTAATAGCATTTCTCTTCCTGTTTCTTGTCTTTGCTACAGCGACAACTTTTTTCAACCTAATCAACCTGCAGTACAGCACCATCTCAGAGTTCTGCACTGGGGACACCTGTCAAGCCATGACAGCCTGCAACACGTAAGCTATCTGCACCGCTTTTGGTTAATTTATCACATCACATCACATACACGTTCTGGACAAGTTGTTGGGATCAATTTAAATTAAATATTCCATCTTTGAAGGCTAGTCATTCGTTCCAGGGCTAAGGCGAGAGCTGAAACCACACATCTCTCTGAAGTTACCAAACACATTATTGTTTAGATGTCTGTCATGTCTGTTTTTTTTCCAAAAGTTGGTTCATTGCTACTGTGCACAGTAAACGACAGCATATCTCTGCTGTATTTTAAATAGAATCATGACATGAAAGCCTTTTCATGCCATGTTAATAGAGGGGAGGTGACTAACTGTAAGTGTTTATCTAACTAGTTTGCCTTGTCAGGGCGCGGTGCCGTCTTTATGTGTGAGCTCCTGTCTTTAGAGAGAGGCCTTCATTCCCCCTGTGTATACTGGAGGCTGGAAAAACTTGATTACCCACACTGAGATACCACAGCACTCACTACACAGCTCTTACCATACTACAACAAACATACATACTTGCTCTCTCTCTCACACACACACACGCACACACAGTGGTAAGAAATATTTCAGTGACATCAGTGCAACACAACTTTTGAGAAATTACATATAAGGCACCTACACTGAAAAACAAAACCTGTCACGTGTTAACCTTCCAGTCAAGGGAGGATTCTTTTCTCCCTTTGCTTTCACCTTAAGCTACTGCTACTGTTCCACACCCTGACAAATGAAAGACACACCATACTGCCTGCAGTATGTAAAGGAACAAAAGTGCAAATAACATCTGGACCACAGACACGTGTTAATCAAGAGGAGAAACAAAGAGCCTTTCTGTTAACTTTCCTACAAAATCAAGAAACGTTTCGTGTGTTTTAGCTGGAGTAAAACTGCTATTTTTCAAAGACAAGGACACCATTTATGACTGTACCTTCCTCCGCTGCCCACTACCCAGCACCCCACCCTTTCCTGCATGAGCAAGTCCTGGCACCCATGCCCCCCCCCCTCTGTGGTGAAAACGGACTGAGCCAGTTGCAGCAGTCTCAGTGCCCCTGCCCAAAGGCAGAGCTCAGCACTATTTCTGGAAGGAAATGTTTCCATGAGCTATGAGGGAACTGAACCATTTGGTAGCTATTTAGACCCATTTTGTATGGGTGGGTGGATTGATGTGTGTGTGTGTGTGTGTGTGTGTGTGTGTGTGTGTGTGTGTGTGTGTGTGTGTGCTTTAGAGGTAGAATATAGGTAAACAGTTTTTTCACTTCCTTATTTGAAATGATTGATTAATGATAATTCCATTGCAAAACTCTAAGATAAAAAAAAACAATTCTAAAAATGATAATAATATAAAAACAAATAAGTTTTAGTTTTAAGATTTTGTCAGGTGCTATTGAGCCCCAACCCTGTGGAGTATTTTCTTAAATAAAGCAGTATTGTATACTGTATACCACTATATTTGGCCATTGTTGAATCATGCCTGCATGTCTGGGTGAGTATGGAGGAGCAGAGAAGGCATGTTTATAGTACAGATAGTCTCTCCCACGCACAAACCCACAGTCTAATCCTGTGTGAGTAAGGGTATTGTAGGAGTCTGGTCTTAGTGCTGTGGTCAGTAGGTCCCCTCCTGCAGGGTCATGTTATGTGGATGCTTCACATTCCTCTGGTTTTATACTGTCTGTCTCACTGACTCCCACGATACACTAATAAAGTAGCAACACCTTTTTACATCCTTTCACAATTTTATCTACTTATTAAATGATCTTTTCAGCCATCGTAGAGCTTCCCCAATGTTGCCAGTCCTGTCTCACCGCCCCCTCCTGGTCACAGTCAGAATAGCTGCCTGCTGCTCGATCATCATTCTATCAAGTGTCTGCCGTTTGACTTTTGTTAACTATGACTCCAAGCTGCACTTTTGAAATTCGTCTATCTAGGTCATCTGTACCTGAGATGTTTTTTTGTGTTGCTGAGCCATAATATGTTACTCATATTGAGACGTCACTGGAAGTACAGGTTTTTCCATGCATGAGAGAATAAGTCAGTTGTTGTCTCATGGGTCACTTATTATGACCAAGTCACCTGTGTGTTGTTTTCTCTTGTTGTTTTGAGTCACCAAACTGACTTTTATATATTCCATGTTATGTTTGTTTGTTAGAGCTGCCACAAACATTCTTTAGAAAGTATTCATGATTAATTAAAGGCCTTGCCATTGTTGTGTAACGATTCCCTGCCATTTGGCAATATGTCTTAATGAGTACTTGACCACAGTGATTTGTTTTCTTTCTCTCACTAGAATTTACTACTGGTATGACGAGAGGGGGAAGAAAACGAAGTGCACTGCTCCACAATATGTTGACTTTGTAATGAGTCTTTGTCAGAAACTGGTCACAGATGAGGAAATCTTTCCTACAAAATATGGTGAGTATCCCTTCGGTCGCAGGGTCTCTGAACTCTTTTCAAGAATTAGTTATAGTAGAAGCAGTAACTGCTTTGGTTCTGCTGCCCCCTGGTGATATGTAAGGATTTTATCAATGATTGATGGCCCAACAACCAAGGTCGAAGTGAATGTTAGACGAGTTTTTTTGCAGCATCTTAGCATTATTTTTACTTTAAATCCATTGGCAGAGATTTATTTTTTGACACTTTATTTAACTCTGATAAGTCTGATAATCTTATATGTTGTTATAACTGACCATCAAAGAACAGATCCTACTACCTAGTATTCATCCACTGTTCTCCAAATACTATTTATAAATATGGCGTGGGTGTCATGTGCCAGGAACAATGACTGTAGTTTATTTTTAGTCAGTCACACATACAGCATCCTGTGGCTGTAAATACTATTAACAATATTATTACTCAACTGCAAAAAATAGAACCCAGTAAGTGCGTTTTTTACAACTTTTTAAACTTTTAAAAACTACATTCAAAACTGAATTCATTGTGAAATTTAAATTTGACACTTGTGTTTAAAGATCATCATCATTAGTGGAAAAAATGAGAAAGTGTAGTTACCTGTGAAGTGCTGGGTGAGACTGACGCAATATTGTTTTAAGTGTGTTTGCTGGATTGAATAACATTAGTAACAGGAAGTTACAGAACACCAGGCCTATTCTTGAAGCATTCTGTAGACTGTCCTTGGAATTTATTTCTTTTTCTAATCTCCTCTGTGTCCTGTTTTCCTCTTCAGGTAAAGAGTTCCCCAACTCCTTTGAGTCTTTGGTAAAGAAGATCTGCCGGTACCTGTTCCATGTGCTGGCTCACCTCTACTGGGCGCACTTTAAAGAGACAGTGGCTCTGGACCTACAGGGCCACTTGAACACTCTGTATGCACATTTCATCGTTTTCGTAAGGGAATTCAACCTGGTCGACCCCAAGGAGACCTGTATCATGGACGACCTGTCCGAAATCCTCTGCACCCCAGCACCGCCACCTGCTCCCACCCCGGCACCCTCCGCCCCAGCCTCAGCACCCTCTCCCTCTTCACAAAACCATGTGACAGAGAGATGAGCAGGGGCGGTGGTGAGACAACAGCCCCGGGGGTGATAGAAGATATGATAGAAGAGAGAAGGAAAGACAACCTGGCCCCCTCCTCGGTGCCAGCAGGACTTAAGAGACCTTCCGTTACCCTTATATTTCGCTACGACATCAACCAACCAGCCACAAGGAAGGGGGGGAGGGTATTTGGGGGTTTGGGGTGGCGGGGAAGGGTTTGCCACGCCAGCAGGAATTGGCGTGAGTGTTCCTCCCAGGGGCAAATCCCTCCCATCTTCTCTGCAATTTAAACTAGGAACAAAAAAGTATGTGTATGTTTGATTTTTGGTTTAATTTCATTTTTATTTTTTTGTTTTATTCAGTTTTTTTTTGTTTGTTTTGGGGTATGGTGTGTATGGAAGGGGGTGCAGAGTGTCCTTCACCTCCTTCTGTCCATTACCTAACATACAATACAGGAAGGGGGCTCTGCTTTGCTTTGACCAACTATTGTACAGTGTTGTTGATGTGTGGAGTTGTCTCTGCTCACCTGCTGGCTCGCCCATCCCTCCCCTGCAGCGACGGGAGGCGGCCTGCAGGACCACGGCCACTACGCTGGCCAATAGGGATCCACCTTACTGCCTGATGGGCGATCCTAGCCAATCACTGTTTGGGTTGTTTATGCTGGGGATGATTAAAGCGCTTCCTACTCAGGACCTGAGAGAATATGTCACTGCTGCCAGAGAGAAGTTGCTCTCTTTTTTTTTTCCATTCTTTGTCCCTTGTTCTCCAGACTGCTCATCCTTCCGTGTGACAAATTGTGTTTGTACCTACAGCATAGTCACATAATTACACTTAACAAACATGTTCCTGTAGATGGCAGTAAACACATAGAGATAGCCAGAGAAACAGGGAAACAGAGAAGAAATATTGTACACAGTTAATATTGTGTGATAGATGTCTCATTTGTTCAGAGAATGGTTTCTTTTGAGATAAACTGGTGCCCATGTTGTTTCCTGGCATTCAGCACAGCAGCAGCCCCTTACACTACCACCACCATCAGCACCACCACCCACTGCAGCAGCACAGAAGGACAAAGACATGAGGTAATGTCTGCAGACCCACAGAGGGAGAGGTGGAGGCTGAGAGAGGGGTGCCAGTGATGGGTGTGGAGCTGCTCTGTTGTTGTTTCAGTAGTTCTCCCAGCGTAAAACTAAAAATCTTTTGGGTTTTGTTTTTAGCCGTCCCTCTTAATTTGTTATTTGAAAAGATTGTCAGAGAGGAATTAGTGGAAAGGTAAAAACAAAAATAGTATCGTTTCACATGTATAGAAAATGCACAGTCTGCTTGGACTTTACAAAGAATTGCAAGCGGGTTCTGTCAGACATAGCCTCTGTATGGAGGCAGATGGGTTTATAATTCTCCTTTTTTTATTTATTTTAATTCTTTTTTTGCAGGGTTCTTCAGTTCTGGCTCTCGTTTTTATGTATTTTAATTATTAACTAAGTTAAAAGCAATTTAATATTTTAAGCTCTGCGGATTATAATCTAATAAAAGAGAGAAATGCCACCTTGCCTCAGTGGGGTTTTTGTAAGAGTGTGTTTTTGTGGACTTGGCGAGAGGAAAGAAACATTAAAATAAACTTGTTTTCCATATGGTTTACAAGTCAAAGCAGTTGTGTGACTCTGAAAGACCTTTAGTCAAGTTTGAGGAAACAACAGATGTCATTTCACTTATGTACCGTAGCAGTTGTACACGTTTTTCATCAGTAAAATGTCTCAGTATCTAACGATTTCCAGGAAACAATCTCAAGGGAATACAGTACAGTAAGTGTCAGACTATCCCTTTAAGTCACATTCTTGGGTCCCTCGATCTGGACTTTTTCATGAGGAAACACTTTACATGAAACATTCTTCTTGAAAATACATGCAATCACTCTTTAAAAAATAATTAATAATGATTGCTATTAGTATAATAATAATAATAAAGGACATAACACATCCTAATTGGACCGTCTCTCCATTGTCCCCAGGTCTCCACAGGTTGTGTGTCTTTCAGCTCATGAAGCTCAGTGCATTCTGACCCTGTGCATTATCATACTGACCCTGAGTAAAACGTATATGTTGTGTTCATCTGTTTGATTGCACGACGAGATCAATGTCTATTCAGCATAAAAACAGACTCTGTCATTCAATTAACTTCACCCTTGATTCATCCTCATACAAAATGCTGGCAGACACGGTTTGTCATGGGCCATGAGTTGGTTAGCTCTCCAGCCTGGACCTGCGCACCACCGTGGAGGCCCGCTTCCTTCTCGCGGACGCCCGCAAGGTGACACCCTCGGTGATTTTAAACCGAGCGATGCCTCCTCCCTCGTCCAGTTTCTTGGCGCTGCAGCAGGGGGTCGGCACCTTCATGGTGTTCCCGAACTTGGAGTAGTCCACCGCGTACATGCCGTCCTCCTCGGACACCGTGGGCACGAAGCGCTGGCCCCACAGGATCTCCTCCGCCACGTACGAGGTCCTGGCCTGCATGGTGATGCCCGTGGTCTCCACCACCCCCTCCAGCACCACGATCACCTCGATGTCGTCGTGCTGCAGGTCCGAGGCCGACAGCTCATACAGGGGGCTGCTCCTGTCGATCACGTGGCAGATGATGAGAGGTGACACGAGGAAGACGCCGTTGGTGCCCACCGGGTTGTCCATGAGGACGTCGATCTGGTCCAGCGGCACCACTTCGCCCTCCTCGGTGGTGGTTCTCTTGGCCACCTGCATCCGCACGGTGGCGCTGATGATCATGCTTTTCCGCAGGTCCCCGATGCGGATCATGAAGCACAGTTTGTTGTTGCGGACGGAGATGACTGCATGCTTGCTGAAAATGAGCGTCTCCGCGCGCCGGTTGGCCTGCGCAGTTTTCATGAAAATGCAGCCGAGCATGATGGCGTTGATGACCAGCCCGACGATGTTCTGCACGATCAGGATGATGATGGCGGAGACGCACTCCTCCGTTATCATGCGCCCCCCGAAGCCAATGGTCACCTGGACCTCGATGGAGAAGAGGAACGCGGAGGAGAAGGAGTGGATGTCCGTTACGCACGGGACAAAGTCGTCTCCTCTTTGGTGCAGGTCGCCGTGCGCAAAGGCCACGAGCCACCAGATCATCCCGAAGAGAAGCCAGCTGCACAGGAAGGACATGGTGAAAATGATGAGCGTGTGGAGCCATTTCAGGTCGACCAACGTGGTGAAGACGTCCTGCAAGAAGCGGCCCTGCTCTCGGATGTTGGTGTGCGCCACATTGCAGGCGCCGTTCTTGGCGATGAACCGAGCTTTCCTCGCTTTCGCCCTGAACTTGGGCAGGAGGACATCCTCGGCCAGACGCGTCAGCAGGTAGTCCTCAGGAATGAGTCCCTTCCTGGACAACATATCGCTCCCATACTACGCAGCCACAGCCGCTTGGCTCTGAAGGGACTGACTTCTGCCGACCGGATCACGGATTGTCCTCCTCCTTCCCGAGGAGAGGAGAGAGAGAGAGGGTCTTGGAGCTATGTGCGCTCCTCGCGTTGCCCCCAGATCAAGCTCCACAGCCGCGAGGTCCCAGGAGAAGAGTCTTCTTCCAGAGCCGCAGCTGCCGCCGTCACTCAGCGCTCGGGATGAGCGCGCGCTGTGTGCGCCACGCTGCGCCTTCCCATTGTGAGTCAGCTGAGGTGGTGCGTAAAGAAGATCCAACGAGATGCGACCTGCTCATGCGGGAAAACAGTGGACCCCTGCGCTGAGGAGGTTTATCATGACGTTTGGATGAGGAGAGAAGAGAGCACGTGGCGCAGTGTTTTCTGGACTGACCCCTCACTATACAGTAGATTGATAATATGAGATGGAGACGTGGGTTGGAGAGAGAGTCCCTCCCTTTGCTCCCTGGTGACCTTCCTGTGATTTCCTGTTCCAGAGCAGGAGAGGGCCCATTGAGTGTTGTTAGCAGTGTGGTAGTGCAGCATTAAATGCCACAGGCAGGGCATAGTCCAACATATATAGAAGATAAACTACAGGTCACTCTTCAGTAAACAGCCCGAGGCCATTTGGTGTCAACTGCAGCAGCTTGAAGCTTGAATAGAAAGTGGGTTATCCACCACAGGAGCCATGTTTAGTCTTCCATTAGCATGCAGGCACTTGCCAGGCCCTACTCTTTTTATACCACCCCCCACAGACAGACTTTATTGTACAAGTCACTGAACTCTTCTTCTGTCAATTTAACACTTTCCAGTGTCAGATGGTTCCAGCAGGTGCAGACTCCCATCCTTGAGACATCCTTCACCAACGGTTACGTGAAGAGATGATCACTGTGCCGTGTCTGGCTTTTAGCCTGGACTCATAGACAGCATCAGGTTTTCCTGATCGCCAGGTCATTTAAAACCTGCTATGCACTAATGGCGCATTTGTTTACGACAGGGATGAAAGTATAACATTGAAAAGCATAGAGAAAATATTAATGTGAATAATAATTTTATTCAAAAAAATGTTTTATGTACAAGTATAAAACAAATTGATTAAAAAATAAAATGATTATATTCTATGAGACAGTTGTACTTTGAATGTCTTTCAGATTCTTCTGCTTGTGTCAAAAAGTACAAAGACATAGTATACTATGATGTTTTTGTCTAGTTTTTGACGTGTTTGTCAAAAACTTAAACATTTTCAAAAAACTACATTTTTCGAAACAACATACTATGCTATGATTCTATGAAGTGTAAAGATTTTGACAAAGCACTAATGTATGACGTTTTTGACGTTTTTGTGAAAAATTTAATTTTTTAAAAGATTTTGACAAAACACTAATGTATGACGTGCTTCTTGAGTCTCTGCAGTTTTTGTGAAAAATTAAACATTTTCAAAAAGTTTGACAACATGCTATACTATGACGTTTTTATCAACTTTCTCATGTTTTTGTGAAAAATGATTTTTTTTTAAATTTTGATGGCATAGTATACTATGACATTTTTGTGTGGGTATTTGATGTTTTTGTGAAATAATTTTTTCAAAAGCTTCTACAACATACTATACTATGACGTATTTTTTGAAAATTTTGACGACATACTATGCTATGACATTTTGTCGAGTATTTGACATTTTCATTCTTGTAAAAAAAAAACATTTTCAAAAAATTTCAAAGACATACTATACGATGACATTTTTGTCAAATTTTTGACATTTTTGTGAAAAATTACATTTTTTTGAATATTTTGACAACATACTATACTATAACATTTTTTATCCAGTTTTTCATGTTTTTGAGAAAAATTAAATTTTTTGAAGATTTTGACAACATACTATACTATGACATTTTTGTCGAGTATTTGAAATCTTCGTAAAAAAGGAGAAATTTCCAAAAATTTCGACGACATATTGTACTGTTATGTTTGTCGCGTTTTCAACGTTTTTGTGAGGGGGAAATATTTTTTTAAAATTTCAACTACATACTATAGGATGACATTTTGTTGAGTTTTTGACGTTTTTTTGACAACATACAAATTTTGTGAATGAAAACTTTTTGAAAATTTCGACAAAATACTATACTAAGACGTTTTTGACGAGCTTTTGACATTTTTGTAAAAAAAAATTATTTTCGAATATTTTGACAAAATACTAATGTATAAAGCTGTTGTTGAGGTTTTACAACACTATGACGTTTTTGTCATGTTTTTCATGTTTTTGTGAAACATTACATGTTTTCAAAAACTTCAACAACATAATTTTGTTGAGTTGTAGACATTTTTTTCAAAAAATTCGACAACATGCAAATTTTGCAAAAAATTTAGCATTTTAGAAAATTTCTGCGACATATGACGTTTTTGAGGAGTTTTTGACTTTTTTGTGAAAAATTATTTTTTTTCGAAGATTTTGACAAAAAACGAATGCATAACGTTTATTGTCAAGTTATTATGAAAAAAAAATTTTCAGAAATTTTTTAACGACATACTAATGTATGACGTTTTTGTCAAGTTATTGACGTTTTTGTGAAAAAAGAAAAATTTTCAAAAATTTTGACGACATACTATAGTATGCATTTTTGTTGAGTTTTTCATGTTTTTGTGAAAAATGAAATGTTTTCAAAAATTATTACGACCTACTATGCTATGACATTTTTGTTGAGTTTTTGACATTTTTGTGAAAAATTATTTTTTTCAAAAATTTCGACAACATACAAATTTAGCAAAAAATGAAAAGTTTTTGAAAATTTCAACGACATACTATACTAAGACGTTTTTGTTGAGCTGTTGACATTTTTGTGGAATTAATTTTTTTTGAAGATTTTGAAAAAATACTAATGTATGAAGTTGTTGTCAATTTTTGTGAAAAAAGATTTTTTTCAGGAAATTTTGACAACATACTGATGTATGATGTTTTTGTCAATTTACGTTTTTGTGAAAAATTTTGAAGACACACTGCACTCTGATGCTTTTGTTGAGTTTTTGACGTTTTTGTGGAAAATAAAAAATCTTCAAAAATATCAAAAACATACAACAGTATGCCATTTTGTAGAGTCTCTGCCGTTTTTGTGAAAAATAAAAAATTTGACGTTTTTGTGAAAAATTAAATTTTTTCAAATCTCCTACATCAGAATCAGAATCAGAATCAGAATCAGAATCAGATCAGATATACTTTATTAATCCCTTGCGGGAAATTCTTTTTAAGCAGTGCCCAGTTTACAGAGTAAAGTCAGTAGAATAAGGAATAAAATAAAATAAAATAAAATAAAATAAAATAACTATATATGGTCTCAAATACATCATACTATACTATGACATATTTTTCGAGTTTTTCATGTTTTTGTGAAAAATAAAAAAATAAAAAATTTCAAAAAATTTGACGACATACAATATGTGAAAAATGAAATTTTTTGAAAAACTGTGACAACCTACTATATTATAATATTTTGTTGAGTCTCTACCGTTTTTTGTGAAAAAATTTTTTTTCAAAAGTTTCGACAACTTACAAATTTTGCGAAAAATGAAAATAATTTAAAAATTTCGACGACACACTATTCTAAGACGTTTTTGTGAATTTTTATTTTGACAAAATACAATGTATAAATTTTTGTCGAGTTTTTGTTTAAAAAAGATTTTTTTCAGGAAATTTCGATGACATACTAACGTATGACGTTTTTGTCGAGTTTTTCATGTTTTTGTGAAAAATTAAAAATTTTCAAAAATTTTGACGACATACTATAAACTATGACGTTTTTGTCGATTTTTTCATTTTTTGTGGAAAATTATTTTTTTTCAAAAATTGTTAGGACATACTATGCTATGAAATTTTTTCGCGGTTTTGACATTTTTGTGAAAAAAAAAAGTTTTCAAAAGTTTCGACAACATACAAATTTTGCGAAAAATGAAAAAAATTTAAAAAATTTCGACGACATACTATTCTAAGACGTTTTTGTGTATTTTTATTTCGAAGTTTTTTGAAAAGAAAAATGTTCAAAAATTTCAACGACATACTATACTATGACATTTTTGTTGAGTTTTTGACGTGTTTGTGAAAAATGAATTTTTTTCCAAAAATTTGACAGCATGCTATACTATGATGTTTTTGTCAAATTTCTCAGGTTTTTGTTAAAAAGGAAAAATTTTTGAAAATTTCGACGACATACTATGCTATGACATATTTGTTGAGTTTTTGATATTTTTGTGAAAAATAAAAAAATTTCAAAAGTTTTGACGACATACAATATGTGAAAAATGATTTTTTTTCAAAAACTGTGACGACATACTATATTATAACATTTTGTTAAGTCTCTACCGTTTTTGTGAAAAATAAAAAAATGCTATGACATTTTTTTGCGGTTTTGACGTTTTTTTGTGAAAAATTTTCTTTCAAAAGTTTCGACAAAATACAAATTTTGTGAAAAATGAAAAATTTTTTAAAAATTTCGATGACATATTATTCTAAGACGTTTTTGTGAATTTTTATTTTGACGTTTCGTTTTTTTGAAAAGAAAAATGTTCAAAAATTTCAACGACATACTATACTATGACATTTTTGTTGAGTTTTTGACGTGTTTGTGAAAAATGAAAAATTTTCGAAAAATTTGACAGCATGCTATACTATGATGTTTTTGTCAAATTTCTCAGGTTTTTGTTAAAAAGGAAAATTTTTTGAAAATTTCGATGACATACTATAGTATGACATTTTTGGTGAGTTTTTGATGTTTTTGTGAAAACATTTTTTCGAACATTTCAGTGGCATAAAATACTATTATGTTTCTTGTCATGTTTTTCCTGTTTTCGTGAAAAATTTATTTTTTTCATAAATGTCTACAACATCGTATAGTATGACGTATTTTTCGAGTTTTTCGTGTTTTTGTGAAAAATGAAACATTTTCAAAAATTTCGACGACACTATCCTACAACGTTTTCTCAAGTTTTTCATGTTTTTGTGAAAAATGAAAGTTTTTTTTCGAAACTTGTTAGGACATACTATGCTATGATATTTTTGTCATTTATATCATGGAAAAGCACAAAGAACAACACTTCAATCACAAAAAACACTCATGTGAATGATAATTTACGTTTTATTAACAAAGATTTTTTATGTACAAGTATACTACAAATTGATTAAAAAATAAAATGATTATATTCCATTGGGACAATTGCACTTTGAATATCTTCCTTCAGATTTTTCTGCTAGTGTCTCTCTTTGTGCTACTTGTCTGCTCGCACAAAGGAGGCGAAGACGCTATCCTCAGTGTCCAGCAGGGCTTGGGGTTTGTCATACTCCAGGATGATGCCCCGCTTCATCACAATCACCAGGTCAGCATTCAGGATGGTGTGGACGCGATGCTGCGTGATGATAGAGAAGAGAAAGTCTATGACTAAACTAAAACATCCACAGTTTTAATTTAAAACAAAAAAAAAATCCTTTTTCTCACATGTATCTACTTCTGCATCTGTTCAATATTTTTACATGGATAGTTAACTTAACATGTGGCTGTTCTGACATTTTAACACTGATGGTTTCATTTGTCACTCACTTCATCATCAGATAACCTTCAGAATCCTGAGACAGACAAAGAAAGTTCACAGCAGCTTTTTACACTGTCGCAGTATAGTGGACATACTTACCGCTATAATAACTACTGTTCGGTCAGCAAATGCAGTCATCACCACTTTCTGCAGGATGCTCTCCTGTGGCGGCAGAGAGAACAGAGGATGACACAAACAAATGTGAGTTTGTTGGCTGAGAATTAAAGTACATATGTAATGTTCAAAGTTAGTTTTAAAAAGATCACTCTGTTGAAGCCTATTTGAAAAAGTGTTCCCTGCACTTAATGCAGAGCTGCTGCATTAAGTGCACAAGTTAGAAATCCTGCTCATTGTGACCAATTATTCAGTTGAGTGATTGGCAGACTCTGTTTCCCTGCAGGCTCTCAAATGCACTTAGTAATTCCCTCTAATTCAGTGACTACGTCCAACACTCCAGCTTCCTTTTCCTCTCGCTCTCTTTTATTATAAAAACGTTAGTGTGGTCTAAACCTGCACCTGCTGCAATCATCTTGATCTTGATCTTGATAACTGACAAATTTAAGTTTTTTTTTTTCAGTTTTCATTCACAAATTATATTTTAATTTTAAGACCATTTAAGATGCATATCATTGTGGAACTTAAGTTTGTATAAATATTTTCTTGATGTAACATTTAGTTTTGAAGGATATAATATAGTGATGATTGTTCGCTCTAAATTTTCCACCTGTCTGCAAACACTCCTACGGATTAAAAACCACTTGCTGAACTTTTTCTCCATCATTTCACTTTATTTTTATTTCATTTTACTTCAACCCTTATTTATCCCATCATCATCTCATCTCCACAGACTACTTAAGCGATGCTCCTTTGTTTAACACACACTGACCGTTGCCATGTCTATGGACGCGGTTGCTTCATCCATGATGAGGATGCTGCTCTTCCTGACGAAGGCTCTGGCCAAACAGAACAGCTGCCTCTGACCCTGACTGAAGTTTTCTCCTCCCTCTGTCACCATGGCATCTGGAAGAAACGATTGTTAAATATTATTAATTTAATAAAGATAAAACATTGTACAGCCAACATTAGTATTTGTATATATTATGCGGAGATTTAATTTGCAGATTATGTGTTATGTGTTTTTCTGCATATGAATTCCATCATTTAAATAACCTTTTGATTTTAGCTAAAACTTTTATTTTTCAAAAAAAGGACATTTATTTTGTATTTATTTTCTTCTCTCATGTAGATAAATAGTAAAAACAATGAGGTTTAAAATCTGCGGCAAGTCACCGAACTATCACTTTAACTTAAAGGGTCAGTTCAGGCATTAACATCTGGGTTACACATCAATATCTTATAAAAACACACAGCTCCAGGGAAAATAAACTATAGCACCGAGTAGCTTAGCGTCACAAACCTACACACATACATTCATCATTGTCAATTTGTCACAGTGTCTCTGTGCGTAAATGAAGCAGAAGGACATCATTTGTGCTGAGCTGCAGCAAACTATGATCATTATAAACTACTGACCAGAAGCTAAAGTGTCTGTGGAGAGCTAAGGCCCCATGCACCAGCATACCAAGCATTCATTATGTACAGTACAGGTCAGGTCTGTTAGAGAGTATACAAACATACCTTCTGTCAAAAGTTTGATGGATGACCTTTTGACCCCCCGCCCCGCCCCCTGCCCCCCCCCGCCCCCTGCAC
>JAFBJQ010000399.1:0-116276 GCA_016785345.1 Trinectes maculatus | reverse complement strand
ACGTTTTCTCAAGTTTTTCATGTTTTTGTGAAAAATGAAAGTTTTTTTTCGAAACTTGTTAGGACATACTATGCTATGATATTTTTGTCATTTATATCATGGAAAAGCACAAAGAACAACACTTCAATCACAAAAAACACTCATGTGAATGATAATTTACGTTTTATTAACAAAGATTTTTTATGTACAAGTATACTACAAATTGATTAAAAAATAAAATGATTATATTCCATTGGGACAATTGCACTTTGAATATCTTCCTTCAGATTTTTCTGCTAGTGTCTCTCTTTGTGCTACTTGTCTGCTCGCACAAAGGAGGCGAAGACGCTATCCTCAGTGTCCAGCAGGGCTTGGGGTTTGTCATACTCCAGGATGATGCCCCGCTTCATCACAATCACCAGGTCAGCATTCAGGATGGTGTGGACGCGATGCTGCGTGATGATAGAGAAGAGAAAGTCTATGACTAAACTAAAACATCCACAGTTTTAATTTAAAACAAAAAAAAAATCCTTTTTCTCACATGTATCTACTTCTGCATCTGTTCAATATTTTTACATGGATAGTTAACTTAACATGTGGCTGTTCTGACATTTTAACACTGATGGTTTCATTTGTCACTCACTTCATCATCAGATAACCTTCAGAATCCTGAGACAGACAAAGAAAGTTCACAGCAGCTTTTTACACTGTCGCAGTATAGTGGACATACTTACCGCTATAATAACTACTGTTCGGTCAGCAAATGCAGTCATCACCACTTTCTGCAGGATGCTCTCCTGTGGCGGCAGAGAGAACAGAGGATGACACAAACAAATGTGAGTTTGTTGGCTGAGAATTAAAGTACATATGTAATGTTCAAAGTTAGTTTTAAAAAGATCACTCTGTTGAAGCCTATTTGAAAAAGTGTTCCCTGCACTTAATGCAGAGCTGCTGCATTAAGTGCATAAGTTAGAAATCCTGCTCATTGTGACCAATTATTCAGTTGAGGGTCTTAAGTAAGAAGCAGTGATTGGCAGACTCTGTTTCCCTGCAGGCTCTCAACTGCACTTAGTAATTCCCTCTAATTCAGTGACTACGTCCAACACTCCAGCTTCCTTTTCCTCTCGCTCTCTTTTATTATAAAAACGTTAGTGTGGTCTAAACCTGCACCTGCTGCAATCATGACAATCTTGATAACTGACAAATTTAAGTTTGTTTTTTTCAGTTTTCATTCACAAATTATATTTTAATTTTAAGACCATTTAAGATGCATATCATTGTGGAACTTAAGTTTGTATAAATATTTTCTAGATGTAACATTTAGTTTTGAAGGATATAATATAGTGATGATTGTTCGCTCTAAATTTTCCACCTGTCTGCAAACACTCTTACGGATTAAAAACCACTTTATCCCATCATCATCTCATCTCCACAGACTACTTAAGCGATGCTCCTTTGGTTAACACACACTGACCGTTGCCATGTCTATGGACGCGGTTGCTTCATCCATGATGAGGATGCTGCTCTTCCTGACGAAGGCTCTGGCCAAACAGAACAGCTGCCTCTGACCCTGACTGAAGTTTTCTCCTCCCTCTGTCACCATGGCATCTGGAAGAAACGATTGTTAAATATTATTAATTTAATAAAGATAAAACATTGTACAGCCAACATTAGTATTTGTATATATTATGCGGAGATTTAATTTGCAGATTATGTGTTATGTGTTTTTCTGCATATGAATTCCATCATTTAAATAACCTTTTGATTTTAGCTAAAACTTTTATTTTTCAAAAAAAGGACATTTATTTTGTATTTATTTTCTTCTCTCATGTAGATAAATAGTAAAAACAATGAGGTTTAAAATCTGCGGCAAGTCACCGAACTATCACTTTAACTTAAAGGGTCAGTTCAGGCATTAACATCTGGGTTACACATCAATATCTTATAAAAACACACAGCTCCAGGGAAAATAAACTATAGCACCGAGTAGCTTAGCGTCACAAACCTACACACATACATTCATCATTGTCAATTTGTCACAGTGTCTCTGTGCGTAAATGAAGCAGAAGGACATCATTTGTGCTGAGCTGCAGCAAACTATGATCATTATAAACTACTGACCAGAAGCTAAAGTGTCTGTGGAGAGCTGAGGCCCCATGCACCAGCATACCAAGCATTCATTATGTACAGTACAGGTCAGGTCTGTTGATAAGGCACATAGCTCGCAGCTGCTGTCTGTTCTGATCCTGAGTCTGCAGCTGTCAGGTCATTGGTGCAGGACGCACACAAACACACAGGTCACACACACACACACACACACACCTACACACACACACAGGTCACACACACACACAAACACACAGGTCACACACACTCACGTACACCCAGCTCTGGCAGGGAGTTAAAAATTAACACTCATGTATCCTGATCCAGCAGCTTGATGTTTGAGTCCTTCAAGCAGCTGACAGAAAACGTGACTGAGTAAAAGGAATCATATTAAACATGCAGATCAGTGACACAGTTAACTGATACGGTTTATTCCCTGGCATATGGAATAAATAATAATAATAAATCTCCCCCTCCTTTTGAAATTACTACTCCAGTGCCTCAGGCTCAACACACACGCACAGACAAACACACACACACTCGCACAGCCAATAATGAATTTTCTTACCTAGGCCTCCTGGAAGTGATTTCACCACAGGCTTCAGCTGAGCAATCTCTAAAGCTTCCCACAGCATTTCATCTGTAGCCTTCACCTCTGGGTCCAAATTGAACCTACACACACACATAAGAATACATATGAACACACACAGTGCCCACGGTTTAAATATTCTAACATTTTCAACTGGCATTTTTGCATACAAATTACTCAAACACTCACCACGACTATAAAAGTGAAAAATCTAATTCCCTTTATGATCACTAATTGTCTATTTCAATAATATTTCAAACCTTTGACATCATACGTGAACATCAAATACATGGTCAAGTTGATTTTTAAACTAATGTTACTGTTGTAACATCTTGTCCTCAACTGTTTCCCTCCAACATGACAAAGCGTTTACAGTCACAACCGCTAAGTCGAAGTCTAAAAATAAACTTTTCCAGCAGCGTTTGTCCTCTTATCTACAAACCCTCTGCTCCACTTGTGGTTCTGAGATTTGTCTTTGATGTGGGTCACCATTGGACAGCTGCTCCTGGAAATGTTCCCCCTCTTGCTCCTAAATCTGTCTCTGCCACATTATCGGGAATCTAACAGCCTGATGGTTAAAACTAATGATGAAGTGAGGTGCGATGTACCGAATGGTGCCACTGAACAAGATGGGGTCTTGAAGGATGATGGACAAGCGAGACCTGAGGGTCTGCAGAGGCAGCTTGGCGATGTCGATGTCGTCAATCACAATCCTCCCTGTGAAAGAAAAAAAAAACGGTGACACACAAACACACTGCACATCGGCTACACAACAAAACAGGAAATTCCCAGTACTTAAGACATTACGGACCCCAATAAACAAAGCTTGTTAGAGTTACATGTAGAAAGCGTGTTCCTTCATTTAAACATTGTCCTTCATTGTTCACTCATATTTATGTTTTACCCTCAAACATGTCAACCATGCGGAAGAAAGCCAAGGAGAACGAGGATTTGCCACTGCCGGTCCTGCCACAGATCCCCACCTGAATAATCATCATCAACAACAATCCTTAAATCAGTCAGTACACATGAACGCAGACATCACTTCCTGCTCTTTGTTGTTGTTCCTGTGTTCTAACACACAGGTCCCCTCCCTCTGGTTACCTTCTGTCCAGGCCTGATGTGTGCGTTGACATTTTTAAGCACCGGCTTCAGCGTGGGGTCGTATCGCACGCTCAGGTTCTGGATCTGGATCTCTCCCTGCTGGGGCCAGCCGTCAGGGACCTGAGACACAGCTGAGAAAGAAACAGAGACGCACCTAGAATGTAGCTCCCACATATATTTACCCTTTCACAAAATCATCTCAAAGCTACAGTGGAACCTCGACTTCCGAACTTAATTCGTTTCGTGATTGGGTTCGTAGGTTGAAACGTTCGTAAATCGAAAAGATTTTTTTTCGATCCCTATTCCCTACTCCCTACATAGGGAAATGAATGTAGTGGACTATAAAGGGGTTAGGGAGCGATTTCGGACACAGCCTCAGTCACCTGACACGCTCTGAGACTCACGGGTCACACGTAATGGCGGCGGCCGGGGAAATGTTTTTAATTTTTCCGTGCTCGGGTTTGGAAGTCGAATTTGGTTCGTAAGAGGAAGCAAAGAAATCTTGAATCTCCAGTCCATATCTCGAAAAGTTCGCAAGTATAGGCGTTCGTAAGTCAAAGTTTCACTGTATTTGACAGTGTTTACACTCTGCAGTCTGATGTCTTTTAATAAATGCATCCTTCTGGCTGCAAGGAACCCTGCATGCCAGACAGATTACAGAGAGACATAATGGCATGAAGTCATGTAAAGACTGCTGAAGGAGGATAAACCAGTAAATATACAATAATCTCCTGCGTATTATGATACCCCACTTGAGTTGAGATGATGGATGTGGAGTAAATGTGGGTTGAATTTGAACACCAGCCTGGTTGGTTAGTAAGAGTTGCACTCACAGAGCAGGCCCTCGTAGTTCTCCGGTTCAGTTTTGAGCAGGCCATTAATCCTCTTGACGGAGCCGAGCTGTACCTCCATGTCAGCCAAGTTACGAACCATCCAGTTCATGTAGTTTGATACCTGACACATGGAGGCGGAGGAGGAGGGAGAGAAGGAGATGAGTTGTCACTATGCAGTCCACTCCGGCTAGACACTGCTGTTGTATTAAAGGCTGTAAGTGAGTTAGTGGTTTCTAATGTTTTTCTCATTGCTTTAATCATTTGATGCTTAAAATGCTTTTCACAGTCACATGTGCAGAAAAACAATGGTGTTTGTGTTGCATTTGTAATAATGAAATATATAAATATCCATACAATATTGAAATTGTACTGAAATGGCAAATTTGTTGAAAACAAATCTGTGCACAGTCTCACCATGAGTGCGTACGTCAGTCCCAGCCCCACCAGCCCAGTGGACAGCTGGTTATAGAGAGAGTTAGTGATGGAGGCTACAGCTGCCACCAGCACCACACAGGCTCCAATATACTCCTACAGAGAGAGAGAGAGACAACATGTCACTGTCATGTCATGTCAAGAAAAAGCACAACGTGTTGTCTTTTTGCACTATCCCAACAGAGGGAGCAGTTACCCAGCATCCTCTGCACAGACGTGCACCAGCTGCTGTACGACAAACAGTGAACAGGACAGACCCAGATGTTAATGATCTGAACAGGGGATGGGGTCATTACCATGCGAACCTCCAGCCACCGATTGGCTGCTGTGAGGAAGAGCGAGGCGATGTTGTTGGCATCGGTGAACTGCAGGAGCCTCTGTCTGAACCTGGGCTCGTACCTGCCAATGGAAAGTAGGCTATTACTTCATTATATTACAGAAGACACAAGAACAAACATGAAGACAAAAGTTTTGTTTGAATTAATATTATTGTTATCATTTTAATAGATGACGTCTCACAAAAACAAATCAAAATGGCATTAATAGTATATGAATGAGTTAACTAAGTGTCTACGAGTCAGAGATACTGTTTGAAATGACCTAAGGGCCCTGATAGTGGTAAGACCTTCCACCGTCTCTGAGAAGTGGGACAGTAAAGGGAGCTGGGTGGCGTCCTCCAACTGCTGCAGGTCCCTGACCAGATGTTACAAGACACAGCAGAGAGGGAAATATCATCTGAAGCAAAGTTCAAGTAGCAGTAATAATCATGTGGAAGACACATTGTTTTACAGCAGTTTTAAATCACATTTATTTCTGTACTTGAAATCAAATCTCTGACAACATCCACTCAGGGTGGCGGTGATACCTGTCAGACTGTTAGACTCACCTGGAGGCCACGCGAAAGTATTTCTGGATGAAGTAGCAGGTGATGGCTAGTGGCAGTAGGGCTATGAGGAATACGGGCGTCACGTAGGAGATGACCCCAAGGGCGGACACGCAGAGCAGGGTGGAGCGAGAGAGGCATTCCAGCGTGGTTGGTATGTGCTGGTCGATTGTGTTGGTGTCGGTGGAAAACCTGTTGAGGATACTGCCAAGCGGAGTCGTCTCAAACAGCCTGGAGGAATGAAAACAGCAGATGATGTTTCTGATGATGCTAAACTGTAATAATAGCAATGATTGAAAAAAAAAGATTACCCAATCATTCATTATGGTGTAAATGACATCATGATGTCAGGTATTGAGTTTTCCACAATGTGGGAAGAATATCTGACACAAATCTGCTCCGATATGCTGCAGTTAACTGAGTCGGATTTAATTCTCTTATCTGAAATGTGTGTTTGTTCAGCTGTGTGTGTGTGTGTGTGTGTGTGAGCGCAGGTGTGTGAGTCTTTGTGTAAGCGATGGCTCCTGGGGGTTTGTGTGAGGAAAACAGATGGTGAGCTGAGTAATGGGGCGAATAGAAGGTGCTTTTATCTCCTTCCTCCTTTAAATGATCTGTTTCAGCACACACACACCGTCTCTTTTCACTGAGCATCGTACCTCATGGGGGCCAGGATGATCTTGTTGAGCAGGTTGTGGTGAAGCTCCTTGGCCACCTTGAGCCCCGTCCACTCCACGGCCACAGAGGTGGCCAGACACAGGATGATGCCCAGGCAGCACAGCACGCTGAACACCGTCAGATACCACGAGTGACTGAAGCCACAGTCCTACAACACAGAGAGGGGATGATTGATGCCATGACTGCGAATCTGTGTGTGTGTGTGTGTGTCTGAGAGAGCACTGTGTTCCTGTCTCCATTTGCTTGCACTGCAATTTTAAGGATAATTAAACTCAGAGTCTGGTTAAAAATTAGCCATCTTCTGTTGAACAGGCAGCGACGCTTCCACAGTGGAACTGGTCTAAATTTGAACAAAAACAAAGCTGAGATGTTTTCACCTCGCACTCCATTCATCCCTTTGGCAGTGATCTTCACACCAGACGACGAGGAGATGGTGGGAGTTAAACAGTGAATACAGACATGTGACCGTTTTTTAAGTATTGTTGCAACATAACCATTCAACTGAGTATGAAAATATATATTTCTCTAATGTACCATAAAATTACATTGAACGTTTATATAATAATCATAACAGATGAAATACAATAACACTGGTATGAAATCAAAACAGGATTAATTCCCACTAGAAATATGGACAATTTTCATTTGGGTAGTCCTGTTCATTGTCCTTTATTTCTATCATATGGAGAAAAGAATGTCTGTAGATTATATCTCAAACATACATGGGCCTGTGCTATCAGGCCGCAGCCTGCAGTCACACAAAGTGCCAGCAATGTGTCAGACATAGTGTCGGACAGCAGATCAGGACTTCCACCTTTGGGTTCGTCCAACAGTGCAGCACAGATAAGAAGAACCTGGCAAAGACACACTGAAGCTCAGCTGGGCACGACATCCTCGACATTCAGACGACAATCTGATCTTCACCGCGCTCTCAGCAAGAGAACAGAGGAAGAGACGACAGCGGAGTTAGTGCTCGATAAGAGGCCGCCGTGCACTTTAAACCGCCGCCCTCCTCCCCAGCTGACGCTGTTTTTATCCTCCACATGACCGCGTGTAATACGACCTGGCAGTTGGGTTCCCAGGATGGAGACACACACACACGCACATCCTCACGCAAGCACAACATCAGACACAAACACAAATATATCAAATGATAACGAAGCTACTTTGCCGGTCATGTAACACAACCTGGCAACAGCTGGTGTGGCCATCACGCGTTAACAATGCAGCTTAACCCTCGCCAGCATTTACAACATACTACTTACTTTGAGTTCGTGCATTGGTGCCTGTCTCTCTGCTATATGTGAATGTGTGTGTGTGTGTGTGTATACTGGTGAAGAGGACATGGGAAAAGGGAGCTTAGGTTTACGTAGGTGACAAATTGTCTTTCACACATACTTCAGGACATGTGTCCACTTCAGGTCGACATCATCAACACATCATCTTACGAAACAGAACCAGGACATTCAGCGTCTCACCCGGGCAACGGTGCAGTTGCGAGCGCTGGCGTCTATCTTGGCTGCGATGACATGTGACGTCCAGTGTGCCAGCCAGTAGTCGATGGCGACCATGAGGGAGTGTTTGAGGAGCTGTGACAGGAGGAGCAGGGAGAGCAGGAGGAGCCCGGCCGAGGACAGGTAGGTGCCACAGGAGTGCCATGGGATGGTGGCACGCTGACGCATCACCTGCGACAGATTGTCGTCGTCGTCGCTCTCCGTCGATTCCTCTGGGATCAAGACAGAGACGAGTCAAAGAATATTTTCTTGTTTTGTCGTGAGTGTGAGATTGACCTTTGACCAGATCGAATGACTGAATCCTTTCACTTTCTTCTCACGTCACGTCAGCTGCCATATTTCTGTGTTTAACTGTGCTGTCTCTCACTGTTCTCTGACATTTTCCCCTCTCCTGCTCGCCTTACCACATATCTCACCATCTCCATTCTCTCTCTCTCTCCTTCCATTAAAGACACATTTCTCATGTTTTTTTTCTTTGTGTGTCCGTCTGATAACACAGGACAGGAGAGAGGGTCATGGGAGAGAGAGTCTATCTACAGTGTCTCACACAATGCCAAGCAGATGCTCATTCCCAGCCGCGACACACTGATCGGGGGTGAGGAGCTGATGTTAGCTACCTCCCACCCCTGATGTAAATGGACTACATCACATCATGCACAGAGCTTTGGCGCAGGAGGCTGCATGTGGGCGACAGGTAGACTCAGAGAAGCCATATGCTGAGAAGCAGCAGGAGAATATAGGAGGGACAGAATGACTGGGAGGGACAAACAGACAACAGCTAACATCATCTACGACCATGCTGGCGCTGTGTATTCAGAAGCAGGAGACACGTTTGGAGATGAAGTGAGAAAAATAAAAGACTAAATGGATGATGCGACTCAAAGATGGCAGGTTGAAGCTCACACCGCTGCAGTTTGCGAGGAACATCACAACACCACAGACGCCTGTTTATATATATTTTTTGTTTTGCTGTGTGTGTGTTTTTTTTTTTTTCCCAAGCCATGCATTCTGGTCACACCTGCTTGATCGGGTATGAGGGCAGCACCTGGTGCTGGAGCCATCAAACAAGTCCATCCCGGGGTGCCACCAGCACACAGGAGACAACACAGAACACAGATAAAGTGTACAGCCACTGCACCTTAGCACCTTCCACAACAGTCAACAGCAGACTAGAGACACACACACACACACATACACACACACGCACGCACATACGGGATCAGATTCAGTGTTTAGCAACAGCAGGAGGCTGCTGGAGAGAAGGTCGCGTTATATCTGGTTACTGAGAAAGTCAAAAATGAAAAATAAGACACGGGACACCAGACAGGAAGGTCTGGAGTCGTTAACACAGATGCAATGCACAAGTGACGGAGGTGAAACACTGGGAATTTGGAGAATGTGAACATGAAAATAAGGGGAATAGTTAAACTTTAATAAAGTGACAGGTGCTGCTCCTTGACAAGTGGAATCAGGGAAATGAAAACTTATTGAGCCTATATTATTACTGGTGCTCACACTGAAATTATAAACAGGCTGGAATCAATAGGTAATAAGGAAGCGACTTTATCAACGATTGTGAGTCCGTGACCTCTCACCTTCCTCATCTTCCTGAGTCCGGACGGCCTCTCTGGAATACATGGCCCTCCGCAAATTATTCCTCTCCATATCCGTCATACTCACAGCCACTGTCTCCTGCAGGAGAAATAATAGAAAACCATCTGATTCCCATTCAGCAGACACACAGCTGATCAAAGTTTAATAGCAGTGTCTGTGAGATCGCGTGGCCTCCTCTCCTGTACCTAAAAAAACTTCATATGAGAAATGAGGATTACTAAAAGGTTGACTCCAAGTCATTTGTGACTGATGAAATACCTTCTCAAACTCTTGGTCCTGTCTGTGCATCAGGGTTTTCCACTGCTCAAAAAGTTCCGGCTCAGTGTTCTGGATGTCCTTCAGTGTCCCCTCAGTCTGGATCGTACCATCTTTCATGGCAATAATCTGGTAATAAACACGCATGCATCAAACCAGAAGGAATAAATAATATGTTTGCATAACAAATGAGGCAGTTAAGTATTTGCATCATGAATAATATAACAGTGTAATAAAAAACAGATTGTCTTATCAATTACTTACTGTTAAAGAGTTAAGCCATGCCTGTTCAGCTGGCCAAGATAATCTGTTCAATACACACGTGCACATTGTTTTTACCCAGTCTGCATGTGGTAGATACTGGAGTTTATGTGTAACCAACACCACCGTCCTCTTCTCCTCCCTCAGGAACTTCAGGATGCCCTCCTGCATCAGATGATCACTCAGATGGATGTCTAAGGCAGAAAATGGGTCATCCTAAAAAATATATAAACAGACTCACATAAATGCAAAGGGTGAAGACAATAGAGCAAAAAAATTATGAAGACATTGAAAATTAATACTAAAAATCAACTCACATCATCTGTTATAATATAACCAAAACAACATGCAAATGAATGACTATCATTGTCATTATTTTTAACCTTTTATGGACATAACTATAAATCAATAGGTTATGTAATTATGTATTGTTCTTTAAACATAATAATTGTTATTTAGAAACAATGATTCTTATTTGCATGTAAGAAAGTGCAATTTATGTATAGTAGTGTAACTGTTCTGCCTCATAGTTCGAAATACATCATACAAACTAATGTACAGCAAAATCCATCAGATTGTTTTACTTTATTTAAACCTTTATTATACACATATATTTATACATATTCACAATTACTGAAGCTGAGAGATTATGCAAAAGAGTTCAATTAAAGGTGGAGGCTTTTTTTTCAAGGTTATGTAAAGCCTCACCAGAAAGATCACATTGGTCTGCTGATACAAGGCTCTGGCCACAACGATGCGTTGTTTCTGCCCACCGGACAGGATGATGCCCTGCACCAGACGACAGGAAACCGTGTGAAGAAGATAAGATAAGATATATTCCTTTATTCGTCCCACAGTGGGGAATTTTCAGAAAACATTACTGCACGGTTTCATTGCAAAGGGGAATGAACAACATAGTTACTGCATGCAGCAGCTGACCCCCAGAGTAACAAAGGAGATTCGATTGTGCAGTATCGGTGCATGAAGAAATCCAACATGACAGCGCTTTGGCTGAACAAGGTCACACCAGCTCCCTACACACCAAACCTGATCCTTTCTACACAGTAAGAATTACAAATGCTCCCGCTATGCACAGCAGGACCAACGTCCAGGTCTTAAAAATATTGACAAAAGAGGATAAAAATTCTACATGAACAGAAGTTTGAAAACCAACCCGCTCTCCGATCTCCGTCTGGTCCCCCTGTGGAAGGATGTCGATGTCAGGCTCAAGAGAGCAGGCCTCAATGACAGCTTTGTATCTGACAGGCAGAAACGGAGACAGAATAGTGATGAGGAGAGAGAGCAGCTGCTATGACTAACCAGAAGGAACCTTTGGGCCGCAGAGACTCGCACAGAATAAAATAAGAGCTGCATCATGTTCAGATTTCAAACTAAATGTGTCATCATTGCGATGGTATTAGTATGGTACAAACGTTTGTGCCGCTCGGTTTCACGCAGCAGTTTAACAGCTCTTCAAATGCTGCTACCTTAATGATCAAGACTCATGACCCGAAAAACATCAAATCAGCCTCTTTTAAATAGTCTGGATAATTGATTTGATTTCTAGAGTTCATTATGTAGTTTTATATGTAGCTACCTCCAATATATTGTGCCTGACCTTTCAGCTAGGGGATGAACGTTGTGGGTGCATGCAGTTGTGTATGAGTATGTGTTTATGTGCAACAACACATCCAATTTGACTCCATGGCCTTCGGGTGCAGGAGGGTTATTGGCTCAGTTTTGTGTTAACAACTTGGCCCGACAGCACAATGATTAATCTCTTATAGTTAACAGCTCTGTGTGTCATTTTAAAGGACAAAGCGCTGAGACAGCTGGTTTCACTGTGATTATGGGGCTCCCCAAGAGCCACAAAGTTCAATAATTAAAAAGTAAACTTAGACACAGTGGTTACTAATGCAAATGTGAAGTCTAAAAAGGTTTAGTGTCGGGCACATCCACAAATATGGCACTGGTGATTCAGCTACAGAGTGATTTTGAAGACTGAAGAATCTAAGTCTCGATCTGACCAATAGAAACACCAACTGACAAGTTCTATGAGGTTTAGATCTACACAGATGCAACCATTAGTATTAGTATTAGTATTATTGCATAACCAACATTATTTCTGAAGCGCTCAGTGCAGGTATGAGCTCTTACCTTGGTTTTATCATCGGCATCTCAAATGTGATGTTTTCCACCACTGTGGCGTTCAACAGCCAGGGCTTCTGGGAAGCGTAGGCCACAGCGCTTCTCTTCCTGCCAGAGGTTGGAGATGTCAAACAACTGGATAATCTCTCGGTTTAAACGTGATCCCTTGATTAGGCTTTGGTTACACACACGGGGTCAGAGTTTAAACTGTTTAACCTTGAGACCCATGGGAATACTCAGCCTCAGAAACTGGTGGACAGGGATCGTTAAAGGCTTTGGTGTATTCCTGAAGTCAATAAGGGTCTGTGGGCAAATATGCATAAGCGCGGGCATTATCATGTTCTCTATTAACTACAGTGGCTTTCCAGATAACCATGAGAATTGCTGTTGTGGTGTGCTGATAATGGTGATGCATCTCCATGGAGATCGCCTGGTGCGTGACGTGTTGCTGTCTGACCTCACCTGATGTCTCCATCCCCTGCTGTATCTCTGTCTGTGGGACTGTGGAGAAAATGTCAAAAGCATTAGCGGAGCACTACGATCGGTGGCTCCACTTATACTTTAATACCTTTAATGATTTACTAAACATAAACAACGCCCACGCCACAAATGCACATTCACTCATATACAGTCTATTCTCCTCAGCTACAGTGGCAGACACTGCTGAGCTGCACACAGGCCAATCACTGCCCCACATTAACACAACTCTGATTAGCTGTGATCTAATCCTTCCTAAAAATAACGCCCCCCGCCCCCGGCCCAGCCCCTCCCAGGTTTTCTTCCTGCAATTTGCTGATAGGGAAATCAGCATCAAGGCGTCCGTACATCAACATGAGGTTTGCGGCTGTCAGGGTGTTTGTTACTGTTTGCTCTGGTGTGATATAAACACTCTGACATATACACTACATCGTCAACAAATATTCATAGAGTCTAGTTTTTAATGTTTACAATTTCAAATTAATTGTTTTTACGGTCATCAGAAATGGTGATACAATACAAATACAAGTAGTTTTGTGTTAGTTTGTGTGTTACAGTTTGTGTGTTTGGGCCTCCTCTTACCTTTCATCTCGCTCAGTCTCCAGGTTTGGCAGGCTGGAGAAAACAGACCAAAAACCAAACACGGTAAATGGAGGCTATTAACTTTAATAATCATTTATTGTTGAAATCTGTAAAAATAGTGAATAGTGAAAAACTATTAGGAAGCTGCAGGGTTTTTTTTTGAATGAATGTTGTTTACTACAATAAGCAAAGGCCTAGAAACACACACACACACACACATGCACACATGCACAGTCTCCCAATTTTAAAATTAATTAAAGTCTCTCTGGCTGTTTGTGGATTTGCACATGCTTAGTTGTCTCCATGTATTTTTAGCTTAGACAAGTTGACACCAGTCTCACCCGAGAAGATGAGTACAACCAGCAAGAGCTAATTTGCACCGGTTTACTGCAGCAACTTTATAGACGCACGAACTCCAGATGCCAGGAAGTGAACCCGTGACTGACATTTAAGAAGCTCTGACATATGCAAATTCACAAAAACACCACTGTCACTGTGTAGAATAAGAAAAATGATCTTTAAAAAATTATCTGGTCTGAATATATTAAAACATGATGTATGTTTTTTTGTTTTTAGCTGTTGTTCCGATGACAACATAAGATAAAAGATTTGTCAGGGAGATTTCCACCATCATCAACAACCAGGCAATCAACGCAAAGCAAAAACAACCCTTCAGAAAATAACCTAATCAGACATCCTCACACAGCCATTCAAGTCTCAACCACCACAGGCTATTTACCCTTCAAGGATGTGTTGAAGGAGAATGTAGAGTTGTACAAAACAGTTTCTATCAGCAGCCAGAAACTTTAGTGTTATCATCAAAGCCAGGCTGCTGTTTCTGATTGTCTTTACCAAACATTAACGCCCATCACTTAAACATTTAAAAGGCACCACGCTAATGATGGGGAGTAATCGAGCATGTTCACTTCTGATGACCACGCCTGATAATAACTCAAACTTCTCCCCTATCTGTCAGCGGACTGACAGATTCGCTCCCACAGTTCTTACTGGGTTACATTGTCTTTTTTTCAGATCAGTGACCGTAAACAAGCTAAATACTTCACTGGTCTTATGCAGCGACCAGTGATCTTTCCGTCCTGTAATTTGGGACATGGTGATGTGTTGCAGTTGATTACGTCAGCAGGTATGGTTTTGGCACCCTGACGATGTAGTTGGCTGTGATGGCCAATTTTTTTTGAGAGATGATATCCTCCTCACTTTGCGCCATATTTGGAATGCGAGAGTGGAGGGCACAGGAGGTCAGCAGGAACCAGGAGGGGCAACAGGGTGAGGAATCCCACCAGTGTACATGATATATGGCCATCTCCGTATGGGAGATACCTCCTGTGACCTGTAATTCAACACGCTAACGTGTTTTATTTTAACTGAAAGGTCCAAATAATAAGCAAATTAAAAAACCTTTAGCAGACCCGAATATTTGTGAAGGACGCAGACATAGCTTTGTACTGAAACCATTTTCAGGAATAACCTTTAAGTTTAATATTTTAAGCCAGCATGTTGTGGATGAATGAAATAAAGGGACCACCCTGGTCCACACGTAGCTGTAAATGTCCCTGACTTAGACATAATAATAATTAGGGATGTTCGATATTGGCTTTTTTACCAATATCCAATATCCAATATACAGATATTGTCCAACTATTAATTTCAGATACCGATATCAACCGATACCGATGTATGTGCCCCACCCAAACAAAAGTAAACAAAACAAAACAAAAGTACCTCAAAAACTATACATCACATCTCTCATATTGTGACATTTTGAGTTGGAGGAGAAGTAGCTGAAGAGTTTGATGTATAATATGAGCATGTTGTGTAAAAGTTGTGTCATTAATGATAGCGGACATTTCTAATAATAATAACAAACATGGAAGAAACATACGAACCAGCCTCTCTGAACATGTGTCATGATACACTAGAAGGGGAAAGTCTGCACTCTGCTGAGACACGTGATAATTGAGGGGATTTGGCCCCCAGCGTGATATACAATTAAACCAAATACGTGTATATAAGAAGCAGTGCCAGCATGGCCCTGGCGTCCGGACTGAAAGAGGAACTGTTTGGGCGGATGCCAGGAAAAACTGTGACATAAAATAGGGCAGTGATAGCTGTGCTATCCTGGGTAGGTGATGAAACATTCAGATGTGGTGGATTAAAACTAATGACTCTCAGAATGCATCTGGTGGGACATGAGGGTTCCCTTTCAGCGGTGCTATTTCAAATGTGCACTGCCTTTCCAGACCCACTGGCTTCACTTTTGCTGAAATGTGTAATTAACCTTCCACATGAAGCAGCGAGCACATGAGTTTCTTATTTTTTTTCCAGAAGATTCCCGACGTTCCAAAAAGTGATCAGAACAGATGCTCATTTTAAGCAACCTGCTCCACTTGTGCCAATGTGCTGTCAGACTCATGGAGCTCACTGGATCTCAAACTAAAAATATATCGGTCAGACAAACATGGTCAAACAGAATTTCACAAAACATGAACGACCGAAAACAAAGCAGGTATATGAATGTTTTTGTCAAAGTTGGAATATTGCAGTTTTCACAACGCAAAATACTACAGCAATGTCACATGATCGCCAACCAAACAGTCTGGAATCCAACTTACAGCAATGCTTTAGACCAGAATATGAATAGAAGCCAGTTGTTGTGAGAGCATTTGTGAGTTAGTTTTGTTATGATGGGATGATGTTAGGATAATGTTTGGATGGCTTACTGTATGTAGGTGGAATTTCAAAAGGTGGTTTTGCAGCCGGCAGCAAATCTGCTGGGATGTTTCTCCATCTGCATTTGACTAATTCTGGCTCAGTGGTGCATGAAAAGGTTTTCACTTCCTCCCACACGCATTTCTCAGCCATAAAGAAACAAAGGCTACAGTATCAGCTGTTTTTCACTGAACCAGAATCCATTTTTGTTGCACTGTGGTGTCTGGTACGAGGGGGCTAACTGGTCTGACTTCGATCCTAATTAGATTATATGTCATTATGCCCTGTCAGAAATCTAGACAGTATCGCCGTGCTAAACCACATCAATAAAGCATATAAAACTTATAAAGGATATAACGGCAGTTAAATTTGCCATTATATCGGCCAGAGTGGTCTGGACAGCAAATCCTTTCAGAGTCATCTCTCACCTCTGGCCTGAAACTCATTTCACGAATGACTTAATATAACGTGAATGGGTCTCTCTGACAGCACGTGTCATATCGTCTACGTGAGGTGGCTGATAATCTTGGGTGACTTCTTAATAGATTCTGTCGATGCTGTCATTTTAATGAAGGCAGGGGGCGTCTTTTCATTTCAGCACAGGCCTCATTAATCACAGCTGATATCAGCTAATTGGGACCAACAACGCGAATGTTTCACTAACCTATTCCAGGCGACCGTTCCTGACACCCTCTGCATCTCTCCCAGCGCTGCTAGCAGGAGGGACGATTTTCCACAGCCCACCTGACCCACGATCATCGTGAGCTTACCTGAGAGATTTGATGCAGAAACTGGGCATTAGGTGCTGGATGGGGACAGGGACATGAAGAGTAAGGTGGTAGATTGTGGATCACGTCGCCTCACCAAAAGGAATCCTGATGTCCACGTTAGAAAGTGTCGGTGGCCCATCAGTCCAGGTGAAATAACCACTGGTTATCTGGAATCATGGCACGGATTCAGCAGCATTGTCAAATAAAAAACATCAAACATCTCATTAACCTGAAATTGGTGAACTGATTCAATGGTAAATATCTCGAATACGATTTCGAGACTGATTGATAATTCTCCAAAACATTCATTGTTGACTTGTGTATTCTTTTCTGATTCATAGTCGTCTCATTTTGTCTTCTTCTCTCACCTTGATACATGTGTCTTGGTCCATGTCCTGGGAGGGTCCATCCCCTTCGTGCTCCCCCTGTGAGCTGTAGTTGTTCCAGTCATCCCTTGGGGGGCGCTTCCGGTTCACCACCTTCAGGGGCTGGAGGTGCCGGGACAGAGAGGAGGAGGAGGAGGGGGAGCAGGATGAAGGGAAAGATTTTGAGGATGACTGGATGTAAGATCATAACCGGCACAAAGGGAGAAGTGGTGATATTAATGGGAAAACATTCAGGGTCAGAGAAGATGACAATGTTCACAACAAAGAGAGACAGCCTCGATGCACCAGTGGCGAGTTAGTGGCTAATAAACTGTTTATTGCTCAAATCAGTAAAAACACCTACAAAGAATGTGCTGTACATGGGATTTATTTTTACTTACCACGGCCTGGTATCTATTTTGGTTGTGATTACTGGAGCCACAGGTTAACACCGCTCTGGGCTCCTGTTCATCTCCGATCTCATCACTGGAAAAAAACTCACTGAGCTTCTGAACGCTACAGAGGGAAACAGGGAAATCAGGTCAGGAATGATGATTTTTTAAAAAAAAAACAGCTAAGTTTCAGGCATGTAAACATGACAGAGTCCCTGCTGTTCGCATCCACATCCTTCCACAGGCGGAACAGACTGGAACGTCTGTGCTACAAAATCGGCCATTTGTCTAAACCATAACCAGGCTGAAAGTCTGCGATACAGATGTCTTCTTCTCTAATATACATTTTTCCGTGTTGGAAAATGAAGATAAACCAAGTTGCTGCAGCCACATTTTTAAATCTTTTTTCCTGGAGTCTGACAAAGTGTGTCAAATCACCCCTGTCCCGAAATAGGTATCTCAACGGATCATAGGCAGCTTCTACACCACCTAGATATAATGAGGTGTTGACATGACTGTGAGTGTTATAAGAAAACCTCCAAGAAGCTCATAAAGAAAACAGAGGTGTTGTTTTCATCAACCAAGCGCAATAAACTGCATCTGCAGACAGATAATGGGATTTAAATTGCTTAATTCAATTTTCCTCTATTGTTGTTTCAATCAAATGGTTTATCTTTATTTCTTATAGACTGGAGTTTGCAAGCTGAAAATTGGTTGATCATTTTTGGCTGATAAAAATAGACGAGGCACGACACAACCAGATTAGGGATAAGTAAAAAAAAAAAAAAAGAAAAGTTGTCCTTGTTAGCTGAGAGAGAAATCTCTAACCGCCTAATCCCATGAGATGCCCTGATTGCTAAACTGCAAAGCTAATTGCTGAAAGTAATAGGAGCAATCAGTCTCTGATACAACTGAGAACTCAAGCACTTTGTTACATGAACAACGGTTGATCCAGTGATGCAGCTAATTCGCTGACTGCAGGAAAAGGTCGCGCGTTTCATTTATTAATGTCGCCTTTACTTTCCTCCGCTCCTTCTCAACGCTGTCAAGTCGACACGAAAAGGGGTCGTCTGAAGATCGGACCTGTGTTACATTGTGTTTGGCCACGTATGGTTTAGTTCCTCACCTAACAAGAGCCTTGACGGTGGAGCGCACCACACTGGAGAGCAGGAAGAGGGGGGTCACCAGGATGTGAAACAGGGACAAAGAGGCAAAGGCCACAGCTGGAGACAGATCGGCATCCTCCGAGATGTGAACATGAACCACAAACGTCTGCAGGATTAGAGGGAGGAGAGAGCGGCAGAGTTTAGTCTCCAGAGCCTGGAGTTACACCCTTAAACCTATAAACCGCCTTAAATCTTGAGCCACAGACTCGCTGGGGCCAGTTACAGCTGCAGGTGAATAATTAAACTCCTATTGGGAGTCAAAGGAGAGGATTCATTTGTTCACATTGATCGTCCATAGTTTCCCCCTCTGGTATCTGTTTGACTTTTCTCATTTGTCAGCACTCCATGAAGGGCTTCTATAAATACAGGCAGGACTAAGTGTGGCGTTGTCAGTGATCCCTTCACTGTGTCGCTGTGAAATGTCACTGGACATCTTAGTGTCAGAGAGCCTGACACCTTCTCCGCACCATCCTTCACACAGGGGTCAACGGGATGCCCTCTGTGATTGCGATTGGCACCAACAAGACAAATCAATAACAGCAATAACAGTCTGAGAGAGAGAGAGAGAGAGTTGTGAGTCTCTCACGTGTGGAGTTAATGTTAACACAGGAAGCGACACTCACCGTCAACACGGCTGCGATGGGAATCGCCGCATTCATGAAAACTAAAAGCAGAAAAGAGAAACAGGACGTGAGCAGGAGGTCTGATGAAATGTACACCCATATGGGGTTTTTTTTTCAGATGAGAAACATTGATTTTTTTTTTCTTCTATTTAAATGAAGGTAAAATGTCAGAAGCGCAAAGATCAGTGTTTGCAGAGTAAACTCTCTGCCTTACTGGATATGGATGTGTAAAGAGCGAAGGCCTGCAGGCTGGTGAGCTCCTTCCCCCTGGTCTCCTCCACACTGTCACAGAAGATGTGCTCCCAGGCATAAAGCTTCAGCAGCTTGATGCCGCGCAGCAGCTCATTGGTCTTCTTCAGACGCTCGCTGGAGTACTCCTGAAGGCAAAGTGGGACACGGTGATGACACATAAGGGTCTGTAAATTGCAGCCATGGGACAACACCAGTGTAATGACCTCCACTATTAGGGTGCAGTTCCCAGAACCGACATCTCGACATCAAAGCAAAAATACTTTCTCTGATACAATATCACCATCACACCATCAAGAGGAAGAGAGCATCATTACATTTGTCTGGTGTTGAAACAGAGGGATTGAGGCCAGATTCGGTTTCTTGGTACACGTGTGTGTGTGTGTGTGTGTGTGTGTGCGTGTGTGTGTGTGTCCACCTCATTACCTAGTATGATGTGGACAAACCAATATTGACCAAGTGTTTCCAACCTCTGCATTTAAAGCGCTGCTCGGAGCCAACACAAACTGGAGCTGTTTACATTTTATTGCACCAAGTCAATGGATCAATATTGACCAGACACTCAGGCAAAAAAAATAGCCTCTGCTTCTCCACTAGTAATTTCACTGTGATGCACTAAAAAGAATTATTTTTAAAAATTAAGACATGCAAGCAGCTCTCTGAAGCTGTAATACTGATGGGAACAAAAACTGTAAACTCATAAAATACAGATTTTATTTCTTTTATTTCTAAATTTATTTGTAAACATACTTTTTTAAACTCAACTAACCATGTTAATAAATGTTGTGTTGTTGTTGTTGTTGTGTTGAGCTTCAAACCTGATGAGATGTTCTTTTACACCCTGGAAGGATGTTCAAATAACTTATAGATGGCCCTTAATTGGGAAAAGGCTCTGTTACAACCACAGAGTAAAAATATCCCCAAGTCAGTGTTTATTTACCTCGTTGCACCATGAATGTCACTGATAAGCTACTGCCAATCAATACAGTCGCTATGGAAATCATTCAGTGTGGTGATTTACAACAGCGCTGCATCTCTAAAAAGGCCAATGATTGCTCACCAGAGTGCTCTTTTGTGTCTGAGACAGCTTTGTGGCCACAAAGTATTGCACAGGAGCTAACACGGCGATGACGGTCGCTCCAATCAAGGCACTGATTCCCAAGAGGTAGTAGAGCAGGATCACTCCCACAATAATCTGAGGACGGAGGAGACAGGGACAGAAAAAAATGATTAAAATGAAGATGGAGTTGTGCACAGAAAACAAGGCCCAATCTTCAGTTACACAACACCGTCATGTCCTGTCTGACACCTGCCAAGGGTGACACTGATATTTAATGGGCTATTTCCAATTACATTCGTGCATATGTGTTCAAACAAAGGAACATGCCAACAATTTATTTCTGCAGGCCTCTGGATTTCAGAAACACAACCCTTAAATTCATCATCGCACAATAAACTGAGCTGCTCAGGTTGTTTAGTAACCTGCACATAACATAACTGCTCTCTCTCTCGCTCTCTCTCTCTCTCTCTCTCTCCCTGCTCTCAATGAGATGAGTCCTGTTCACACCTGTCCTTGGCTCCTTTCCACCCACCTGATGTGTCTGGCATCATACTGAACTCACGCTGGCTTCACGACTCAGCAGGACACTCAGAACCAGATGGAGATGGGATGTGACATTTCACACCATCTCCTTCATATGTCACATGATAATGGTGCCACGAGGTGGGTGATGGGATAAAACAGCTGCGGGATATTATTTAATTTCCTTTCCCACACAACAATTAAAAGTTACAATTTTTTTTTTACTGTAACAGCTGCCCCAAGGTGACATCCATAGTGATATCCATAGCATCTGACATTGCAAGGTGCAGCCGCAGAGGCACCAGATCCCATCTGTCAGCGTCTCAGACAGACAGACAGACAGACAGACAGACAGACAGACAGACAGTGAATACTAAGACAGCTCAGACCTCAGAGGAACCAGCAGGCTGTTACTGCTACTGAAGCATTTAACACAGCCTGTTTCCAACCTGCTGTGCACCCTGTCCTTTAATCCATAAATAACATCTTTATTTGAGCCGAGAGTTTGTTTAAACCCCTTTGCTGTTTCTTGTCTACATCAAATGCTGTGCCTGGTTTCACTGTTTGACTTCCTGAAGCCATTAAAAAAAAACCCTTGTGTAGCATCATCAAAATACTGAAACACAGCAGCTTTACACTCTCTGCAGACATGACACCGCTGAAAATACAATAGAGCCAAGTAAATTCTCCCGAGAGCTAACAACACTGATTCTACAGTCCAGTAAATTAATTATAGAGTAAAAATATAACATCACATGAAGGTCACAGAACGAAAATTGACTGCACACATCTGCATTAGCTCAATTCTAAATTGAATGCCACAGGCGCCATGAAACCTGTTGCTACATTTTCAGCCATGACGTCCCTGAGGAAACGCTTTACCCTTCATTCTATGAGTCTGATGGAAAAGACAAACAATGCACAACAAACACAGTGAACACTGAACAACACCGAACACCAGCAAAGCAGTGCAGCAGCACGACGGGGAGACAAGAGAGACTAGGCTTTGTTTCTACTGTGATTTGGGTTTTAATGGATGCTAAGGTGAGAAAAGAAATTGTCATCATGTTTACAATAATTAAACAAAGCAATAAAACTCACTCAAGACTTTGTCTTGTGCTACAGTTGTGTTGCGTTGCTATTAGTAATGTAATGTCCAGTGCTCAACCATAAATTACATCATAAATAAACACAACTGGACAAACAATAAATCCGAGCTCGAGATGTTGGGATCAGAGGGACTCACTTTACCAGACTCGAACTTAATAACTCACCTGTACTGGCATGGCCCACAGGTTAGGACAGAGGAAGAAGAACCACATCAGCTGGTTGGTATCTATGGCAACTAGGTTACAGATCTGGCCAACAGTTAGCTCGCCCATGGACATATTGGAGGTACACAGACGCATGATCTTATTGTAGATTTTTGTCTAGGGGAACAGAGAGGAACAGCCATATTGGAATTTATATAAATCAATAAACTCATGAACTGGCTGAAGACGTTTGTCTTTTACGGCATATGTCTGTAAAATAACCTGTATGGCCCCACGCAGGTTGATGCCTGTTTCGATGGCCACGTAGTAGGAGGCCTGGAGGAAGGTCCTCTGCAGGAGCAGGGCAATGAAGAGCAGCACAGCCAGCACATATGCATTCTCCAGGAACTCCTTGGAGGAAATGAAATAGATGCCGAGCAACCTCATCTGGAAGTACAGACAGGTAGGGAGCCAGGGAGTGAGGGATATTGACGGGTTATCATTGTTAGTCAGACAGGAGCCTCAGTAAGGTCACTCACACAGGCTGGTCTCTGCATGACAGGACTGCACTTGGAGAGTTTCTGTCAATCAAAGTATTATAAAACTAAACTGTTTTCCCATTAAATCCTTAAAAGCTGCAGGTAACAGGACTGCGTGTGAGCCGGAGCTGAACTGGAGCCTTCAGAGTGTGTTCCACGGGTGGTAGGTGGTGTGTGAGTCAGACATGGTATCTCCCTCACAGATTAATTAATTGTTGAAGGGCTGCTCTACTCAAACTTTACCCAATACCTCTTACTCATCTTACACCCTGAAACCCTATCCTGCCACAGACATATTGGCTGGATTTGGATATATTCATACACACACACACACACACACACACAGAGAGAGAGAGAGAGAGACCTGTTTTCATTGTCTTTAGCTCTTAGCTCTGTCTTTTTCTTTGACTATTTTTTCTGCATGATGAGGATGTGACTTTAAAAACAAATACGTGCTGCTGATATTCTTGCAGAAGGACGCCTGTGTGGCTGCCTGATGAGGCAGGCTGCCCTGTGTGCAGCTAAAGAAACTGAGACGGCACCAGCGGCAATAAGTCTCATTAATATTTGACGAGGCTGAAATTAGTGTACTCTTGTGTGTATTGACGAGAGAGGGCATCAGAAATGTCTGAAGTGTCGCCCTTGAGTGACATCTACGGTCTTGGATGGAGATTTTGAAATAAAGATTTGGGAGATTTTGACAAATAAACCATTCAATCAACATGGATGAGATAGTAGTCTTTGCTTTGCTATATTTAAACTTCTCTATTATTCATGTGTTAAATTATTAGTCCAGGTTTGGCCTGTGTAACAGACAGTGTAACACGTAAAAGAATATAAGATGCTTTTATGAGAAAAAAAAAACAGTGAAAAAGCTGAGTCATGTGTTTTTGTGTACGTTATGGTACTGTGATAACGGAGGAGTCGTGGACCCCTCACCGGTGGCTGGATGGTGCGGTTGTCCTTGCTGATGTGATGGACGATGCCAGAGATGCAGAGCGGCCCGGCGAAGCCGAGGAGGTCGGCTAGGAAGCGGAATAAGATGCTGAGGATGAGTGGTCTGCCAAACGCTTTCCTCAAGGCCTGCCAAATCCACTTTGGCCCCTGGGGTGCTGTGCTCTGAGGCCTCTGATGAAACAGAGGAACAAAAAAAACAAACATTCTGAATGAATGTGTCATTTACTGAATAAAGCTAACCTGCAGTGACTGAAAAATGATGATCTGTTATGTAAAGAATTTAGATTATCGAAATGTAAATTACGAACGTAAATCACAATGACACATTCCCACTGTTCCATTAGCGTAATGACAGCTCTTGTTGAGGAATAAAGCAAATTGGATGGTTGATTGTTTGCAGAGATAATTCCTCACATCCAACACTATCGAACTAAACTGGCCACACAACAAAAGAGAGAGGGGGGGGGAAGAAAAGAGCGAGAGAAAGTAACTGCTGGAACATAAAAGCTCAATCGACACCATTAACTAAAGAGTCGGTCCACCGCAGCAACAGAAACCAGCCAAATGAGGTCAAGTCCTGAGTATGTGTCCTTCTCGCTGCTGCTGCTGCTGCTGCTTCGTGTGATGTGGTGAGTCATGGTGAGAGTCACAGTGAAGCCCGGTCACTCATGTATAATCGCTCTGTCACTAATGACCGGGTTACGAGAGGTAAGCACTGGACACCAGTGGGGAAAAAGCAGTTAAGTGGTCTGAGATTACTTCAAGCGAGATTGAATCTTCAGATAACAAAACTCATTTATGAGCGATTCGTTATATTTATTAAAAAAATGTATTAAAAAAGGTTCAAAATATAATATCTCCACAAGCAGCAGCTTGCTTCAGTGAATTCATTAACGAGAACCAGAGGCAAACATCTGGACTGTCACGGTGCAGTAAACACTCGGAGCGCTGATCTGTTTGTATTTGTGCGCGCGCGTTTGTGTGTGTGTGTATGTGTGTGTGTGTGAACACGTTCTGAGTCATTCTCAGAACTGTGAGAACAGACGTGACCATTATCATGCATGGTGTTTCCACTGGAGCTCCACAACTACCACAGCCTTTGAATATGAAGTGTGTCACTGAGCACACATGCACACATATACACAGAAACGCACACACGCTCTCTACCTTCCTGTAGGTTCCCGCCACAGGGAGAGAGGATGCTTCCTGTGTCACTCTCATATACGCAGAGTGAAACTCGCTTCCCATGAAGTGCAGCGCTCTCACCCCCACAGAGGTCGGGATGTCACCTCGTTCACAGTGAAATGGGAATGACCCGGTGCCTTTGGACTCTCCTCTAAGTGCCCCACCCCCCCACCTCTCCACTGGGATCTCTCAGTCGCTCTCATCCCTTTCTTCTGCCCGGAAGGAAGTGGGGTTGCATTCACACCGGACTCACAAGCAGCGCTGACGAATTTCTGTGACCTTCCAAACACTGGAAAACAATGACCCTGTAGAGGAGGCCCTTCACATCTGACCCCTGACACGTGCACCAAAAGTGAGAGGAAGAAGGAAGCATAACAGGGAAATATCCTCAGTCTGGACTGCAACAGTGGGACTGAAAACATCTGTCTCGCTCAAGGACGCTTTGACATCTGGGCATTGACACGTCTCTGGGGACTGAATCACCCAAACCCACAAGTAACAGGCAAAACGACCTTCAGTCAGCCCTGTTGCTGCTGACACGTTCAACTGTATCCATCCAATCTTCCACCCATCAATCCCTTCAATCCCTGGTTAGATTCAGAGGGGCAGGGCTGTCCAACCAGCACACACACATGACTGTCATTCCCATGCTGTAGGTTTTCCAATTTAATGAAGGGTAAGTGGAGGACTGAGAGTCTGGGTCTGTGTACATGTGCGTTTGTTTACAGACAGCGGGACATTTCGGTGACTCATCACCTCGGTGACGTCTGAACGCAGCTTCCCAGGTCCCACAACTGAGTCGTCACTGGAAAGAGATCAACTTTTGTTTTCTTTTTTTCTGAGAACAGCTGGATAAAACACAAGCAACTTATTCTGCTGTTTGTGGACCAAATAATTTATTATTTAGTTTCCGACTAAACTAAACCTCATGGGGGAAAAAGCCCATTCACAGTCCATTTTTGCACATTTCCTCTGTTCCTCTCTGTTGCCATGTGCACCAGGGCCTTGCACTACATTAACAAGTATTTATTCAGCAACAGAGACGCCATGTTATAGTTGACACTTTTGATTGGCTTCACATCGGTGCGTCAGATCTCACTTCTCATGACGTGCAGTGAAATCAGATTTTACACTCAAGCACCAGACAACATTCTCAAACTTCCATTACATTCACCAGCATCAATCCACCAGTCTGTTAGACCACTGACCTTCTGGTCTTCGAAGGCTTGGCGTAACTTTATGTAGTTTGTGAGGGCTCTCATCGCAATGGGCAATTTGCCGATGACCTTGAGGTCAATGGGTCGCCTGTGGGCAGAGGTAATGAAAGTGTTCATCCACCAGTAGGTGGCTTTGGACAGCAGGTTAACAAATGGCTGAAGGAAGCGAACGCCCAGGTCCTGAAGGTCTTCAGGAGGCTTCACCTCTGTGGGGTCGGCAAAACACATGTAGCGCTGCGAGAGTAAGACGAACAGGAGGACAAGTTTGTTTTTACATTGAAGGGTGAATATAAAGACATGCAGCTGAAACATCTATTTATCTGTGACTACATCTATGGAGATCATAATAATTGTAATTTTCCACACATATGAGAGCTGCAACATGGATCCAAGAGTTCATCACACTACAATTACTGGGGATAATTACAGCTGCTGAAAGCAAAGGTGTCCTAATGTCAGAATAATTACAGGCTGTGGGATAACATAAGAGCATCTTCTGTATTTGAACAGCTTAACATTGCAGGTACTCTTCTCATCCTGCTTTCACATTAAACTGGAGTATTTACAGATGTAATGCAGTGAAACGTAGCTCATTTAGTGCATTATGTCGAGACAAAAGAAGAAGATATGAGCAATATGTCTTTTCTAGATTTTAGGTTAGTGGGTTAGTGGCTGAAAATGTATTAAAGCAAAAGGATAAATTCATTATAAAGGTAAGTCTAATAAAACTGTGTTTTTATTTGATTTTTTTAATCTTATTCTTTTTGAAATCAGAGATCAGTTTTTCACAGATTATTTTTTAAAGTTTAAATATGAATTTAAAAGATCAATACTTACATACAAGAAAAGTGTATATCCTATAAAATTCCTACAATAAAATGTAAAGTAGTATAGTTTTATCTACTAGACAGATTGGATCAAATGAAATAGTCAAATCAAAAAGTGCAAGAACAGCATGTGCTTTGAGACCGCGTGCAGGGAATGAAATGGTGTTAGAATCGCTTTGCTCGCTGTTCACTCGGGGGAGTCAGATTCTATTACAGATGTTTGCTCAGTTCAGAGGTTAACAGAGACAAACGCACAAACGAGAAAAAAAAACAGTGTCCACCAGTCTGACATTTTCTATTGGATCCAACCTATAATTAACACACACATAAAGAAACACTCACCCTGCCCAGGATGACATTGATCTCCACAGCTAGTAGGAGTCCATAAAGCAGCACCAGCAGTCCAGTGATGCAGTAGCGTAGCTGCCTGGGGCCGATGCCATGCTCGGTGTATTTGGCAAACTTGATGGTTTTCATTATAAATGCCAGCACCCAGTAAATCAGCAGCGCTGAGGAGATTAGGCACGGATCAGAAAGACGTCGCATAGAACTGTACAAGAACATTCAACTCACTCCAGATAGATTATATCAGAGATAGAAATCCATGAGTTCCATGTCTGTCACTGCAGCCCAACAACAATTTCTCCTTTACAGCCAAAACAACTACAGCCAGTATATAAAAACAAATGATGCTTTTTATAACCAGTACTTAAAATTTGGAGCGCACAATATTTTAAGGTCTTTTAAGGTTAATATGTTTTGGCAAGATGTTATTTTACTTAGTTTTCTTTCCTTTTTTCCTCTAATTATGTCACCAACACTTTGGCAGCACGCGTTTAACAAGTAACAAGGTCTAATCCAGTGAAAAGCAGAAAAACTGCCTTTATTCCTCAGTTAAATGTTTTTCATGAGGTTTACTGGAGTAAACACTGAGTGTGTGACTGTAAAATGACACATGTTGTCAAGGATGTTTAATGGGAACTGGGGAAGCCAGGTGATATATTAAGATTCTGCATCAGACTTGTTTATTTATTTGAAATGAAAAACATAATGGGTCGATAACTAACAAATTGGTGTTATATGTAATGTGACAAAGCTACAGGGTGATATTTAATGTGAAGTTAAGTACACAGATGCAGTCTTTGACAAGATAAAAAATAACAACAACTATTAAGGACAACCACAGTCCCCTCTCTCATGTGTTTAAAAGAAAAACATAGTGTACATGTTTTAATATAGTGTCATCATTCTCGCAGGCCAGAGAGACGAATGATATCATTTTAAGAACGATGTATACATAACCACGAACAAACAATTTGTGCGAATGTTTCAGGTCAAACTCATTTTGTTAATGAAGGTGACATCCAACCCACAGCGGCAGTACAATTACACAAATGATACTGCCATTAATCATTTTGCAATCTTGTCTGACGGTAATGAACCATTCGTCTGTAAACGGTTGTTATAATTATGCCACACTGCATTATTATATGATCCTCTAAGACTCATGCAGTCTGAAGCTGATATTGTTGACAGGGGTCACTGCGGTTAATCCTGAATTTACAAGCCCGGGTCATAAGAATAATAATAATTAGAAGAGTTTAGGATACGAAAAGCTCTGTGCTCCGATTTGAAACGCTGACTCAGTGTTCAGCAATATCAAGGGAATATTGTATTTAAATGTTTTTAATAAAAAAAAAAATTTAAAATATGCTTTTGAATAATTTACTAATTTAAATATACAAACCTAAGAGCAGCTTGGGAAAGTTGGAGGTCTCGATGTTATGATAGTAGACAATAGAAGTGATGCCAGCCATGAAGGCCAGACCTGCAGGCATGTACAGGTGAAGATGAAGAGACTGGCTGAACCTGCAAATGTCAGACAGAGGAGAAAAGGGATTAGCTTAAGCACCAAATGACACACAGATTTATAAAATCGTTGAGCACCAGGGTATGAAACGTCCAGCTTAGCTCACTCACCCATTTTTTTCCCCCTTTAAACTTTAAATGTCGATGTGATAAATCAATTTAAGAAAATGCCCATCTATATTTGCACGCCCACATTCACGGGCTCTTTGACAGATGGAAGCAAACAACCAGCCAGGGATTTTAAGCAACGTGCAGAAGTCAGCTTGAAACGATAAATGAAGTAGAGAGCAGAAGGAGAACTCATCTATTCATTCGGGAAGCAAACACCGAAATGTGTTTATCTGCCCTCAGCCAGCAGAAATACAGATAAACAGTAACCCTGAGTGAATACATAGGGCCCCGCAGAGAGGAGAGACATCCAACAAGGGCTTGTTGGATCCGTATAGACAGAGATGGCAGAGGTGATTTCTCTGTCCACCTGCGGCTCCCTGTGGCTCCTCATGAGCAAACACGTCAGCTTTTCATAAGACAAAATCAAGAGAGAGAAATAAATGCTAGGTTCAATGGTAAACAGTTTTGTTTGTTTGTTTGTTTGTTTGTTTGTTTGTTTGTTTTCAGGTTTAATCGGCTACATTTTGTGTAACCGCACAGGTTCTGCGTCACACTTAAGATGCAGCTAAAATGACCATCTGTCAGCGCCATGTTTTCAAGTAACCATGGCAACAGCAAACACTGTATTGCTACATCTCTGCTCCGCATACTTGCATACTTGATAGCCGACTGCTGTCTTTGTAATTTTAGTTTCGTTTTGCAGACAGTTTTGTCTCATTCGTCACCATCTGTGACTCTGTGTCAACACCACAACCTCTAATCTTCTGTCCTCTCTGTGCAGTTATACATTATGGAAGAGGTTCATGGTGTCTGCAGAGCAATTCTCACATGGTGAATGTTAATGGTGTTAATTGCCTCCTCAGTGTAAAACACTCCTCAGTTAGATGAACAGTGTGTATCAGGAACACAGCACACAACAAAATTCAGTGTGGATCATCAACAGATACAGTACAACAATATCTCAAAACTACTACTGTGCGGTTTATACAGAACTGATAAAATAATTCATTTTTAAAAAATAATTATTGCTATCATCTAGTTGTGACATCGGGGTCAAGGTTAAATCAAAAATCACATGGACCTCATCAAAATCATGACGAAGCATTAAAAACCGGTGTGTATGTGTCAGACGTACCCGTCAGAGACGATGCCCTCTGCGATCTCACAGACCAGGATGAAGAGCAGGACGAAGGTGAGGAGCCAGCGCAGGTTGTGACCAGGAAAGTGAAGCCAGGTGCTGTGGTGGATGTGGACCTTTGAACTCTGGCTGCCCCAGCCTCAAACAGGAAACAGGAAATTAGAAAAAAAATAATACATCCATCAGCGCAACTTTTCAGCAGACTGGAGGACAATGTAAACAAATTGGAACGACACACAATTTTCCATGACTCATTTTTATGCAAGTCCTTCTAACTTGTACACTGCCCCCAAACTCAACCTTTGAGCTGCCATGAGCTACTGGTCATAAAAAAGGTGCTCTCATCCTCACAGCGAGGCTGAATGACTGGTGGAGCAGCTGGAGAAGCAGAACCAGCTGGGTAGAAAGGTAGTCTGTCACAGTGCTAACTTCTGGAGTGAGGGATAATGGCCTGATGGGTAATGAGAGTGGGGAGATGGCTGCTGGCCTGACACTCTTCAGTCAGTTACTGAAGCTTGAACTCTGGCTACAGCCACTGTGCCCGTTGCCATGTCTCAAGTCAGGCTGGGAAATAACATTTGGTCATTTCTAATGCAAGTCAATGTTGCCATTAAACACATCCCCCCTGTGGATCAAACTGTGTTAATGTCTTCTCTGCTGTTGGCACCTGAGCTGTTGGATAGTTTATCTCTTGCTGACGTTTTGGCTCACCGCTGCATAATTAAATGATTAGATGCATTAACACAGTCAGTCCTTTGGCCAGTAGACTCTTTCAAAGTCATTAGTTTGACGGACCAGAAGACCGATGTACAGTGATATTTATGATGCGATGCAAACTGCCCTATAAAGGAGTTGAAACGCATGTATTCATATGGATGGGACTAGGTGAACTAAAAAGGCAGCGTTCTTTATAGCAAAACACCACATAGCTCCAGGGCACAATGTGTGCAGATATAAAAAGGACTTTTACTGTCAAGCGGCTCTTGAAGAGGAGAAAAGCTTTCACACCCCTGAGGTTTGTTCTTGGCGCTGTGAAAGCAGCGAAAGCAGCTCAGAGTGATGGAGGGGAGAGAGGAGTCACTCCAGCTCATCCTCCAACAGCGGATCCTCCATTAATGTTTAGCAGGAATGTAACTCTTCTGAAATCAAGACCTGACACAGTAATATAAATGTCCACAGTTTCATATCGCAAGAACTATAATACCCCTCAACCCAGTGACTCCACTGCAGCTACTTGACAGATCTCAGTCTACTGATTATAGCAGACATAAATCACATATTTATTATTGTATATTGGCAAATTGCATATTTTCAATATTACACGTATATCTGTTTGATTGTATTTCCACTGCATGTGTGACTATTTTGGTTCCATCATGAGTGGACACACCAGTAAAGGTTGAAAAGCTGTGGTTTGACGAAACAGTGGTTCAGAAATTTCTCAGAATGAGATATTTTGCCATTCGCTTTAGTTCAGTTTCCTTTCAAAGTGGACAGCAGAAACACAGTCGGCACGCGGCGCGATAAACTGCTTTCAAATGGACACGTGCACACTCTGATGTGAGAGGGCAAATGACGAGGCCAGAGCACGTGTGGTCATATCAGCAGAAGGCACGCAGCGACGCAGAGCACGACTGTAACTCACTGATGATGGCGCTAATAGAATGGCCAGCGACCAGCAAGGGCGGGGGGGGCAAAAGAGGTGTAACCTAATACCAGCAGGATGACATGTGTTTGCCACTGTACACTACATTTCATCATGTCGTGTCATATTCGCCTGTAAAAATGTTTGTAACTCAAGGAATGTGGCCTGTTATACTCAGGAGGCTCATACTGTATTTCAGCTGTGTTATGGTGCAGCTACAGCTATGTGTGGGGATTTAATTCAGGGAATGAAATACAGAGTCCGAAAAGCTAATCAATAAAATGAAAACTATTAAAGTATTAAAGTGTAAAGACATAAAAATAGAAATAAAATGTAAATAAAACATTCTTTATACAAAGGTAACCTTATTTTTCTAGAATATATTTTCGTCACAGTTCATCCATCATGTGCATATTGAAAACAGATTGAAAACATGCTTGAGCCCATCAGTCTTATTTTACTGGTGGACTTTTGCTGACACCTCATCGTAGCATTTATGTGTTTGTGTGTGTGATCTCTGTAGGGAGGTGCGGTGTGACGAGGTTGAGGCGCTCACCTCCCAATGACACTCACCGATGAAGAGGATGGGAAAAGTGATGAAGAGGAGAAAGACATGTGGCACCACATTGAGCGCATCCAGGAAACAGCCGTTGTTCAGGACCCCCCCATCCACATTGTACGCCGTGGAGTTATTCTCGTTCCCACAGAATGCCAAGGACATGGTGGAACCCGGACTCTGCAGGGGACCGGCCGGAGGAAGAGGAGGAGGAGGCGGAGGTAAGGAAGAGGGGACCAGAGAGACGAGAGAGAGATTTAAACAGGAGCCTCTTAGAGCATGTCGTCTTTGCAAAGGAAAGACCGGTGGCGTCTTTACTGAATCCTGGTAATTCCCAAAGTGACCTCTATCCTGCTCCCTCACATATTGCGCTTCCAAATATTGGACTGTGCAAAAGAGGAGATACAGACAAAGAGGGGGAGGGAGAAGGGGTCAGGAGCCGTCACAGTCCAGTGCAGCAGCAGCAGCAGCAGCAGCAGCTTCCTCTCCTCTCCGACAGTCTAAGCAGCTTTCCCAGCCACGTTGGTGAGAAACATCTGGATCGCTTGTGCTTGCAGTCATCAGACATCCTTTGAAAACAAATCCTCACTCGTGCACGGCACTGCTCGCTGCAATGCATTCAGCTATGCTCCCATTGCACACATACACACGCAAGGAAAAATGCTCCCTGCAGTCAGAGCAGCAACAGCATTCTGCAGTGCACCTGCTATTCCTGTCTCTGTGCAAACGCCAGCTCAAAGTTGACCTTGGAAGACGAGAGCAGAGGGGGAACGGTGTGCAGGCGAGCTGGAGCACTGAGCTACAGAGGCACTAAAGGTGGGAGGGAGACGGCGAGAAGGACAGTGAATGCTGAAGAGTGAAAGAGAGAGAGTGGGAGAGAGAGAGAGAGAGAGAGAGAGATGGGTGTACAGCTTCTGACTGAGGAGTGTAAACAGAAAGGTACGTGTGAAGCATAATCAATTCTAAGTCCCGACACCATGTTATCAGCGATTACATAACTCTGTCATGTAATACAGTAAATGATACTTTTTACTCAAGTAAACTAAGCAAATGGTGACTGAATAAGTCAGTAACTAAGCTGCACACGTGGGAATTAGTAAAATGAATTATTAATACAGTGTTGGGATGGCTGGATAATGCATGCAGTCATGCAGGGAAAGATCCTGCTGGAGCCAGTAGCATCTGACTCATTCCCGGGAATCAGGAAAAACCCACATGGTGCCAGATTTGGATAATCCAGCCTTAAAGCATTGGTGAATACGGACTATACAAATAAAATGGACAGGTGTCCATTGATTCACACACACAGTGAAGTACATCTGTGGTTGCTCTAGTTAAGTACTAATAATTACTGTGGTAGCAGGTCAGACATTTAGGAATCATTGAACTGCATGAGAGGAGAGAGGGAGAGAGACACTAGGTGTAGCTGAAAACAAAGATATTCCATACAGTACACAAGGTATTTCATCTCTATGTTAACTGCCTCGTCTAAAGAACTGGAACTGTCTTATTATTTGTCGCAGCAGCAGTGATGACTGGCTCGGTGATGGGTCTTCTGTGTTGCCCTACATCTGAGATTAGTACTGTCCATCACTGGATTGCCTGGGGAGAGCTGAAGCTGCACTGCATGTATAAAACAAAGGTGATTAGTGACAGAGCAGCCACCCATCAGAAACTTAACAATAAAAAAATGAGCATTTAAACAGCAGTATAGTATTCCCACTACTTTTCATATAACCACAGTTTCAGTCAGGCACCCACTAAACATAACTGGCTCTTCTGGGTGGAGTGTGTCTGAGTTGCTGCATTGTTTTTGTCTGTGTTCTGTGTAAAGTGAGAGTCAGAGGTAAACAATGGATCAGGAATCATGTACGTGAATCCACCTGCTCTTTTATTTATACAGAGAGACAGAGATGAGCTTGTTCCGTCACTGGTCTTACATGAAAGGCTCTTTAATAAAAGGACTGTGGACATTTGTTACCACAGTGTAACAGCTCCCTTGACACAGCACATCCAATAACTCACACCCTGTAATTGCCCCACTAGAAATAAGCCCAGTGATGTGTGATCCCATTCCAGCACACCCAGGGATTCCAGAACTGAACATGACCTGGCGTGACTCACATTTTCATTAGACCAGTTCAGATGTAGCCCGAGTCAGAATTAAAGTGCTGACCAGAGTGACTCAAGCACCAATACTTACCGGTTTATATCGTGAGATCATCCTGTTTGGTTTTTTTAAGCCTCCTTTCCCTGACTCCAAACGCACTCCGGTATTGTCACATCTGCCGTCTGGATGGAACACACAAAGGAAAACGGGGGGAACCGTCCAGACTGCCTCCACTGTCTCTCGTGTGCTCAGCCGACTCCTTCTTCTTCTTCTTCTTCCTGTTGTTGTCCTACTTGGGTTGCACCGTCAGACGGTGGTGAACGGGTGGCAGGGAGCTGTCCGCGGTGCTGAAACCGGGTATCGAGTAAGAGGAGGAGGAGAAGGAGATGGGGAGGGGGGGGGGGGGGGGGGGGGGGTCAGACCTTCTACCAGGGGGCCACCTTTGGTCTCTGACTCCAAGCGTCAACAGGCTGCAGGGTTACAGGAGCAGCGGACAGCAGTCACGTATCCCATCACAGCGAGCCAAGCGACGAGAGGGAGAGAGCGGCTGCACGGGGCGGTTATATAACAGTAAAGTGGGATGCTAAAGCAACACACATGTAATATAACACGACGGAGTGCCCGACAGGCTTAGGTCTCCATTTTACCTTTATATTCATATTTACCACAATTTTTTACCATTTTTGTTGTAAGTGTTATTAAACGTCATGTTTGATGACATGCAGGTTTATAAAATGCAGAAATGTGAGCAGAGTGACGGTTCATGTTTAGGGAGGGGTGAGTCAAAAAGGGAGCACTATTGCCCCCTGTGGACATTTAATTACAAATCGGTATGGCTGTTTATGGTTGACATAAATCAATAAATAATTGTGTTGGTGAAGAAAACCGTGAGGGAGAGTGTGGAAAGCATTTGCATAAAATTAATTTAGAATTATGATTATTTTGTTTTATAATATTTAAAAGATAAAAATACATTAGTCTATAAATGTTAAAGTATGTCAATAGTGGATATATTCTTAAGATTTAAGACAACATAAATGTGGTTGTTTTTTTCTGTTTAGCAGAAAAGGTAAGAAAAACACAGTCAAAGTTGTATCTTCCTCTAACATTGTAACTGTGTAGTGAGTGGTTTTGTTATGAATTATCTCGCAGTGAGCGCCACATCACTTATCTCTGGCTCTAGTATTTCAAAGCAGAGGATGTAGATATCAGTTTACACAACTTACTGTGAGGGAATGTGAGCAGTTTTTTATTAGGCTTTTCAAAAGGCAGATTACAGAGGTCCCAGTGATTACAGCTCGTTTTTAGAGAGGGAAAAGATGGACGTGGTCATGTGAAGCTAAATGGGGGTCAAACATGTCCATGTGTGACACCAGTGAAGCCAATTACTGGAGACAATTCAATTCTGACAAGTGCACTTAAATAGAATTAGACAGCAAGACAGTATATTGACTGCATGTTGTCAATATCTCAATTCATGACACGATTCTCATGAAGCTAATTGCAATGCAACGTTTAAAAAAAAATAACACTAAGACCTGTAGTAGACCTGTAGTTTTTACATGAATAAAGAGGGTGAAGAAAACAGCTTTGTTTTTTGTGCATTATAAGAAAATGAATCCTGAAGGAATCATCCGGAGAAAAAACCTTCATCTTCGGTTGTTTTTTTTTTTATCGTGGCAGGCTTTTAGTGAGGCTAGAAGAATGTCCTGCAAGAGAACAAACAAGAATAAATCAATAACAAATAGATCTGTGGACCTAAAATATGTTACAATAAAAGGAATTTAGTAGAAGGTGTGTAATGTATTAAGTTAACTTAAGTCACTGCACATTAAACACAACAGACTAAAACACATGCAGGTGAGAAGCAAAAAGACAAACACAACTTTTTTAACCTGACCGCCAATCTCAAAAAAAAAGGATCTGGGAAAAAAATATCAATTTTTCTTACAATTTTTACTGTAAACCGGTGTCACTTTGTGTCTGTGTATGTCAGAACATGTCACAGTCCTTTGGCACAACATCAATCAGAACAACTGCTGAAGGCTGGCAGGAGTCCTAGGCTGCTTTTTATGGGCGTCCGTGACCTGACCACACTGGACAATGCCACACAGTCCATTAATGTATGTATATGTTTATATATGGCTCACTGGGTCAGGATTTGGCAGATATACAGTGGGAAGGGTCACTGATCGCATTTGTTGTAAATGTCCTCACTTAAATAGCATGGCTGTATTACTGTCAAACACACGCTACAGCAGTAAAGTGTAATTGCCTGGGGGCGAAAGAGGGGAAAGAACTGCCCAATGTAAACATAGAGCAAACATTACACACTAACCGCCATTCAATCGTTTCATGGAAAGAGTCAAGCTTTAAGAGTAATGCATAAATCTGGCAGTCTGACAAAGACACGTGGAAACAAATACCAAAATACTCTGTGCGTCTGCTTCCTTCTGATTGACAGGGAGACTGTCACATGTGCTCAAGAACACATATGGGGCCAAACAAGACAAAAAAAAATGCCACACCAAACATCCTCTTTGAGACGTGCAGTGAAGAGGAGGAGGTTTGAAGACTATGTCGATTACCCGGATGAGGGCGAGGTAGGAGAAGAGGGAGGGTTAGTGCTGAAGTAGGTAGCCGTGTCTGTACAATGTTGCACTGCCTTCAAACACCTTTCTGTTCACAGTGGGACTGACTGATGCTGACTTAGGGCTGAATACATGTGCACACACATATAATTGTATTTAAATACATAGCACATATGACAGTGATTATACAAATTTAGACTCCAAAACAAGAACAGAGGAACTTACACTTCATCTTCATAGTCCTTTGGAGGGGAAACAGCGATCGCAACATCAATCCAGTCCTGGAGGTAAGAACAATGAATACAAGAAACATTAACACAAGCTTCCCGACTGAATCCGTGACCAGTGTGACACCAACAAGCACAAGCAATCAATGACGGTTGATTGGATTTAACTATGATCAATATGACACCCTCCTGCTGTAGGGAAGGTAATTAACATCTGGTTTAAAAGAAAATGGAGCACTGCATTTGATAATACTTGAATTTGAGTCATACCCCTCCACTATGCCAGGCTCGAGCCAGAGAGTTTTGTCCCTCAGTCAAAGTGGCATCAATCAGGATTTTCCCATTCACAGCCATAAGTTCATCCCCTGGTACAATGCCACCTACACACAGGCATCAGCAACACATCAGCTTCCAAATACATTTACCCAAATACAAAGTGCAACTGCAGCTGCAGCGAAAAAAATCAGTATGCATGAAGAGGCACTTTAAGTGATTAAATCTATTAGCTGACACAAGTAAACATGTTGTGCTCAACAGAGCTGAAGAGCTGTGGACGGGCAACATATGTGAACTGTATACACAGTGTGAAGTCAATAAGCATGTGTCAGTTACTGGTATCCTGATATTGTATCCACATCCTTTCCGACAGTTCACCATGGAGATGGTAAAGACTGAGCAATAGGCGTTATACATGATATTGCCTGATAAGAGCTACACTCTGTTTATTAGTGACTTTATCAGTATACTCATAAACTGTTAATATGGTAAAGGTCTAATACACCAACCATCGTTAACAAAGCTATAAAGTAAGCTTTTATTAAGTTGAATTGACTCAACATGAAATTAGAGATTAAATGTTAAAAACAAACAAACCATGCTTATCTGCAGCGCCACCTTCATATACGGCAGATACCACCAACTTTCCTAAAGGAGAGTCTGCTCCCCCCTCTACAGCAAGGTCAAGCTGTCCCGTCTGAAGAGCAATCACCAACATCAATGAAATACATTAGAGAGTCTTGGCTTAACGTAATAACTGAGATTCTTCTCATTAATAAACTGACTTATTAACGTGAGCGCACCTTTTTGATTCGCAGCAGTCTCACATCTCGACCGGCGATTTGGTCCGCAGAGAACTATTCATTATGCAGAAGAAGGTTTAAGGAAAGAGGAAAGAGAAAAGAGGAAAAGGGCAGCGCATTAAGCAGTAAAATAGGTGTCAGCATGAAGAATGGGTTCCCACTCTCTGAATACGAGAATGGTCACAGTCAGCAATAAACACAATACTTCTAGCGTACCATGTGTTGGCTTTTTGATAATGAGAGGCTGTGTAAACAAAGGACTAATACTATTAATAGTTTGCATCAGGAAAGTTACATTTAATTTTCTTTGGAAACAAACTTGTGATTCAAAGATTCAATTTGGTTTAAAAACAGGACTTAACACCACCACACTGCATGTTATCGTGCACACTTATGACACATTCTGCATCACTGTAGCAGTAAGAAGATCAGGCATACAATACCATTGAGAAGGGATCAAAATCGTCTTCATATTTCTGAAATCCCTGAAGGAGAATCCACATGCAGGTCATTAAAAACAAATTGATAAAAAGTTAAGTGACAGGACACAAAGAAAAACAAATGAATTATTTGTGAATATGAGCTGTGTAACAAATCCCTTCATTAAGTGCTGATCAGATTTCCTTTGACAACCAGTTATGGGTTAATGTTTTAATTCCAACCTGTATACATAAAACTATGGAGAGCATCTTTAACTAAAAAAGGATTGTGGCTTTTAAAGCTTCACATCTTAATTCAATAGTCGAGGTACAAACAAAAATCGCCCCTTATCTTTCCTACCAAAAATGTTAGTTATTTAATTTAATGTGAGGGAGATAGAAAATTCAGAGAAGATCCTCACAAAAATCTCAAATTAAATCAAATTTAATAACAACTGCCTCATGTGGAAGAACTAATTCATCGAATAGGATAAAAAAAACCTTCCTCAGAGAAAAAACTAATAACCATTTCGTCTTCTACATGTCTTCATAAGGCACTCTTCAACATACCAACCAGTATATACAAAACTAATGAATGCAGTGAGGCAAAAAACATTGTGATGTGTATTCCCACACTGTATGTTCGCATCCCCGTACCCCGGAGTGCATCAAATCAATTAAAGTGCAGTCATGCATATGCTGCACAACCGGACGTGAAGGCATTGTTGCAACCAGCTGAGAGAGAAAAGGACATAATGAAAACTAATTCTCTCGTCAGTCCTGAGGAAACCTGAGGTGAGAACATGGAGACGAAAACCAAAAGAAAGAAGAACAGAACAAAAGCACTCAAGCGGTAACAGAGGTGGTCAAAGGTATGGATTACTTGTCGTTTGTTCTTTGATTTAAAAGAGGAGTTGAAGGGGACCATCCGTTTCAGCATTTCTGGAGGCTGAAACACAAGACCGGGTATTGGCGTTTAGAGAACATAAAAAAACGAATGCAAGACTTCCTTTCCTGCTTGAATTATGTTCTATATTTGAAAATCAGTGTTTTATTGCCGTTTCTGGTTAAAAGTTAAAAGTCAGCCTAACAATGCATTTCACCCACAGTGGCGGTTGGTGGAAGTGGGTGTCTTGTTTGTCTTTTGCTTTCAGGTGTAAATATTTGATTTTATTACTGTGAGATACAGGGTTTCTGGAAAACAGGATTGCTCCGCTCAGAAAATGCTGTTTAAATATTCTGTCTCATTTCATTTGAGCAATTTGACAGGAATGACAAACGGCTTCCCTGTGTGATCTAATAACCACATACTGGGTTTCTATGAAACAGCTGGAGAGTGTGGAAGACTCACCAGGACTTGGAAAAGAGGCATAGATTAATACTTCAGGAAGATGATGGCATTCTGTCAAAGGTCTAAATACTTTATGACCTTATTAAACTGAATCAAAGTTTTATGCAGGGCGTAGATTATTGAAGTTTCATACCAGACCATCTGAACGGACCGCAGGTTTCTGTGGATCAGGTCGATGGGTCTGCGACTGAGGCAGCATGACAGGCTTAGACATGACAGGGGCCATCTGACGCCTCTGGTTGGGGGGGCTAGGAGCTAGTTGCTATTAGGGAGAGACCACGTTTCAAAGCAACAGCTGAGTATAAATGTGAGTATTTGATGACATTATGCACTGTATATGTAGTGGGTCACTTCTTGGCTTTTACAAATCTATGACGCGCATGACATTAAGAAAGCAACATGCACAAGCACTCAACACGCTATTTTAACAGGAGGAGACTCACCAAAGGAATGCTTGAATTGGACACATGACTGGCATGGGATGTATTTCTCATGACCTGAACGACAGCGAAATAAAAAATGCTCTTTCAGCCCTGTATTACAAGCAGTACACTGCAGGGGTATCAGTGCAACACACACACACACACACACACACACACACAGCCAGACCCCATCATCTCTTATTATGTATCACAGTCTGGCTGAGGTTTTAGTAGCCTTCGGTGGATTCTTTTTAATCAGCTTCTCACATGAGTTGCATGCTGCTTTCATTACAACAACACACCACACACCGGGCAACACTCCAGAGAGTCTAACAAATCACACAGCTACATTAATAATAAAATGAATCTCTGAATGCATTTCCCTTAGCTACAAAATAAATCTGTAAATCAGTGACCCAATTTGGTCATGCTAATAAATGCATAACTCTCTTCGTGCATAAAACACTGCAATGCATAGATGTCTATTATAAATGTCTATTATCCATGAACCTGTGCTATAAAAAGAAATAGCTGAAAATGCATTAACGCTGCAATACCTCCATATTTCTATGAAACTGCTGCTGTAGCTTTTATTGACTGATGAGAGAAATACTAGTCCTTCCATCTGACAAATCAGACACGCCTAAGCTAAAGCAGTAACACAGCAACCAACAGACTCATCACCCTTCTCAAATTAGAATCGCTAACCTTTGGACTAGAGGGGTAGGACATTTCACTTGTGTTAGAGGAGTAGATCCCTCCTCTTGGGAGATAACCGCCTGACTCCCACTCACTCCTGCGCTCTGGAGGACTGGGAGGGTGTTGGAGGTGATGGTGATGATGGCGGTACACACTGGCGGTGCCCTTCTGGTCTGCGGAGTGCTGTGGAGGTGGGGGCGGAGGGGGAGGAGGTGGCGGCGGAGGGGGAGGGGGTGGCGGAGGAGGAGGAGGTCGTGGAGCAGGCTGAGGGGAGGATGGAGGCCTAGATGACCGAGACTGAGGGGGGTAGTGAGTGGTACCCGGGCTTGGGAGATGGGCTTGGGGAGCGTGAGGCTGTGGGTGAGGCCTGCGCCCCCTGTTGGTCAACGTTGATGAGGCAGAGGGAGGTTTCCTAGCAGTGGCTGAAGACACAGGTCTGCGTTGGGGCGGTGCTCGAGATGATGCAGGAGGAGAGTAGTTGGGGATGGTAGGATTCAGCTTAGGGGAGGGTGGAGGGAGAGGCAAGGGTGGAGGAGGTTGGCTAGTGCTGGGCTGTGTGGGGGGCAGTCTCTTCAGAGGGGCCCTCAGGCTCTGATCAACGTCATCCAGGTTGATGTCATCCAGATCAGTGGTGGCCAGGTGGAGACCCCCAGGGAAACGCTTCACCGTGGGCTCAGAGGCAGGAGAGTGTGGCGGGGAGAGCTTCAAGTCACAGTGACATGAAAAATGTTTCACCTTTTAAAAATTCATATTTAACAATTCTACTCTTGCATTCTTGTTACCCTTGTCTCATTATAACTGACATTTCTTTAGTCTGCATCATGTTTTCACAGTTTTACTCATTTTCTAGAAAACACCTGATTTGATATAAAATGGAAAGATAAAAGGTCACAAAAAAGTGGGGGTGGGAGGTTTGTTCAGAGGTCTCACTCTGTACCTCTGGGGATTCGTTCTCAACACAGGAGATCTGCTCCAACCGAGTCTGACAAAGACGCTCCACCCAGTGCTGCACTTTCTCAGACTCCTCCAGGTCTTCTCGCTCTGTCTCTGAAACCTGGTTCAGGACCAAGCAGCATCAGACAACAGGCATCAGTCACTCGCACACAAACACACACACTCATTCACATGCTCAGATGTCAGATAACTAAGATCAACAACTGGACCACTGGACTTTGCCATAAAAATCACCATAAACAACAGTCAATGACACACTTCACATGAGTGAAACCTGTTTTTTCATACCTCCTGAACCAGCCTATTGATCTTCAGCTGCTTCTCTCGTTCATACATCTCTTCCTTCTCTTTTGCGAGTTTGAGTTCAAACTCCATCTCCTTCTTGTTTTTCCTCTGCTCCTGAAGTGTGTCTGTGTTTGACAACTTCTTCTTTTTCTTCTTCTTTTCTCCCTTCTGAAGTGTCAGGTATAAGTCAGAACAGGGGACAGACAAAACTGCCACTCCAACCCACACCAAGACAGGCACAAATATCACCTGACACCACTCATTTAGAAAAGTCGTTCATCTGAAATATGCAACCATTACCTTGTCATGAAGACAGAAATAAGGTTGGTATTGTCCTAAACTTTTCTCTGTGACCACTCTACCACCACTCTGAACTCACACAGCTGACAGTACCTTGCGTATTGACGGCAGTTTCCCCTCATATCGATAAAACCAGCCAAATGCTAAAGACGGAGATGAAAACAAGTAATTCTCACGAGTACAATAAATCAATATCAAAATAAAAAAACAAGCCTAAGCAAACAACAAACAGTTTATCCATTTAAAAAGCACAGCGTTGAAGACCCACAACACAGCACTCAAAGAAAAAATGACTGTACTTGTTTTGTTTGGGCAAACTCTCACTGCAAAGTTGAATATTATTTGTCAGTGCAATCTTTGGTCAGCATTTAGCAATAAATAAAAGCCAGATTATGTAAACATGGGTAATATTCTGGTTGCCAAAGGAAATCCTGCACTAGCTTGCCTGTGTGTCTGCTGGTTTGCACAAACATTTCTTTGAAAACAGCTGTGACAAAGCACAGCTGGAATACAGGGCTTACTTGTCTGTGCTGCTGATCCTCTTTGTCTTCCTCTGTTATGTCATTGGCTTCACCAGCTTAGAAGAGAGGCCATAAAAGCAGCACAGCACACAGCAGTGACAGAAAGTGATCGTGCAAAGGGAGAAGGAGGAAATTCAGTAAGATGCAGGAGAGAGACACTTCAACAACTCTTTGGTTTTAGAAGTGAAGTAAATAAATAAATTCAGAGATAGAGATTCATGCATTTTAGAGAGAAGATGAAGGCAGGCGGTCTTACGAGAGCTCTTAGCCTTAGTCGCGGTGGTCTTTATTTCAGGTGGGGCAGGTGATGGAGTCTTGGGTGTGCGTGGGCTCTTGGGGCTCTTTGGCCTGTCTTTGACTCCCCAGTCTTCCTCCCAATCTCTGTTTTGCTTCTTCTCCACAGCCTCAATCCTGCGCAGGATGACAAGAGGTTGACAAAATGTTTGCAAGATATACTATCAAACCAATACTTTTAATACAATTGGTTCCATATTGAAAATGTGTTGCATACTTCTCCATATCCTTTTTATAGCGCTGCTCTTCTTCTGCAGCTTTCTGAGAAATCTCCATCTTTCTCCTGTTGGAACATAACAACATGGGTTTTGACATAAAACTCTATTCACACATCATGACGCATCTTAATACTGAAAATAAAGGCCCTCCAACACATGCAGTGCAGATATTACTGGCTGCAAAGCACTGAGAAAAATCGATGATCTCCTCTGAATTTATACATACCTAGTCAAATTGTAAATGTGATCACAGCATTATATGGTGAAGTAACCACAGCACAATCAAGTAACGTTTCTTGGGTTAGATCAGGACATCAAAGATATGTCAACACCTTTGTTACTGGGTGATGACTTTCAATTTCAGATAGACAGTAGATTATGCATATTTCTTTATGTCGAGCATTTCAGCAAAGGCATAAACAATAATAGAACGCTGCTTCATTCAGTGACTCAGGCATTTGTGTGGCAGTTACAATGTTCAAAAAGAAAGTCTAAGTTTTCTGCTCTTCACTCACTGCTTCTCCTTCTCCTGCTGCTCTTTAACGATTTTGTTGGTCTCCAGTGCCACCCTTTTCTGATGCATTAGCTCCTGCCTGTCCAGCTCCCTGCGAGCCTCCACTGCCAGACGCTCCTCGTCTGTCATAAACAGCTCGCTGCCCTGTGGGAGCGACAACATCCAAAATCAACAATCAGGTACAAAACACCATCAAGACAAGGGCCCTCAAACTTTTTAGCTCCAGAGGACAAACTAGTCTCATAAACTTAACAAAGAGAGAAGTCACATTTTGTTGCATCTTTTGCAAAGCGTTGTTTGCATCCTCAGTATCACTGGTCTACAGCATATAGAGACAGATGTATAGATTATACGTAGGTTATTTACTGTCGCCGCGTTTCCATTTTATGAAGATAAGAATTATACGGGAGACAAGATAGGAACAAGGAATCTATAAATATTAATTTAAGTATACTGCTTCAATGTCACTGGTAAATTGGTGTCATAAAACTGCACTGGATATAAACAACAACAACAAATACATAAAAAAAGTAATTGAAATATGAAAATTGTAAAATAACTGATTTTTTTATGATTTGGGTTAACCCCATCCTTTCTGAATCTTTGTATTGTTGTTGCTCAATAAAATAAAATTATAAAATAAAAAAGTAATTGAAATAAATCAGCAGTCAGGCCACAAGAAATACACAGTCACCGACAATAAAGCCCTGTGGCAAACAATCTGCCAAATGATGGATGAGGTACAAGATAGTAATTTGATGTCTCCCAAACTTAATGGCTAATTTATCTCTGCAGAGCATGAATGCAAAGGGGAAAAGGCAGAAATGTACCAGATGATCTCTTCACTGTTTGACTTTCTAAAAGAAAAAAAACATCTCCACTTGTAAATTTAAATGTATTCAACAACTTTTTATTATCCATAGCACTGGATTCTCTTCATCTGGATATTATTCTCCGATCACAATCATAATATAAAAAGTAATTCTAGAAAATGTATATGGATATATTTGTTGTGCAATTTCTGCTAAATCATGGTTATAACCTTAAAAATACAGTATTTTATTTGTCTATTAATATCAGTATCATTGTTGTTATTATATAGTGGATGTACTTACTGCTCCTGTCAGGACAGTAATGGTCACACTCCTGCTGCTTTTCAAGACTCTCACAGCCTGGAAATATTACAACAGAACAATACAATAAGACTTCAAAACGTGCCATTCATTTTATTTTTTGCTTCACCAGAGTGTGAAATCATCACTTGCTAGAAGCAAACAGCAGTTCATCTTGACAATTTAATCTCTAATTTGGTTGCAGTCTCTGCAGGTCAGTGAGTAAGGGACATCTGTTCAGGTAGACAGATTAATGTGCTGTGGCTGCTTTGATAAATGCCATCATTTACAACATTTATTAAAAAACAAACAAACAAAAGATTTAAACAAAGATTAATGGAAGCGCATAGATAATTCACCTCTTTGTGATCCACAGTGGTGAAATCCACCCCATTCACCTCCACAATCTGGTCTCCAACCTACATTATGATAAAACATATAAACATATTTCACAGCAGGCTGGAAAATGAGAATCAAGATTTCATGGAGTGTTTTTTTTTTTTTTTGACCAATCACCTCAAGTCCAACTTCAGCAGAAAGAGAGCCTGGCTTGACATTACTTATGTAGATGCCAGGTTTCTGTGTTGGACCACTGGAGATGCTGATGCCCATACCCTTTGAACCCACAAGGCTGAGGAAAACCTTCTTCTCCTTGATCTCCTTCCCTCCAATGGATGCTAAGCCAGCAACACTGCCTTTTTTCTCCTGGAAAGTACAGACATAAATGATGAGAGAAGTCTTCTGGTGTGAGATACATTTTTAAATGTGAGTGTTGGAATGAAGAAAAAAAAAACTCTGCCTCTTACACCTGACTCAGACACAAACTGGTCAACAAACTGCCACTTCAGAGGCTCATCTGGTGAGCTGGAGAAATGAGAAAAGTAAATGAGCCCGCAAATTTTCATACATTTAAAAACAAATTAATGCTATGTTATATTTTACCTTTTCACAGGGATCATCCCAACGTCTGCAAAGATGGGGAAACAATGATAAAATCAGGAGAGGGACTGATGTTAAACAATATTTACTTGAATATACATCAAGCACGCTGTTGTTTGAAACTGAGTACATGTTTGACATACGCCTGACTTTGAGTGACACAGTCTTCTTTGTCTTGATGAGACTGATGACCTCCTCGTGGATACAGGAGGAAATAGAGTATCCGTTTATGCGCACAATCTCATCACCAAGCTATAAATACAACACACGATGGGATATTAGAAATGCAAATTCACAATCAATCTATCAAGTCGGATCACAGATAAAGTTACTGCTTTTCTAGTAATGTACCGTTCTTCCACCTGAATAAACCTTTATAAACCTTTATACCTTTATAAAGATAAAGCACACACCCTCAGAGACCCATTCTTTGTAATCTGTCTAAACCAAAGCAGAGTGGATGTTTACTCTTTCTTTTAAGACAGAAGCAGTTGGTTTTAATTAAGTTCCATCTGGGTGACTGTGGACCTTCAGGGATGGTGATTAAGGTCTGTTAAATAAAGATGGTGATTTACCCCACCTAGTGGATCCTGGTTTAAAGACTGATACTGACCTGACATGAATACAAACAGTATTAGTAAGCTAAATACAGTTAGTACATTCTACACACCGTATAGCTCTTTATATAGTGATTCAATTCAAACAACAATTTAGTGTTCCAAAATTATAACAGCGCTAGACATTAAAAGGAAACAAAAACAAAAAAAATATCACTGTGAGCTCATATGCAGGTAGATACAGCACCTGAAGGTTAACATTTGCAGCCTGGCCATCTTTGACAATCTGTGATATGTAAAGACCACAGCCAAACTCCAACCCTCCTCGCACACTCAGGCCGAGTCCTTCACGATGTGTCCGATCCAAGTGCACCTCTCTGAGCTTCCTGCATGATCAGGCAAAACAAAAATCAGCGACACAAAACGAGATTTGTGAGGAATATAGAGAACAGAAAGGGAGAATGGGGATGGATTTGGTGCAATGCCATGCTGTACTCACCGTGACCTCTTGGGGGTAAGGAGGTCGTACTCCACTTGGTGTTTTAGTGGGATGAGAGGTCGGATGGCGTCAAACAGTGGCAAGCGCTTTGGTTCATTGATTACGAGCTTCAGGTCCCCGACAAGCACTGGCAAATCCATCGACCTAAAACAATGAGAGGCAAATAAGCACAGAGGACAAGTCAATGTAGAATGATTTCCACCCTTTCGGTGGCTACAAAATAATGAAACCTCCTAACTGATAACCTTAATCGATCATGTCTGAAATTAAATTATAAATCAAATTATCCCCAAAAACATACTATAGGCCTGCTATAGCTCTGTGATTTCTCATGCTCATTTTATTTATCATTTAAGTCCTCCCTAATCTTACAAATGTAACTATTATGTATAATATCATATACATACACATAGAAATATATCTATAAATAGTGTTAGAGAATCCAATCGCCTGACTGTTACCATTCAGAAAAAGACAAAAGGCAACTGGAGGAGCAATTAGAGCAACAAAGTAAAAGCTACTGTATAAAATGTGTCCACCTGGCCTCCATGTTGAATAATTAATAGGTGAAATGCAGCTCTGTTGGGAGGATGAACATAAAAAGAGCTTTTGTGGAGAACTGGCCAGGCTTGTCAGAGCCCAGTGGAAACTGATCAGAGGCTAAACCAACGAGGCCACAGACCTCTGTCTCTGCACAAAACTTAATTGAAACCTAGACCTGTAGTACCCTATAGCCTCCTGAGAACATGCTGGTAGTAGAGACAGTGATGAAGAACAGAGTATAAACTACTTCATCAGCGACTTTGACAGGATGGAGTTTTTATAGTTAAACACAATCGACATCTCAATAGAAGCTGTATGAGGTATTAAAACATCATTTAACCTGTAGCAAAGAAAGGAAAAGAATACTAGCAACACCCATGGCAAACGGGAATGAAATCTTACTGTATTTTCATTGGCATTAGGATACGCAGTAATATCACAATACTACTTCAAGGTCTATTAATTAACCACCAACGGTTTAAGCAACAAGAAGATGTTGTGCACAAACTTTATATCACAATGAGCAGTGACATGTGGTACTCACTGGTGATACATGCGGAGGACATCATACAGATAATCCTTCTCTGCTTCATTTTCAATCAGCAACTCCACCTGCAAAAAGAGACACACATCTGGTGACATCCCTCCTCTCACTGAGTCAGAGGAAACTTCAGCCTATTGATACAACCCGTACCTCTTTTTTGTCGTCCTGTCAACACTACGGGGGACTAAGCTATCTAAGTGTGTATGTATGTATGCGTGTGCGTGTGTGTGTGTGTGTGTGTGTGCATAGGAGTCATACAAACCTGATGACGGCTCAGCTGCCTCAAAATAGTCTTGAGGAAACGCTTTGGCCATTCAGTGATGTAACACATTTCCGTCTTTCTAGCTCAATCTGTCCCAAACTAAGTCACAAGTTCTGCTGCCTGACCAGAATGACTTGTTTTGTTTTGAAAAATCAGACAGATAAGTTCAGGTAAAACTAGGCTTTGAGGTGCTGCTGCTCCTCAGAGTAAAGCAGCTGTCCTTATCCAAGTATAAAACCACAGGCAGAGAATAATGGCATAATGGCAGATCAGCTGAGGAGAGGCTACAGTGGGAAGGTCAGCAGTGTCCTCTTACATTAGACACAAACAGAGGTCAACATTCACACGCTCAGGCGCATGCACACAAACACACTTACAAATATGCACACACACATATACACAAACATGCACACACATAAAGGAATTAAGGCACCAGCAGATCAACTAAGCCTCCCGGTAGTTTTATAAATGTGGACCCTGCTGTGAGGTCACTGTGAAGGTGTGTGATGTTTACGAATGTCGTAAATTTCTCTCGCACACAGCAGTATGACGCAGTCTGCTTTACATGTGGACTTTGGAGCCATAATCCAATAAAATAAGACAAGTAATAACTCAGTTCTTCCATTTGAATCAGGACAATTAAACTGACACACCATCAACCAAACTGACACACCATCAACCAAACTGACACACCATCAACCAAACTGCCAGGGACTGAGATACACAAGGCCTGATTGTGTAGTGTATTCCCCTCGTCCTCTAATTAAACCCATAACTTGTCCCATCTCTTCCGCTCAGCTGCTCATCTCTTGCACTGTCTACATTATCTAACGCTGCTAAGCCCTTTGTGAAGAGTCTTCATAGTGGGACCGTGTCTGCCTGTGTGCAGCACAGATGGCTGTGTATGTCTGTGTGGTGATCCCTACCCGCTCCGTTAACATATCATGTTCCTTTCCCCTGTTATCTTTCATAGTTGAACCTTTTCAGGACCTAATGCTCCAATGTACCCACACCAACCAGAAAACACAGAGCCACTTGAGCTTATTTCATGGAAGCGAGTAGTTGACCCTTTACGTCAACTACATCACATCATACATAGTGCTGTGTATGTACATCACATTTAGTACTAGGTTGCTATTACTGAGCAGGTGACTTCAGCTGTGTGTTTACATACAGAAAGTAAGAACAACATACTTTCTTTTAATATTTAGAACACAAATTAGCTTAAAAGGAATCTAGGTAGATTCGCTATCATCTAGCAGAGCAGATATATTAGCTGTGTAAGCTTCTCAATCAAAAGAAAAGTACTAAAGTCTATTTACTGCAACAATATTCTATTAGCAACTATTAGTTTAAGCGGCTCCGTTAGTTTAGTCTGTATCTATCTGGCGAACTTAAGTGATACAATAATAATGAATGATACTGCTGTCACCATTTCATCAATTAAAAAAATGCTAATTTATAATGAAGTAACTGTTTAAACGCTCTGGTGTTTTGAGTCGCTACAGGCCTGTGACATCAACCCACCGGCAGAGGCACCTGAGTCACCTCAGCGTCGTCCAGGTACACAAACACCTGTTAAAAAGAGCCGCGGCAGCAGCGTCCGAAGAGAAACACGTCTCTTACCTTGTGCCTAAAGTCCCGAGCAACTTTCCGCTCCATTGTTGCGAGACAAAGAGGAAACCGGTGAACGTGAATTCCCAGCGTCGGTGGGTTTGACAACACAGACCGGGGGTCAGCGTGTCTAGTTAGGCGTATTGAAATGAGAGCTTCCGGTTACCTTCAATGTAAAACAACAGCTAACGCTAACAATTTTCTTTTATTTTGGAATGACTTTTACCAGCGATCGTCTTAGAAAACACGTTTATTCTAGTTATGCATTCTATTCAAATCCTGTTCTCCACACAAATCAAATTAGTAATTTTATTTTGAAACGATACTCATTTAACTTTTATCCCTTGTCAACTTTTATGTATGTTTTGAGACATACGCTCTGTAGCCTCCTGAATATAATAAACAATTGTTCACTCTTTTCATTAAAAAAAAGTTCCTCACCTACATGTTCCACATGCACGTACATTTATTTATGTGGTTCTTGGCATAGTTACATATGTATTTATATTTAATAGTTGCCGCTAGTGGGCGAAGTAATAACAACTCTCGTTGCCTATCCCACGAAGAAGACACAGAGGCGTAAACTTCCGGCTTTCAAAAGCTTGGTAGCAACGAACAACAGAACGGTCCAGAAGGCAGAGAGTTTTGGAAAACAGTAAATTTAAGGTGAGTAATATATTTTTCATAAATCACTTATCATATATGTTCGCTAGAACAAGTAAGAAACTAGAAGCTGTTTTGGCAGTTTTATGTGCCGCTTCTTGCCACGTCTGAAGTTTCACATTCAGCAGTTCGTGATAAATTATGGTGATTTCTTGTGAAATCTTTTCATTCTTTTTTTCTCCAGTATTTTATGCTGGGATGAGATCTCCAACAAAGGATGCCACACCATCCAGGTGAGAGTTTTCCATCAACATATAGGAGGACAAGCATAAACATATCTGGTCTTTTGTGCAAAAAAGTAGCCTTGCTGTATCACTGAAAGTGTCCCATATGAGAAGGATGTAATGCTTTTATCTGTAATCTTCCTGAATGATACTCTGATTTATTTTAAATGTCAGTCTGATCCCCCACTGTTACAGCCCAAATTCTGTAGGAATTTAGTCTTAGGGTAAATTGTTACTGCTACAACAGGTCTATACTCTAATAGCTAGAGCTAATACAGGGTCAGCGTTTATTGCTCATGTGATATGCACATTATATACTGGAATTGCATGCAGAAGTGTCTCCTTTCATATTGTTTAAGTTGTCGGTTTTCTTCCTACAGAACCAACGTTCGAACCCCTGGTCGGGAACCTGACTCTCCACTGCCCCCCATCCATGAGCGTTTGGCCTACCTGCGTCCATCCAGGGAGCTACTGGAGTTCTACAGAGAGAAGATTGCCCAGTTTGACGGGGAGCACGAGGAGCTGCTACAGATGCTGGAAAAGTATAAAGGAATCACAGAGGACCAGGTGAGACAGAGCTAGGATTCTCAACTTTACTCACCTTAATGTTTGCCAGTTTTAAATGAACCCCTCTCTTGCTCTGTCTCTCTCTCTCTGATACCCCCTCAGCATAAGCTGCAGTGGGAGGTGCGGCAACGTGAAGGAGAGATTGCTGAGCTGCAAAATGCTCTGAGTGACATGCAGGTCTATCTTTTTCAAGAGAGAGAGCAGTCTCTACGGCTCTATGCAGAAAATGACCGATTAAAGATCAGGTTAGTGACACCATAAGAACAGCAAGAGACCTTTTCCAGAACTGAGTTTTTAAAAAGTTGGAAAAACTGGAAAAACAATATTGTTACAAAAACTGTAACATTAATATGGCATGGTTCCCATTCAGTTGTTCCAGACTGAAATATATATATAATTTGTGATTATTGTGACCATGAATTAAACTCAATCTAATTGTTTTATTTTTGTACAGAGAGCTAGAGGACAGGAAGAAAATTCAACACCTTCTTGCCCTTGTGGGTCCAGATGCAGGAGAGGTCACATATTTCCATCGAGAACCTCCTCACAAGGTACACACTTTGTCAAGGTATTTCTCGCAGCCACTGGTTTGAGAGCTGCACGGGACAGGTGTGATTTGTTAATCCTGACGACATAAGGTTGCTGCACTTTAGAAAAAGAATGGTAGGAAAAAATAAGCTGGGTTGTGTATTTTTCAAGACACACTGCATGTGAATATATTTCAGGTTTCTATCACGCAGAGGAACCCTGAACCCAGATTGGATGAAAATCTCAGTCTGAGGCCAACAAAGTTAAGACCCACGGTGAACAGGAAAGGTTTGAAAACTTTTTTTTTCATTCAATTGCCTATCCTACTTTAATGTTTAAAATGTGTCTAATAATCTTTTACAAAATGGGTGCTCAAAATTGTTTGCCATTTGTTGTATTTTAAATCTAGTCATCAGCTTTGTTACTGTGTGTTAAAAAGCTTGGTATAATGAATAATGACAGGAAAATTATGGTAAATATTTTTAGCTCTGAAATCAGACCTTGTTAGTAAGCAAAAAGATAAACAGTTGCCTCAGACTGTGTCACTTAGACTTTGTGTCTGTTTATGTAGAGGGTACCAGGAGAACAAAATCAGCAGATGGGATTAATGGAGAGACTCTGGAACAATACAAAAATGAAAACCAGACTTTGTTACTACAGGTACAGATTTAAGTTTTCTCATCTCATTCAAATGTGTTTTACATCAGCTCTGAAAAACTCTTTTTGTTAAAATATGTTAAAATGTAAATGACACACATTTTCAGGTGGAGGCGCTGCAGGCTCAGATGGAGGAACAGATACGCTTGGCCAAAGAACAAGTAGAGTCTCTGCAGGAGGATAGACGGATTAAAACAGAGGAGGCACAGGCACAACAGCTGAAAGACCAGGAGCGAATTACAGCACTGACTGACAAGTGAGTGTTATAGTATGATTATGTGTTTTTTGTGTAATGTGTTGTCTAATACTACTGAAAGTAGCAATGCCTTTCTGCTTACTGGTCAAGATGGGTTTTAAACTGATACTTACTCTGGATGATAGTAAATATTTATTTATATACACATATATAGACTTCAGTCTAACTCTTCCATTCTGTCACATTTTACATCTAAGGCTCCAGCAAACCCAGAACCTGTTGTATGAGAGCACCAGAGATTTCTTACAGTTAAAGTTTGAATCACGAGCTCATGAGAAAAGCTGGATGGTGGAGAAGGACCGTCTGCTTCGGGACTTGGACTCCTGCCACAATCGCCTGAGGAAGGTTGGGTCTGCTGGCTCTGAGCGGGGCCAAACGTGGCAGCCCAGCAGCAGCACAGCCCTGCTCCTTTCACGGCCTCAGCCAGAGTCACAGCAGTCACACAAAGAAGAGCTTAAGGTACGATAATTCTAAAAACATGGGAAGACAGAATGGCAGCAGGCCTTGGTGTTGCAGTTTATTGTAGTATATTTTCTTTACCATCTGTTATTTCATCAGGCAATGCAGGAGGATCTCAAGCAAGCTCACCGTCTGGCAGAGATGTACAGGGAGCAGTGTATTACTCTGGAGACAGAATTGTCACAAATCCGAGAGGAGGGGGATGTGGGCAGGGAAATATTTAAGGTAGCATTGTTAGACTGTTGCTTGTAACTGGAAAAGGTCTGATGGATTTTGCACGTTGCTGATATTTTCCACTTACTACATATTTATCTTTGCAGGAGCGTTCAGACAAAATGGCCAAGCGTCTTCAGCTGATGACTCAGCGATATGAGGCGCTGGAGAAGAGGAGGGTCATGGAGGTCGAAGGCTTTAAGACTGACCTAAAGCACCTCAGACAGAAATTCAAAGATGTTGAAAAACAGCTCCTCAAGGTGAAAAGACTGTGGGATTTCTCATACGTCTTACATTACATTACTATTATTGTTGTTGTTATTGTTATCAATGTTGTTGTTGAAACATAATTTTTCTGTCAATATCACACATAAATTGTGGAAAATCTTTGGTACTTTTCATCTCTGCCATCCATTCTGCTGAAGTAACTACATAAGTGAGTACATATATGTTCAGTATTTAAGATATTCTTTGTGCTTCAGGTTACTCTGAGTGTTGGGCCAAACCAGGACTTGGGAATTCTGCATGAAGTACGCCAGACAAATGCTAGGACAAAAAAGATTCAGGGTGAACTGATGACACTGAAGGCTAAAATCTACGGTCTGGAGAATGAGCTGAGATTCAGCTGAAGAGTGGATTACGATGGCTTTTGTCTGCCTATAGAGAAGTCTTGTCTACCCAATCCTGTGTGTTTGTGCTGTGTGTTCATTATTGAGACTTTAAATGATTGTGTATTGTTGTTTATTTTTTTTCAATGCTGTATTTTGGACTAATAAAGATGCTTTGTTACAATGATTTTAAATCAATTCTACTTTGATTTACAATTAGAACTGAGTAGATGACAATATGTCATCCATTAACCATAGGCAGACATTTTGATATGCCATTGTAGGAAAAGCACAGACACTACTGATAAAATATATTTGTGTTTCTGATCGGTTTAAGTATCCCAGTAACACAGTGAAAAGAAGTGACAATGGGTCATTACACACAATAGCAGGACCCTGAAACTAAAATGGGCTAAATGCAATCCAGCTAGCACTGATTTTATTTTCTGTGTATTTTTCACAACAAGCTCCTAAAAATCATAATACAACTTAAGTAACTCCACTAATAGAGGGTGGTTAAAAAGGGAAGGGTAAACAACCTGAATGTTTGTTTTAATCTGGTCATAAACTAATGCATTCTTTCGATATACACTTTAAACAAAATGGCACATTTATACAGTCTGTTGTGTTTTTCAAAAAAAAAAAGTTTTTCAAATGTACTTAAAAATGTTTTTGACAAGCAGCTATGGTGAGTGATAAATGGCAACCCTGCACTAAAGTATAAATCCGTATACTTATGTTTATAATAATTAAAATATAATTAATTTATGGATCTGACGTATTATCTATCTTTATTTACTTGCTCATTCTCTGAATACAAAGAAAAATGCGTAGAGCACTTCCGGTCGGTTGTTTGACGTAATGTCGTACCTGGAAGTCCCATCGTCTGCGCATGCGCTTCCGCTAGCAGAGCTGTATCGCGACCGCTGAATGGCGGCTAGTGGTTACCGCATCATGGAGAGGGCACAAAGGTTAGTGCAGACCGTCTCTGTTTGAGACACGATGAGACATCTCTTCAGTCGAGTGGACGGTCACCGTTAACCCGACTGCGACACTCACCCGGCGGCTTGTGCCCAGCGTTGCCCGGAGAAATGCAGAGGGTCCGGTGTTTGAGAAGCGGCTGGCAGCTGCTGGCGTCAAGCTGCGAGGGAGCTGCAAAACAAGTACACAACTCTGCCTCGACCCCGAGAAGTTATAGCCATGTAAGTCAATGTATTCAGTCAAACTTTATTGAGATTGTTATGAGGGCAGACAAGGACAAAGCGACACAAGTGACGTGTATTTTGGTTGTTGTGCTCAGTATGAATGGGGATGAGATGTGGAGCAGCTGGAGCAGAAACAACACACAGTGGTGATCACTGCGACTGTGTGTGTGTGGTACACTACTTATCTACAACCACTGTCTCATCCACAACAGATCTGACCTTGGTATCTGTGTCGAAGGGGATTAAATCAAGAAATGATGAGATGTTAATGAGTCTGTAGATTTGCCAACCCTGTGTGATTACATATGTCACTGCTCACTGGCTCTGGCTCCTTCCTCAGGGCCCCAGCTCCTTCGGGCTCCTCTTCGACATCGACGGGGTGCTGGTGCGGGGCAGGACGCCGATCCCTGCTGCCAAGCAGTGCTTCAGAAATCTGGTGGACCGCAATGGGAAATACAAAGTTCCTGTGGTGTTTGTCACCAATGCTGGGAACTGCATGAGGCAGACGAAAGCTGAGCATCTGTCACATCTGCTCGAGGTCGAGGTAAACTGAACACCTGTTCAGTCATTTTGTCCTCAACTTGAATTGTGTCTCTCTTTTTTGGTCTGACATCAGACGTTTTTTTCTGGCCACCTTTTTCCTCAGGTGTCTCCGGACCAGGTGATGCTGTCCCACAGTCCTTTGCGAATGTTCACCCAGTTCCACAAAATGCGTGTGCTGGTGTCTGGGCAGGGTCCTGTCGAGGAGGTGGCTCATAAGTATCCTGCCTTGAATTAGGGACTTCCTGCAGCCCCCCTGCATGTTGACCTTGTTCTGTTTATTCAGTGCAGTTTTGTTCATGTCCTACGTTGTTATCAGTATTTACTCTTGGTGCCCTTTGTTCCATTTGCTTTCCAGCTGCCACAGCAGAAGTTTTTTTACTGCTTTATTTAATTTGTTTATTTTTAAGGAAGAATTAATGGAAGCCTTTTTCGCTGTTTTTTAAGGACCCGCTTTCTTTACTTAATTAATTCAACATATAAATGATTTATTTTTCTAGAGTAGTGTATGATTAAATCTAGACAAACACAGAATAGAAGAATACAATAGACAATTGTTTGTAATTTGTCACGCTGGTGTCAGATGATTGACCAATGACAGTGCATTACAAAGCTGTCACCAGGTGGTATCCATGTGTTTTAGTTGAATACAAGTGTCAGCTTACCTGTGCTCTGGGCTTCATAACCCCACTTCTCCTGTCTTTGTGTGTTTGACCTTAACCCAGCAAACATCAGCTTGGGCTTTCAGGATGTTGTTACTATAGATATGCTCAGAGAGGCATATCCTCTTCTAGATGTTGTGGATCACAACAGAAGGCCCAAAGGCACTGTAAGCAGAGTCACAGAAATGAATTTATGTTTAGTCATAGGTTATGAGTATTTCACCTATTTCATGTAATGTCTTGCAGATTCCACCTACCAAAGGTTTACAGCCAATCGAGGGTATGTTTCCTGAGACAGTCAACACTGAGGCCAGCGCTTAGTAATTCACTAAAAATTCATAATGTCCACATTTATGACTGTTTAGAGTTTCCTTTCCTTTTTACCTATTTGATTGTACAGCCGTTATCTTATTTGGGGAGCCAATCAGATGGGAGACCAATCTTCAGGTTATCACTGACGTGCTCCTAACAAGTGGGAACCCAGACAGTCCCTGGACTCCAATATCGTACCCACACATCCCGGTCCTGGCCTGTAACATGGACCTGCTTTGGATGGCTGAGGCGAAGAATCCCAGGTACAGTGAACATACACACAATAAAACAGAACAGAATAGAGTGATTGAACCCTGAAACAATATGAGAAGAGTAGAGGGACAGCAGTGTTGTTATGCTGAATTTGTCGTTAAACCCCTGTCACAGGTTTGGTCACGGTATGTTCCTGGTGTGCTTGGAAAGCCTGTATAAGAAGATAACAGGGTATGAGCTGAAGTATGAGGCTCTGATCGGTAAACCCAGCATGGTGACGTATAACTACGCTGAGCTGCTGATCAGACAGCAGGCTGAGAGACTTGGCTGGACCACACCTGTGAAGAGGCTATATGCTATAGGGTGAGAGTCAATGATTTCTTGATTTTATACACAAATAGACATGTTTTCCTTTTTTTTTCTGAAAAAAGTTTAACTTTAGAGAAAAGCTCCTTTTAATGTGTTGCTACTCTATATTTAATTTACAGTGATAATCCCATGGCTGACATATATGGTGCCAACCTCTACAACCGCTATCTCCAGGCTTCTCGGTCTACCAAGACCCAGAAGCAGGCCAAGAGTAGTGGAGGGTGTGTAGATCCACTGAGTGAACATGCTCATGATGAACCTAAAATGCCATCAGCAGAGCTTGGCGGGGCGTCGGGTGTTTACAGCGCAGAAGAACTCCCAGAAGGGTGCAGCTCAATCCTGGTGTGCACAGGAGTGTACAGCAAAGACCAGCAGGAGCTGCCCTCAGACACAACACAGACAGTCACAGAGCAGCAAATCTTCCATGGCCACAGAGACTTCCGCTTTGACCCCGTCCTCACGCAGCCGTCCTTTGTGGTGCAGGATGTAAAGGAGGCGGTGGAGCTGGTGTTCGAGCAGGAGGGCTGGCCTCTGGAGTAAGAAAGCCTCTCAAAATATAGCTGTGTCTCACAGAATTCTGGTGAACACCTATTAACACCTCATTATCTGTTGCGGCAAAGTGAATTTTTAAAAGAGCCCTAGAATAATCTGCAAAAAGTAACAACATGCAGTTTTAACACCATCCGGGAAAGGAAAGTTGTCGTGTGTCACACCTGCTGCATATATACAATGTAATCAAGGACTCAAGTTCCTGAAGTCTGATGTCTGTCCATTCTTGCCTTTGTTCAGACCCATTTAGTATCTGTAACTTTTTTGATTAGAGTTAAGGCTACACCTTAACACTGATCCAGAAAGACCTATGTTAAAATAGATCTATGGACAGTACCACACTTTGTCTCGATAAAGAGTGATTTTATTCTTTACACAACAGTCTGCTGAAATAGGTCTTTCCTTTCCAATGTACACATCCTTAGGCAGGTCCTACATATTCCAGTTCTGCAGTCCACTTGTACTATCATATTTCAGTTTACTTTGTTTTTAACTTGGGATAAATGTGTCATGACTAATGCTGATGAGATTAAGTTGAAACGTTAAACTTGAGATCATCATTAGTTTTAACTTTGGTCTTTATCAGAAGAATTGTAGTTTTATTTGAAATGTGTTATTTTGTTTAATTGTCAGAAGTATGCAGATCAACATAGTTTTCACAGCAATGAAAAAAGGTGCTGTTTTTACTTTCAGTTGTTATAAATCTGTGACAGTTTAGTGGGAATGTGTGAATTAACATTTTAGGAAGAAAATATTTAATTACAGCACCAGCACAAGTAAAAACTGACATTAGTTCTGTTTTGTACTTGTAACAGATATGAAAATGTGATTTGTATGTGATGCAATGTATGAACCATACTGTATGAAAGAGAGATTAAAAAGCCAGTGGAAGATGCACATCAACTAAAAACCATGTTCATGTGTACAGTGTCCTCTGGCAGAGGTGTGGTTTGTAATGCCGGGGTGATGACATCCAGAAAATACATGTACTCAGCAACCGCTCTTAAAAACCACTGTTAGACTTATTTATATACCTATAAATTCCCTTTATAAACATACAACACCTGTATTCACACACACGCACATGATCCGATATATGGAGTTCCTGTTATGTAAATGTAAATAACCTCCCTTCCCCTGTTGAGAAACTCTTCAAGCACAAGCACACTTTAACTATACAGGTTAGCACCACTCTCACCACAGAGAATGTCTTCATCAAACTTCAATCTGCTCAACACCCACACTTCTTTTCAGAAGACACAGTGCCAACTGGATGAGAGCTATTACTCAACATGAATTGATTTGAGTCTTGCGAGGCCTCGTCTATGATTGTCATGCCGTTGCGTGCTAGCAGCTCCCGTGCCATGAGGTTGAAGGCCGCTTCCACATTCTGGGCTTCCTTGGCTGAGGTTTCCAGAGCTGCAAGTATGTCATTGTTTTCTGCTAGAGTGCATGCATCCTCAAACAACACCTGCCGCTGATCATGGAGGTCTGACTTGTTACCTGCAGTGATGGAACAGAACGGGAAATGTTAAAAAGTCGATTCACATTTTTTTTCATCTACATCAAAATTTGAAATTGTAAAAACAATAAAAATAGTCAAAATGAACCTGGGGCTGGATGTAATCAATTCAATTACGGAAGTTATTAATAAAATACAGTAAGGAAAAGTGGTAAATCCCTAACATTTGTGAAATTGAATAGGATCGGAAATAGATAGTTTTTTAAAAATAGTAAACGGTGCATGTAATTCCTAAAGGTCTGATGCGTTATTTGTGCATTATATTTAATAAATTCCAAACACTCGTACATGTGCCCCAAGGAGTGTGTGGAGATTTTCCACCAACCTCGGTCAGGTATAACACCTGAACACCACCACCTGATGGCACTACAAGTAAATAAGTAAAAAACTGAGCAGTTGAGAGGAGAACAAGAATAAAATTAAAGGTTTAGTTGACAAGAAGTTCAGCTTCCATTGTGTGCAATTAGACAATGATAGGTGCTGATCAGTAAATGGTTACTTGAATTCAACAAATAGGAATAAGGGGGTTCATCAGCCTCTGAATGTGAATTTTAGGGTTTGCTGCTGAAGCCATTTTATTCTTTCTTACCAATTAGTATCAGTACCACGCTGGCAGCTCCATACTGCTCCACCTCCCTAATCCAGTGGGGAACTGATTCAAATGTGGCGCGGCGTGTGATGTCATAGGCAACTATCGCCCCATGGGCACTACGGTAATAGCTCTGAGTGATGGTGCGAAAACGCTCCTGTCCTGCTGTGTCCCAAACCTGCATCTGCAATACAAACAAATATACATATACAAATATATCAGCTCAATATGACAAACTGTTACAAAATGTGACTTAGGCATCTCCAAAACGAATTCTGCAGTTACGCCATCCTTTCTTAACAGCTGCTTATGTCTACACAACCTGAAACTGATTAGCATAACAATGCAACCTTACTGTTCACAAATTTACACACCCGGAAAACTAACACAGGCGTTACAGCTTGAAAGACAATCTGCCACTCCTCCATACACTATGACAGAAATACGCAGTGTCATTATTTACTGTAATGTGAGTAGTAAAGACAAGAATAAATGCACAGCACATAAATCTCACATATCATGAAATGTTTTTGACATTGCAGAATGTGTCTGATGCAAAATGAACTCAGGTGAACTATATGTTGACATTATAAAACCTACCTTGACTTTCTTGCCGTCAATCTCCAGTGTACGAACAGTAAAGTCTACTCCGATGGTGTTTTGCTGCTTTTCAATGAAAATGCCAGACTTGAATCTCTGGACCACGCATGTCTTCCCCACATCCGAGTCCCCAATCAGGATGATTTTAAAAAGAAAGTCAAAAGAGTCCTCAATCTCTGGTCCTGCAGACTGCATTGTAAAGGAAGGAAATACACACACAAAAAAACTGGAGCTGAAACACTGGATCCAAGTCCTCTATACCTGTAAGCAACAGAACTGGTTCCTTTCAAGTTGTGTCAATAACAACTAATACTATTTACAAAGACAGCAGTCACATCCAGATTAGGAAAAAGGTGAGCTACCAGCTGTAGCTCTGGAGCCCTAGTTGAATCTGTAATCCATAGACAAAGCCAGGTATAAAAAAATACCTGATATTATTACTAACAAAGTCACTACAGCTAAAGTCAGTTCCAGTCACTTAAGAAAAAAACAAAAATAAACACAATCAACTTCGCTATCCCATTGTCAATATCCTTTTTTCCTGGACAAATATCATCATCCAAAAGTTTAGCAAGTACTTGTTTCCATGTCTATGTTACACCAGCAGCCAGAGTCTTAAAAACTAGCAACAAGTGTAGTCTGTACTGCCCTTTAGACCGTCTCTGCCCTCTGCGCCTCTCACATTCATTGTGAGACAATTTAAGACACACCTCCTACCTGTCTTGGTAGGTGTGATCTCCAACTGCCAGCCCACCTGCACCACTGCATCTTGGGATATAGATTTTCTATTCAGGCTCTGTAATGCGTCACAATACCTGGAAGAGGTAAAAGTAAAAGTCAGTTAAGTAAAACTTTACTTACTGAAAATGCTGTGTGTTAGATGGATGCACATGGGTTTAAGCTGTACTTTGTGTTATGATTAACTAGTTAAGCCTTCATATATTCTCTCAAGTTATTATACACAGCCAAAGTGCTGCGGGGGCTTACTTGGAACAGAACTAAAATCATTATGCAGATAGCTTTTCTCACAACACCCAATGTGCAAATACCCCCAAGCAAACAGCTCGCACCACTCCTACAGTTTTAGTACACATGACAGAATGTAAACACCCAAAGTGTTCGTTTTAACAGCTGTCCATTGGACCCTAGGTTGTTTTGCTTTTTTTTGCATTATATAACTGTTTTCATTATCAGTCCATTCACTCACTACTATCAACACATTCCACAGTGCAGCAGTCAACAGAAAGGGGTCAAACAGAGACAGAGAAAGTCCAGCACACAATCAACAAAAATACAATGAGGGGAGTTCAAGACAGTAACAGAAATCAGTTTACCTTAGGCTTCATCTAACGATAGAGAGAGAGAGATGCTAACACAATGAGCGTGCTGCTCTGAAGCCCTCTCTCTTTTTCTCTCTCCGCCTCACCACCCCCTCATTTGTTTCTGTCGTCATGTCAGCCCACAAAAGAACAAGGCACAGCTGGGCGCAGAACAATGTGTGTGTGAGAGGCACTTGACCAAGCTGGGTCTATCTTTGGCTGTAACCACAAGCCAGCTTCTTTGTGTTATGTGGTTTGTGCTTTATTGAAGTGAAATGTGGTTCTGCTCACCTCTTACTGATGAAAACAGTAAGACGAGGACAAGAGGAATTGTTCATAATCTTCTGATTGTAATAACACACTGATTCCATATGCAAAACAAGCACACTGAATTATACATGTGCATGAAGCAGTGCCCATAACTGATAGATGTTTTCATTATGCAGAAGGCACTGTATCAAGAATAAAGTATAAACACCTTTTATAAGAAACGTGTGAATCTGTACATTCTGACATTCAAATAAACGAATACATTAAAAATTACTTCAGTCGTTGATAAACTAGTTACCACAGTCATTCTATAGAACAGAAATATGTCCGTGACTCAGCACAGTGTCTTTTCAGGAGGTGTGGTGGTTTGGACGAGCTGCGATGAAATCATATATGAGCAGTAACAAAACTGTTGTAATAATCACAGATGTCACTCTAATGTGTCATCTCCTTTGCACCAACTGTGCTGCACCCACAGTGTTTTTAAGTCTAAGTGTAGTCCTTTGGTTTTGCTGGCTGTTTCTTTGTTTTTGAGTTTTCATGCCAGATGGCTGTTTTGGTGATGGTTCCGGAGGGGGTGTGTGAATTGGCTTCCATGGGATTGGATTGTAGAAGCTGGGTGATGGGTAGGATTTGTTGTAGGGACCTGAATGGAAATTAAACCAATATATAAATAAATAACCAATACCAACAAAGCCAGAGAAATGTATAAGCTACAATCACATTTACAGCCACAAAGCCTCGCAGAGAAAGTCATTTCACTACATTTTGCATGAAAAACTATTTATAGATTGATAGCAGGAACAGGGTTAATCCAACAATTATAATGATAGTCAATCATCCCCACATGACTGAAGTGAACTTACTTGTTGGGTAGCAAGTTGATCTAGGAACATCTCTGTTTTTTTCATTGGCTTTTGCCAGCCAACCCTTGAACGTCTCCTCTGCTTTCTTGCGCCGCTCCTTCTCCTGCTCCTCCTTAATGGCAGCTTCCTCCTGTGAAAGGTAATTAAATACAACTCATCAGATCCTTGTTGTTCTATCATTAACATTCAAACACTCTAACAAAATAATAAAAGAACAGTAAAAGTCCCACATTACCTTCTCCTTCATTTCTTTCTCATTTTTTTCATGGTTCTTCTTCTGCAGCCAATCTTTGTACTTTTGCTGAGCTTTCCGTTCAGTCTCTCTCTGTTTTTCCAACTCTCTCTGTATCTTCTCCCCCTCTTTTACCTGTTTTACAAATTGATCACGCTTCTCCTGGAATTGTAAGAGAACAGATTAGAAAATGACCACAGAAGTTATACAGTTTATGAGAAAATGTGATTTTGTTCAGTCTAAAGACACAAATCTGTACCTGTTCTCGTTTCATCTTCAGCCATTCTTGGATCTTCTCTTCTATAACAATCTTTTTCTGTTCTTCCTCCTTTTCTTGTTGTTGTTTCTTTTCTTTGAGTAAGTTTTCCTGATGCATAGGGTATAAAATTACTACTCAAACATTGATAAAGTATACGTTAACATAGGAATCGCTAAAATATATGAAAGTAAGAAAAGTAAATACTGGTGTGTCATTACAATGACTTATATAACACATAAGAACAGCTTGCCTCTTGTACTTTCTTTTTCATTTTGAGACGGTCCTCTTTGGCTTTGTTAACTAGCCACATTTCCCATGCACTCAGTGTAGGTGAGGCTTCAGGCTGCACGTCTGAAATTGACATCCGCTCTATAGGTGTTTTCGGTAGCTCACATCTACAACCAAAACAGATTTACTGTTACACATATGCCAGTCAATACTTCTGTTATACCGAATGAATCATGCAGTTTCTTTGACTTTGTTCAGGGGTTATTTTAAGCATTATAAACTAAGCTGTACCTAACTGGTGTAGTGCCAAGTCCAGAGTGGCCACTCGGTTTGGGTGAAGTCCGTTCAACTGGGCTGAGCTCCAGGGCTTCTTCATCACTATCAAAACTGTCATGATAGATGGGAGAAAGCAGAGAAAATGTGTCTTCGTCGTCGGATAGGACTCCGTCGTACAAGTCCCTGGGTGTGTGGAAAGCTTTGCCTCTGCTGGTCTTGAGAGGGGTCGAGCTGAAGCCCTTAGATGCAGAGGCAGGACAGTTCGGCATCCTCGCTCCAGACATTGCTAGCCGATGTCTTCTGCAAACACATAATATCCAACATATAACTTACATTTAGTATGAGTTGTGAATAACTTTTGTCTGTTGACTGCAAACAGTAATATATACGACACTTTTAGGGAGGCGCAATACAAAAACACAACTTTCTAGCTAACAGTTTGTTGTCGCTGCTAGCATAGCAGGGCTACCGTCATGGTTTGTTAGCTAACTTAGCAATATTACAGTCGAACGTTTGACGCTGAGGAGTGTGTAAGTCTGAAACATATGTGCGCAATGTGTCTGGATAACTCCACCAGAGCGGAGAATATTTAATAGCCGACCTTCGTGTATATATTTATACGAAGAAACGTGTCGCTATAGCTCCCTCGACTTCCTCCACTGCTGCAACTGATTTTTGAACAACCTCCCATGATGCACCACGCCCCCACGCTCAACCTGACGCTGCGTCAGTAACCATGGACGAGAGACGCTTTTTTTGCCAACGTGTTTACTGCAGCGGCGACCCCTGCATTTCACAACTAGGCCTTCAGTGGCGTCCTACCTGGTTTAATCCACCTCGTAATAACGTCAGTATGTCTACAGAAACCATCAGTGTTGCAGAAATGCAGTATAATGAGTCGTTGCATCACAGATAACTCATCTAGCCAGAATAAATACCCACATATGTCCAATAACAAGACTCAAGTGAACCGGATCACTTTAGTGAGTGACTCAGATTAACCCATAATCCATAAAATGAACCGGATTTACCACCTCTACAGATGTTGCTAGCTCTGACTGGTACGCTCTCTGACCATCCAATCAAAACACGTGAAAACGGCGACGTCATTGAACGCCTGCTTGATGGCCTTGTACCGCCAACAAAATCTGATTGGTTAAAGAAACAGTCTTATTACCATTTACTTAAGGGTACAGGCACCTATAGTAATAATTCTGAAGGCCTTGAGGCAGATGTCTTTAACCATGGCAAAATGTGATGGCTGAAATTTGTAATTTTGTATTTTATTTTGAATTATTTAATGAACATCCACAGGGAAATATATTAAAACATTAGTCAGTGATTCTGATAGTGTTTACGCCAGTAGAGAAGGCTTTTACTGGCTCTGATAGTCTGCCACTGGTTTACTGTGTTTGTTAAAGTGTCAGCAGTTTGTATACAAACACAAAAGTTACATTGTTTACTTTTACTTTACAACATGTAATGTAATACAACATGTAATACAACACGTTAAATACAACATATCATTTCATTTTTTTAATATACTGTAGACCAATATTTAGCTTATATAATCAGTTAAAGTGAATAATTTAGGTAATTACTTCCTGATGTTTGGTAAACATGCTCCGTTAAGTGCTGTTGTTTCTGATTGTGGCGTATTAAAGATCCCGTAACAGGCAGTTGTTGCTGAGCAGTGCTGATGCAGCTGAAGTTCACTTAACACTATGTCTCTAATTACCAGCAGGCAAGCCACAATCAGTCTGTACACTGAAGAGCTGCTCTCACAAAGCAATGTGACATTTTGTGAGTGTCTGCAAGCTGCAGCACTAAATCATTTATTTTTGTTATGTTTATGTTACTTAATGCAAACGTGCCCTACTTGTGAAATGTATAATGTCACTTATTACTGTGTTTATTGAAAGCAATTACTGTGATGTTATCAGTTTTTTAAAATTAAATGTTAAAACTGAGAGACAGAGGCAGACCTCTAAATCACAGTGACTCAGAGACAATTAATCATGTCTGTATCTCACTGGTAATTATGGAAATATTTCTGGGAACTGCTCTAAATAGCCTCCATCCATCAGACATGCTGGATTCTACTGGATTTTACATCAGGTTTTAGCTCCCCATAAGGACGCCACAATTCTGAGTAAGACCACGACATAGGATGATTATCAGACACCAGCACGTGCAGAATGCAGGTAGGTGTGTCTGATACCACTCTTCTCCAGTCCAGCCCCACAGTCACACCAAGGTGAAGAATTCCAGCTTTACCTACAGCTTTTTCCCACCCCCATCAGCAGCGTTCCCCATTCAGAGCTCTGCGAGGTCTTTACTGAGAGCATCCAGCTAACCAAGCAGCCCAGCAGCCAGCTCGCTGGCCAGGTGTCATGGTGGCCGGAGACCTACAGAGACTGCCAGGTGGCAGAGGCCAACTACGACGGGTCTCCCAGACCCATCCTCTAAACCAGGGACCGCCAAGGAAGTCCCGCAAGAAGCTTCAAGTTATTGTCTGTGTGTTGCTTGTGGAGCTGTGTGAAAGATTTGCTTTCTTTGGGATTGTATGTAACATGATTATCTTCTGCACTGTGAAACTGGGCTATGATAACTATCTGGCTGCAACAGTCAACCTGTGCTTCATAGGGGCCAGTACGCTGACCCCTGTTCTGGTTGGGTGGTTTGCAGAAACCTGCTTGGGAAGGACCAAAGTGCTTTACTTGTGTACTGTCCTCCATTTCTTTGGTAAGTGTGTCTTAAGTTTGTCTTAAAAATGAGCTATAAGCATGTCTAATCCTAAACTTAAAAAATGAATTGTTTAAAAAAAAAAAAAGCTCAGGAGTGTTCCAGCAACTCCCGTTGAATGAGATCAATCAAGTTGCCTTCACTTGTCTTAATGTTTTCCAGGTACAGCAATGCTGCCTGTCGTGGCATTTCCCTTTGAAGATTTCTACATCGACACTCATCACATGACGCACCAGCTGGAACCTCGAGAGCAGCAGATTTTGTTTTACACTGGGCTCCTGGCTGCTGCACTGGGCATCGGGGGCATCCGGGCCATTCTCTGCCCCATGGGAGCCTACAGCCTACAGGGCTACAACCAGCACCAGCTCCTGTCCTTCTTCAACTGGTGAGTGCATATGAATGCAGTTTTTCATTAGCCAGTAGGCACACACCAAACAAGCTATTGTTATTATTACCAGCAGTTGAGTTTACTGTTAGTGTTAAGGCTTTGGATCATTAAAAGCAAAAAAACTTAAATTAAAAACTTTAATTGAACTGATTCCAATAAGCACTCATGCGTAATGAAAATAAAGGACCTGTTCTCATTACATATAGGTTCTACTGGTTGGTGAATCTGAATTCCACTGTTGTGTTTCTGGGTATTGCTTATATCCAGCAGTCTGTGGCCAAAAATCTGGGCTTCCTCATCCCTTTCACCTCTGTGCTGCTGGCTCTTCTGGCCATACACATGATGCGCAACAAACTCACCTACAAACCCAAGAAAGGTAACATAGCCTTCATTAACAAAAAGACACAATCACATTGAATATTGACATGAACAACTGCACACTTATCCTATATATTTCCATCGTAGGTGGATCCTTACTGACGACACTGGGAGTCTTCCTAAACTCTCTGAAGATGTGCTGTCTTCACTATCGGCACCTGAGTGGAGATGTGGTGTCTTGGTTGGACCGTGCCAAGGAGAACAATGGCGGCCGCTACAGTGAGACACACGTAGAAAACGTCAAGGTTCTGGCAAAGCTCTTCCCTCTCTATGGGCTTCAGCTGCTGTACAAAGCCTGCATCACACAGGCAGGTTGCTGAGTAGTGTATTGTTGTTTTATGTTTTATATTCATTTCCAAAATGTTAAACAACAATATGTTTTCCAAAGATCCCCTCAGGTTACTACATACAGACAATGAACGCCAACCTTCACCTGAATGACCTCCTGTTACCGATCGGAGCCATGAACGTGATCAGCATCCTTCCTCTGCTTCTCTTAGCTCCTCTGATCGAGTTTGTCACGACCTACTACCTCTCTTTGGAAAAAAATCCTCTGGCTCCTGCAAAAGTCATTAGTGAGTATTTCCCCAAATACAAACCTCTAATAAACATGTCAACAATGTCCTGACAGAAGGGTGAGAGATGGGAGCGCCCTTCACTGCTGCTCGCATTGTATCAAGGGTCAGTGGTTGCTTCTGTATCCAAAAACGCAAACGTCTCATAAATGTCTTACCCCGTCTCCTAAGATTTCTTTTACAATGCACATAGTTTTATATCCCCTAAACATTTGTATCTCTCTTGCTCTTCTGACTGTTTCATCCTCCCCCTTTTTCTCCTGTAATCGCAACCCTCCCATTCTTCAGCCCCCTCTCTCATCATCCCACCCTGTTCATACTCCCCTTCCAGCTCTGGGCCATGCGTGTGCCGCTCTGTCAGTTCTGGTGGCAGGTTTGTCGGAGCTAAACAGGAAGGCGTACCCTCTGGTGGAGCAGACTCTGTCTGGAAAGGTTCTCCAAGTGTCGTCCATGCCTTGTTTCCAGCTGGCACCCCAGTACATTCTGCTTGGTCTGGCAGAAGCTCTTGTCACCCCTGCATGTGAGTAAGAGACTTTGTGATTGTAAATCAATGTAGAACAAATGACAAATGATAAGGTCAAGTAAATATATGGAAGGAAGACGATGCATTTCTGCCATCACTTTTTCCCCGGCAGGTTCCCTCATATCTTTCCAGCTGACGCCGAGCCACATCAGAGGCATCTCCCTGCACTTCCTCACTCTGTCCTATGGTGGAGGCTGTTTTCTAGGAGCGTTCATCATTCAGCTGGCATACTTTCTCTCGGGAGGTAATAATTTGAAAAAATATGTAATGCATGTTTTCTTACAATAGTAAATAATAGTGACATCATCGTTTTATTGAAAATGTGATTTTTTTTGCAAGAAATTCCACTGACGCTGATATGGTCACTACTTTATTTGATTGTAGGTAACTTATACCCAAACATACTGCATGATGGGAAACTGGAGGGATTCTTCTTTCTCCTGGCCACACTAATGGCTATAAATACTCTTGTGTTTTGGAAAGTATCTAACAGGTACAGTATTATTTCCAGATTATGTGATTATATGGGAATTGTCAGCAAATTTGTGCAACAAACTGTTGCTTGAAAAAAGTTTTTTTTCTCAGTGTATGTTGTTATTCTGATGTTGTCCAGGTACATTGACCTGACTGTACAGGGCAAAGCACTGACCATCAGCCCCTTGACTGAAAAGCTGCTGCATTACAAGGCCTGTCTGCATTTCTATGACACTGTGGATCGCTCATACACAAACACCTCCATTGAATCTATTTTATGAGTGTCTTCAAATGAACTAAGCTCTGAGTGGCGCTGGCGCTGCACGCTGGGAAACTGTGGGCGAAACTGTATGAACCCAATAAATGAAATGTACATATTATAATCGCATTTTATTTATCCAATAACTCTACTGAAAGAGTTTCTGCATGTGAGCCGGAAAGATTTATGTGCACTTATTAAGTATGCTACGTTTGCAAATGTATGTAAAACGTATTTACAGAATGTAAATAACAAGTACATTAAATCAAACTATATACACCAATAACAAAGTCTGTATTTGAGTCTGATACACGAAATTAAATCAAATTATTTATTCTAGTGCGAGATTTGAGAGCAACGCGAGATTTCTCTTGGTATCCATGGAGACGACGGCAGCGTTGACTCCAGTTGGAGGGAGGAAGAGGGTGTGTAGTGTCACTTCCTACAGTGATGTTTGGGTTTAGCTTAGAGCATTTTACAAGATGGACCTGCCGGATACGATCAGGAGACATTTAGAGGACTTCTCTCGGAACGTGTTGTTCGACCAGAGTCGCACTCAGCCGTTCTCTAAGGAGAATGACGCGTTTTTGCCACACGGTAAAAAACACAAAACGAAGCTAACGTTGTTAGCTTAGATGTTAACGTTGCTAACTAGCTTTGGAGCGATAGTACGGGGGTGTTTGTTTTGACTGTTGTTTTACCGTAGCCGATGCTGAAATTTGGTTGTTAATCCAGTCGATGTTTTTTTTTTATTTTCAGACAAGCGGGTTCTGTCTAGTCTTCCCCTCCAGATGTCTCTGTATTTTAACATGTGGTTCTTCCCCTTGTGGTGGATCTGCGAAACTGTAATGTTGCACCTCAAGGTAAGACAACAATGGAGAAAGCAGCGGAGCTAATTAAAACACTGCTAATGTTTAATCCTCAAAATGAATTATTATTATTATAGAGAGTGAGACAGCATGAACATCAGGGTCTCAGTCCTTGTATAGGATGTGTATAGAAAATAAATCATAACAGCTAAAAATAGATGATTTGACCTGTAAACAAGAAGCACTGCACACCATTAAAGCTCATTTAGTTTATATTAATTTAACTGTGATTTTTTTTTTCACCCCTTCCAGTATCCTTTCTTACCAGACTATTACAAGTTCATCCTGGTGACTGTCCTCATCCTGATGACTCTGATCGAGGCCATTAGACTTTATCTTGGTTATTCTGGGAATTTGCATGAAAAGGTGGTGCAGCCAGCAAATACAAATACTGTAGCTGATACAGATACAAAACACAAATATAAAACAAGAGGACACAAATTTTGGCTGCGTTTGAAGACAGAGTGTAATTCATGTGATGCTTGTGTTTATGGAAGGTCCCGGAGTTGGCTGGATTTTGGCTGCTGAGCATTCTGCTGCAGTCCCCACTGATCCTGTTTCAGCTCTTTAACGAAGCTATTCTCATACAGCCACTGGAGAGAGGCGTTCATATTGTTCTCGCTACATTCATACTCACACAGGTACGATTACATTTCTCTTAACAACTGAATATTGTACTTCCTCTATTTTTAATGTTAATGACGAGTATAAATGTTACACATTTTATTTCCTGATGATTGCTGATGAATTATTTTTTGTTTATCCTTATTTTTTTCCACTGCTAAATGATCCAGGCCCTCTCTGGTTTTGTAGCCCTGCGGGACATGGTGCGGCACACAGAAAGCCAATTTCATCTGAGACAGTTTAACTGACTCTGCTCTGACTCCTATGGCACATCTGGACACACAGGACATAACTTTAAGACCACCCAACCTCAGAGGCTAGCAACAAAATGACACTTGATTTATTTTTGTATTTTCTTCACATCATATTTCACAGACTTGTACAATTGTTTTTTTTAAGAAATGCAGAAAATAAAATCTATGTAGTAAACCGCCTGTGCTTCATTTATGAGGCATGTAATGTACAGCACTCAAAGCTATAAATACAAGCAGAAAACTTTGGCCATTAACGAATCTTGTCCTTGTCCATAATGATCAATATCATATTTATGAGGAGTGTAACAATAATTAACAATTTGCAAATACAATTGATAAAATAAAATTTTTATACAATTCATATAAAATTTTATAAAAAATGTAAAAGGACATGATGTGCAAATGAAAGATTTCCACGGGATAATAACCTTTACTTGGGGGTTCAATTCTCTACTTCTCAACTCTACCCATACAAGTTTGATCCATTTCACGATGTATAAAAGAGGTAAGAAACTATTCTTATTCCAGCATATCTATTTTCTAAAAACGCCTATTAAAATTCGTCTCTCATGAGTAGAGATTCACAACACTGTTCAGAGAACAGAGAAGAAAATCAGCTGAATAAATGACATTGTAAATACAGTCAGCATCTTAAAGTGGGGCAGAATGTGATGGTCTTGTGATGGTGACCATTGCAGCTTGTGGAGGTGTACTTATTTCACTTTGTCTTCCATTGTGAAAGTGTCTGATACCCTTTGCCTGAATCTTACCAAGGGGGCCACTCTGTGGATGTAGAAGTTTCGTTTTCATAAGTCCTGAAGGTTGTGACAGAGGAGGTAAACCCCTCAAATGCCTTTTGACCTCCAGAGTTTCTTTGCCTAATCTAAAAAAAAGTAAAAATGGATAGGAGCAAAGGAGACGTTTGAATGACCATAAAATTGAAGTAGAATGCTCAATGCTTGTCTTATCATCACTGCACAAATATTGTCTCGTTATCATTAATGTTTGACATCAGGGCATTTGCCACAAACTTTGAATGTGCGAGGGCAACCAGAACATTTAATGAACAGAGACCGACAGAAGAATAGGGAGTACTCAAGATAAAGAAGAAGAAAATAATAAAGTTACCTTTTTTCTTTCATATCTGTGGCCCGTGGCACAAATACATTCCTGTGCAATTCAGTTTCTCTAAGGGGGATGTCAGTGTTCTGCTCTTCAAGTGGTGTACATCCCAACAGTGACAGCCCCACTGAATAAATTACAGGATAGACAAAGTTAGTAATAAATATATTCAAAAAAACACATTCTTGTGTAACTAACTAGCAAACCACAAACACACAAATTTATACTGTCTAAGTTCAGAATAGCATCTGTGCATCTCAAAAACAACCTGTTGAGGGATCATTCTCCTGTTCCTCAGTCTTAGTTATGTCTGTGTGTGGGGTGGAGGAATCCTCGGGCACAGGGCAATGTTCTGACACCCATAAAGATTTTCCCTCTCTGTACAAATATTGGCTGTTGAATTTGTCACTGGAGAAACTTGACAACAAGCGCTTCGTAGGAATAACGTCTGGAATCATCTTGACACACACCGATGATGTCGACCTGCCAAAGACACAAGCTTGAGGGAATCTGACCACACTTTTGCATGCAGTTATTTACTGTGTATATAATATGAATACCATTTCACTTTGAAGTTTACCTGTGGACTTTTGAAAGCGAAGGTAGACGCCCTGGAAAATAATACAATTTTTACTCCACAAGAGCTACAAACTTGTTTAAGGTATATATACTGACAAATAATGAGACTTCCTGTCAATTCTAAGTGGGGTCATATCGCACACGCTGACAAACCTTTATAGGACAAGAGAGATTTTTGAGGGCAGTAATGCTGTCGCCAGAGGGGATGACTGAGATTGTGTGAAGGCAAAATGAGAGCCCGTAGATGTAGTAGCTGAGAGGAGCATTGGCATTGTCCTGTGTCCATACACTGGTCATCTGTGAAAACAAACCAGACACTGTCTTCACTGCTGCATAAAACTAAACCAATTGTATTCATGGCTGAAAAATCCATGGCTTTTCTGCAGAAAATGTACCTGTCAAGGATGTATGTAAATCTTAAAATATTATACAAGACTCTACTCCGACTGAGTTTCCATTATAAACATTACCTGCTGGAGGTGACACATCTGTGTATGTGCTGAGATGTGGACATGCTTTTGCCCTGTGTTCCAAGTATGCAGCCCTTGAGTTTTCCAGACAGTCGTCCTAAGGCACGGAAAATATTCCAAAATCATTTTTACTTTTCACATTTTATCGGCTTAAAAATGCAGAATCAAATACATGATTTTATGATTATGGCTGACCAATAGTGTTGACTGAACAGTTTGTTGAGGACTAGGTGAGAATTCAGTCCAGTCTACCTGGGTCATATTTACCTTGACAGGCTCGCAGCCCTGCCACAGTGTCACCTGACTGACCTCTCCTGGATGAGTACCAGAAGGTGGAATCGCAGCTTTTTTTACCTTCATAAAGAAACACATATGAATAGAAACATCACAGGGAACACTACTCCTTTGTCTAACTGATTCTGTCTTTTAAACCTATTTACACTCTAAGTTTCATACCTGCCATTTGCTACGGTGCCTTCCAGCATGCCTCTCTGGGATGCTTTCTTTAGCTGTGGTCTCATGTGGCAGCGTGGACTCCTGCAACAAACAAAGAAACACATACTGTGACTACTGTTGTTTCTCCTGAGCTTCTTCAACTTCAGACATCCAGGCTCCATGTCTCTTTGCTTGAGGTCATTATCTCTCATCAGAAACGTCACCATTTCCACACAACTTCTCTTACAATATGTTTGATACTGCCTTGCATGAGTTTTGTCTGTGTGTTGTTCTTCACTCTCTCCTGTAGCATCCTGTTCCTCTCTTTATGACTCCTCAGGCATTTCTTTTTCTTCACGTGAGCTTGCTGTGAGGACATAAAAGTAAAGTGATACAAGAGTTGACATGCTGGAAAATTCAGCCTGAGCCTCACTGGATCCGGATGTGATTAATCTAACAGAGAAAACAAGGCGCTAATGTGTACAGTTTTGTGATATGGAGTATACCTCTGCCTGGACAGTTAGTGGCTGGTTCAGCAGATGAACTGGAAGTCCATCTGAATCTGAACTATTTGAACCACTGGTGCTGTGAAAGTTAAGAAAAAAAAACACAATCAGGCTCAATTACAGCATCTTTTTCAACACACCCCATGCTATAGTATTATAAATAATAATATTAATAATAATGACAATTACCTGGTTTCCAGGTCAGACACAGAGATATTCCAGGCAGTGCCCACATCTTTACCTAGCCTCTCTCTGACCTCCCTTCTTAACAAAACTGTCAGCTCTGTCAGACAGTAAGAGGTCTAATATCAAAAAGCAAGAGATGAAATAAATAAAACATTTGCTACGCAAAAAAGTTCACTTTTAAAAGCCACAGTCAAAGATGTAATGGCATCCAGATACATTTTGATACATCAGCAAAGGATGGAGACAACAATTCAGCATGAACATAAAAAAATTATGCTTATCTATCCTATCTCTCACTTTCATTGGATCTGGGTCACAGAAGTCCAGTAGGGTGTCACAAAAATAAAAGCCCAAGGACTTCAGGTCTCGAGTAGTAAAATGTGTTCCACTCCTGTCACCTTAGAGTTAAAACAGACGATAGCAGTTAAGGAATATAAAAATAGGCGTGCAAATCTACGAATGATACACAAACACAAAATGAGAATTTTACCCAGAGTTGAGCCTCCAAATGTGGCCTCCATTGTATAGCTGTTTCTGATGCCAAGTCTCCACATGGCCACTCGTCCTGTTCCCTCTTTGCTCTTTTGCACCTTGAATTTACAACTCCTGAAGGAAAACTGAGGGGGGCGCACAAACAACAGGGAATAGACACTGCCTCAGAAATGTGGTTTACTGTATATATGCAGTGTTTTACATTTTGAAAAGAGTGCCATTAGTAGCAACCATTGAAGGTTCATTAAGCACACTGTCCGATAGGACCAAAAATGATTAATGTACCGTTAGCTTCTAAAAGTTAAGAAAAATGTTATACAGCCCAAACACATTGCAAGTTTGAAGGGGTTTTTGAAAACCGGGACTTTACCTTGTTACTGGCATTCTTGCTCATCATTAGTGGAAAAATTCTTTCGCTAAGATTCAGAGAGGCATCTCCTCTGTTGTTGCAGCCGTACATGAAGACATTGTTTTTCCGATTATGGCCATGGAAGTCACAGTAAAGAACTACGTCTGTCTCAGCCATCAACCTGTCGAAAATACATTATCACAGAGAAAATTGTTTTATTCTAAAGAAAAGCAGCATTTATTTAACGTGAGATGACTCCTGAACAGTGACCCTGTGTTTGTTCATGCATGTGTCTTTACCTTTCCACCATGTTTCGGGTGTGCCACACACAGGGAAATGAATCCCTGAGCAAGGTCTTGTAATTTCTATTTAGGTCCCTGCCTGCCAGAGAGCAGCGGTAATTCCCAACCACCACACCATCAGGGTTCAGCATTGGCACCAGCTTACAAAATATATAATAAAATAGTGTTTGATAGTATCTAGTACAGCGATACACCATATAGTGAAATGCAACACAACCTCATCATTCTGTGCATTCTCCATCTGCCATTTTAAGTACTATTCAGATCTAAGAAACTGTAATGTATTTGAAGTAATAATTATGACATTAAAACATAAGGCAGGTTCACTGTTTCTCACCTTAAAAACAAAAGTGTCTCTGAGTAGCTGAGCATCTTCTGAGTCCCCGAGCAGGAAGTCCAGCAGCCCCTCCATCATCCAGGACCCATTGGTTTCTCCAGGATGCACTCGTGCCGTCACCACCACAGCCTTCTTGGTCCTGCCCTTGATCTTGCCAGCCCCCTGATTGGTTATTGTCAACACATACACCGTGTTCCCAGCCAGACTGTGGCACAGCACTCGCAATTTACAGTATGATGCTACTTTTGGGTTGGATGAAACACGCCTAAGGTAGCGCTGCAGGTGTGAATAGGTGTAGGGGTAGCAGTGGGCCAGGTAGCAGGTGTCTGAGTCATAAGGGAACTGGAGAGTCCAGGTGAGGGAGTACAGCGCAATCGTCTCGCTGTTGTTGCTGTCCTTGTATTTTAAACAGAGACAGAGACAATGATACTACTTATACAACTCAAAATGAACATGTATAATTTACTGTATTTACTGCATATTAGTTTATTAACTACAACTCATCATACCACCTCAAACGCAAACACCGTTACATTTGGCTTTTTCCAGACCATGTCACCAACCTGACTGCAGTTACGGCAGTATCTAATATTGGAACCAGTGCGATGCCATCCGACACTTTTCTCCTTAGCAGCCCTTTCAGAGTAAAGGAGTGGCCTCATACCCAGAGAATACAGGCTGCTGCTCTTCATCAAGTTGACAATAGTGAAACGGTAGGTCACGCCAGCCCTCATGTTCCTGATTCTGAAGTAGAACCACTGCGTGTGCTTTCTAGTGTACAGGTCTGTGCGCAGAGTAAGCTCATAATCATAGACACCTCTGAAGAGAAGAGAGTGGAAACAGAGTTATCTTATGGGAAATATAAAGACTGAAATGCAGCAACTAATCAGTAGCTGACACTGGAGAGACCTACACTTGCACAGCCTTCTGAAGGTTCCCACTCTCAAAGCGTGACTCGAATTCAAGGGTGACGTCTGTCTGATTGATGTCACATGAAGTGGCAGTCTTGATGGGCCCTCTGCTCCCTCCGACACGAGAACAGGTGAAATAGGGGTGCTTGGTGGCTTATTAAAAAAGGAAAAAGGTCAGTATTGTAAAGACACATCTTTCAGCAATCTTTGTTATATTAATATTGCGTATTCATTAGCTAAAACACATCAAAACCTATGAAGGTTTTCTTGTGAAACAAACATAGACTTTTGATACAAGTACATCTACACACGAATACAACAGCTACACGTGGGAATTGTGATAACATGAAAGCCACATCTTTAGCCTTTTAAGAGTTAGGTTGGATTTGTGCACACCATATATACATTTATAGATTAAGATGCCTTTGAATTAAATAGCCATTAGGGTCAAAGGTTACCATGGTCAATGCAGTATACAACTTTCCCTCTTTCCTCTTTAGCTGGCATTGGCGTCCTCTCAAGTCCTGTGGGCTGATAAAAAGGCTCCGGCTCTGGGGGGTCCCATTCTACAACGCAAACACTGTGTCAGTACATGTTTAGATTGACAAAAAATAGTTAGCATACACAATTTTAAATGTAGTCATTTTTTCAGCCGGAAGCATTTTGTCACAAATATGACCCACTATATTTTCTAAGGTTGATTAAAGCCACCGTTTTACCAAGTGAGATAAAGGTTTTAAATAAAAATCATGATTACCTATGTGATTGATAATGTCACTGATGACCTCACACTCTATGGGCCAACGGGGGCAGGAGGCTGATGGAAAGTTAACCAGGTCCAGTGGTGCCCTTAGACTCAAAATAGGTCTGCCTCCATTAAAATCTAGAAGCAGCTGCCTGGTCCTCAGAGTCTGATTCAGGTTTATGGACACTGAGTGGGGGAGAACAATCACACCTTCAGTCACGGTCGTTTTATTCTCCTTTTCTTCCAGTGGTATGCATTTTTTTAAAATCAGGTTTGAACCTTGACCCCTAGACCAAACAAACTAAATTGTGCTGTTGCTGCACCAGACTGTTTCAATAATCTCATTCACAATATGGCTCATTTAATATATAATAATGCAAAATTAGGGGTGGGATACGTCATAACTTCTTCACAACACAGCAGCACATTGTACACACAGTTGTTATTTTTAACAATGTCAGACCCTATTTTGGTTACATACAAACAACAATCTTGTGGTCTTATCTTACACTGTCTTCTCTCTGCTAATTTCTCCTCATCTTCCTCTGTGCTGGAGTCACTCGTATCTGATTTGTCCAGCTGGTAGGTATTCCACCAGTTCCTGATAGCAGACACAGCCATGGTTGTTGTTTTCTTTGCCTGAATGAATACAAACATTAGTTGTCTGAAATTATTTTCCTAACGGGACAGGTTTACTGTTACACAAAGACAGCGCATACTTCTTGGTATTATTGTTATTATATGCATTCATTTAGTTCGTTAAATTTTAACTTTTCACTTTGGTCAAAGCCTTGGTCAACACCCACGTAAGCGACACTTCTGGCTAGCTCGTTCCTGCTGCTAACGTTCTTTAGCTTCCAATTAAATTCTGCTAACAGGTTCTACTCAACTCGTAAAGGGCTCTGATACGTACTTACTGGGCTTTCATCTCAGTTGTTGTACATTATTAAGAAAAAAAAACTCGACAAAAAAGAAAACGACAGAACTGTGTAACCACCGCATGCGGAACAATCTTTGTGAAAATACGTTACCGAGCAATGAGCTGCAACAACACCACGGTTGCCATGGAGATGCCGTACTGACTTGATGATGACTTCCTGAGAGTCAGATTGTTCGACTGTTGTATTTAACATCTTTGCTTTCACAGGACATTAATACACAGTGTGTAAACAGAAACAAATAATAACAGTAAAACAAGACTTTGGAAAAACGTTTAATAACTTTTTTACAAAATATACAAGATGACATTCACCCCTTTTTACAAAAAACAGGGCTTGATCATTACACATTTTATGTACACAGTTGTAAAAATGCTCAGTAAAATACATTGCCAGTGAGTGGCTTGCCATGGTGTGCGTCTCTAGATGTCTTGACATGAACAAAGAATATGGTAGAAAAATGTTATATGGACTAAAACTTAAAGTAATGGTAAGAGTGGATTTAAAAATAAGGTAGAGTGAATGATGTGTGACTCAGGCGAGATGTTATGTGCTGTTCATCTTCCGTTTCTTCAGGCGCTCCCGCCAGTTGTCAGGTAGTGCCTCAAAGTTTGCATTCTTTTGTGCTTTTCCACTGGAGAAATAAAAACAGTAGTTTTAGAGTAATTTCCTCCTTTTTCTACCAAGAAGAAAAACAGATGCAACACAATGATCTATGCCTATGAGTAAGGGAACAATAAATGTAGACTTTTTTTTTTCAATAATTCAAGGAAGTTGATAATGTGTGAAAGCATACGTCATTAGCTGCTGCTGCTTCCATTCCTCAATACTCTTTTTGTTAAGCTGGTCTCTGTCCTCGTCACTGGAGCTGCTCTTCTCTTCCTCATCCAGCTCTTTTTGGATGCTCTGCCACTTCTTTACCAGAGAGGGCATTTTGGTCTTACTCTTCTTTGTCTACAGAGTGAAAAAAAACAAAAAAAAATATTATGTATAACATTTGCACTGCAATCACAGGGATGACTAACCTTATCATATTTTTCACATTTCATGCACAAGAACAACTCCAGTACTAACCTTATCCTTTTTAGCTTTCTTGGTCTTGTCTATGGGCAGAGCTTTGGCCCCAGGTAGTTCAAATGGTGGCTGAGATGGTGGCAGAGGTGGTTGAGGAGGTAGGGCTGGGACAGGTGGGACTGGAGGTTCGCAGGGAACCATGGGGGCAGGAACAGCTGGCATGCCCCAGTAGGCAGTTGCGGCCATAAGAGGGGCTAAAGAAAAAGGAAATTTAACTGCTAAGAGGTAAACATTTTTATAACGGTATTGTTTAATCTTATTTGTTTAAATGCTGGTTCCAATCAGCACCCAACTTAAGCACCGTCTTATTGAGTTGAAACCCTTGCATTTTGCACACTACATAAACGAGTTCTTTCATGTGCCTTATTTTAAAGATACACTTCATAATAATTTTGTACACACAGATATTAAAATCAGGGGCAAAATGCAGTTTAACAGCAGGTGTACAGTGAAATCTGTTTACCTGCACTGGCGGCAGCCTGGGTGTAGAGAATGGGACTGCTGCCAATAATAGCTTTATTCATCTGAGCAGCTTTACGTTTCTGACCCTTCCCCAAGGGGCCCGTTGACTCTGCAATCTGTATGAGTGGCAGCACATACAACACAACTTTAACAAATTATTATCCCAAAAAAACATATTTATCATGTATAAGAATAATATATTAATGGGACAACTAAAGGAAATGCTTGGTAACATCTATACCTTCATACTAGCAGTGCCTGGAGGTAAAGGAGGCTTGCTACTGCCATCTTCCTCTGTTCCTGGTGCCGGAGGCTCCCCATCGTTATCATCATCCATCTCCATCTCTACCTCCATGATCTCTCCATCACTGTCAGGAGGAGGTGGTGGCGGCGGAGGTGAGTCTGGGGGAGGAGGAGGAGGTGGGGGGCAGCTGGAAGGTGGAGGTGGGCTGTCAGGAAGAGGAGGCTGGGATGGGGACCACAATGCACTGGGCTGAGGGGGTGCTGGTGGGGCAGCAACATAAGTCGAAGAGCCTGATATAAAAATAACACAAGCAAGCAGGGGATATTTGAAGGATTCATTTTCCCTTTTTACAGCAAAGCCATTTTTACTGAATATTATGCATGATTATTAGAAACACTTGGATTGACATTCATTTATGTGTGTGTGTGTGTGTGTGTGTGAAGATTTTTACATCCAGTCTTTGCAGCAGCAGCAGTAGAAATAGACTGACCTGTCATCACACCTGGAGATGCAGATGATGTTTTTGTATCCTCTTGGGTGGAGGTCTGCATCTGGGTACCCTGGCTGCCTTTCGGGTCTTCCTCCGTGTCCGGCTCTGTAGGGAAATCCCATTGGGAGGCACCAGTCCGGTCCTTCACGTAGAAATAACGCCTGTGCTCTCTAAAGAGTGGGACAACAGAGATAGAAGACAAGAGTCTCATCGACTGGTCTAGCAACTGGCTTGAAAGGCATTGTACCCTGGCACAGTGGGGCAAGGAAGTGGACATAATTGCCAAAGGGGCTGGAATATTGGTATGGATAGCATCTGCCATCCAGAAGACGGGCCCGATTAAATAGTGGTTATGAATGTGGACAGGGAACCCACCTTGCTCTCAAAGACAAATAAAGCAAAACAAAATCATCCCTAGGTCCTGAAAGTAGCATTCAGCAGCTCAGACCATGGTTGTCACATTTGTTCCGTTTTAGACAACCATTCCCACCCAGACACAGGAACAAGCCAGGGAGGAAGCATCATTATCAACAACAACCATCATTGGTCAGAAAATAACAAGCATGGTATCAACTCATTTCACATCAGAAAAAGGAAAATAAAAAACAGGAAGACATGAAATAGAGTTGGTCTGACCTGCTGGAATCCCGTCATTGCTCCATCTTCACCTTTTATTTGACGTGTGACACTCGCCGATTCCTGGGCATCGCTTTGTCTGCATTTCATTCTGGGAGATGAAGTCCTGCAAAGTGCAAAGCTCTCCCACGAGACCAACCTTCCTACCATCAACCCTCCACCCACCCCCAAAATTTCCACTGACTGGAAGCATTAACCAGTGTACAACGGCCCTCACATAAGGGCTTAACAGTCTGTTACGGGTACAGGGAGTCGTGTCTGTAGCTGGTATATTTTACAGGAAGCAGGCTGGCCCAGAGTGGATGCTCCCTTAGTGCAAGGCAGAGTGCCAGGACTGCATCACAGAAACCTGGAGAGTCTGTTCTGGTAAGTATTTTAATCCACTTGAACTGGGTAAGCTTCACCCAAAGTCATGTTACAAAGTCTGCAACCTCTGCAGTGAAGGGGGTGTAGTCACACGGTAAGATTTTTGGGAGACGAGGGAGTTTAGAGATGTGAAAGGTAAGGAACGCGTACCTGTCCCAGTGGCAGGACCAGCCTTTAGGGGTGGCGTTAAGTTCGTAATATTTTATGTGTTCGGCAGCTTCCTGCAGCCTGCGGCGAAGATAGACCCCATTCAGAGCACCCTCCCTCCAGTCAGCGATCCGTGTCTTGAAAAAGTAAAAAGCAAAGAGAAAGAGACAAGAGTGAGACGAAAAACAGAGTAGATGTAACATGATAAAGTCAGAAGAGCAACCACATAGATGATTAACACAGAAGAATAATTACAGCAAGTTTCCAGAATGACGCCTTGTGATGGATTATCATGAGAATTTAAATATTAAGTACTATGGCTGTCTGCAAAAAGTATATGAAATAAATCAGTTTTTAAATATTTAAAAAGAAAGACTGAGATAGCTTCAATTGAAAGCTTATGTAATACTGTTTTGAAAATGACTATTCATCCTCTCACCTCAGTTTGCAGCAGAAGCAACTGGAAGTTTGAGATTGCTTTTTTGTTTATTCCCAGGAACTCCATCTTGTTGGTTAATGTGTTAGCCAATTGTCCAATCTGAAACTGTACGTTTCACCATTAAAATAATGTCTTATAAGAGACTGTCACAATTAGTACTGGTAATTATTAATGTCAAGGTTGTTGGTACCTTGAGCTCAGGCGTTTCCACTTCTTCTTTTACCAGAGGTTTTGAAACTGCCTTTTCCTCAGAATTGTCTGTTTCCTTGTCTTCTCCTAGTGCAACAGTCTCTTGAGCTTTAGAAATTGCTATAGGACACAAAACAAACATCTGAATCAAGAGGACTTTCTTGGGGGAATAAAACATGGAATTTACCAACCCATGACATCCTTCACTAGCCAATCTGTGAACTCACTGGTCTCTGTGTTGTCCTGTAGGTCTGAGCCTCTGCTGTTAGAGTCAGGGCTGGCAACAGAAGGGAATGCAGTCTTCCAACGGTTTTTCTTCAGAAGAATGCCACGAGGTCCAGATGCATCCTGGCTTGTTTCAGAACAAGGACTGGAACCCCCAGTGCTCACATCAACCTCCTCCAGTGCCCGAAGCTCAGCCTAGGAGTAAACGGGTCAAAACAGGTTAAATCAAGGCCCTACTGAAATGAATATCTGCCATTAACGTTGCAATACCACTAAACAATAAATGACAACCTCAAACTTATCCTTGCCAATTATCAAAGCTTTTGATAGCCTAAAAAACCTGCGCAAAATCCCAACCTTTTTCCTCTCCAGGGCCAGCTCCAGCTCCACCGTGTCTTCCTCTGTCTCTTCCTCAGCATCAGAGTTTGCGCCAGCCTGCTTCTTGGCACTAGAATCTTTCTGGGCAGCGGGGACTGAGTCGGATTCTTGCAGAGGAGTAGATGGGGAACCTGCTGGACGTATGGCCTCTCCATCAGAATCCACACTGGTCTCTGTCTCATCCAAACCTTTCAGTAATTTTTTCCTCCATTTTTCTTCTGCTTCTTTCACTTCAGAGGGGATCAAAGGACCAAGAAGAGATGCAGCCACTCCACGGCGCTCCTCCTCTTCACTGGTGAGTCCAACAACACTCTCGATTACCTCCTGTAACACAAAATATGAGTTTGATATTGAACTAAAAATATTTTGTAAACACCACAAAATTAAGGTGAATGACATTTCTGTTGTAACTAAATAGAACTTGCCTTTACTTTGGTGTCTTTTGCTAATGCTGGAGCTGCAGTGGACGCAGAATTTTCCTCTGTATAATAACCAACATGCGCTGTGCCATTTCCATTAACACTAGAGCTTCAAGAAACAACAAAACACAAAAGTGAGTTTCTGTTCTGTAATCAAATTTTTTTTTAATGAAAAAAGTGTACTTCAGATCAGGTTGGTAAAACCATTTGATGATGCTTCAAATATTAAAATGTGATTCACAAAGTGATATGTCTGTCAGCCTCAGTCAATCCTACCTGTTGGCATACTGCCCCAGGCTTTGCACCTGATCAGCTAGATAGTGTGGCAACTCCCAGGACACCTCATTGGTCACAGTGTTCCAATAGTAGTAGCAACCAGAGTTCTCGTCCCATACTTCCTGCCAATCTCCCATCTCCACGTCCACTGTAAAACAAGGGAAATACATGAGATGCTACAAAACCATACACACACACACACACACACACACATCCAGACGATTCAAGATGGACCAAGAATATGATAAAAATCTGGCTATAATAAAGGCAGCTATTAAAAAACATTATTTTCTCACGTTAGGTGTAAATGTAAATGTACATTGACCTTGTACAGAGCAGTTACCTCCAGCTAGGGAATATTGAGTATTGTACTCAAATTCTGTGCTTTGCCCCGTTGGTCCCTCGCTGGCAGATGGCTGCTGAGTATTAACATCAGGTCTGGGTGGGGTGGTAGATGAGACAGAAGGACGAGCTGATGTATCATCTGAACTCGGCTGAGTGGTTATTGCATCAATTTCCTTTGGTTGGAAAACAGCAACAGAAAAGTTTTCAGTCCCAAAGATGTACAACTACTCTGTCAATTAATGAAAACAACTTGGGATTTAGATATGTCGCAAAAGCATACTTACAGCCATGAAGTTGGCCAGCGTACTGTCGATGTCAGTTGACTGGTTGACTTTAGGGTTTGCTGCTGAATGCTGAGAGTCTCCAGCATCCTCCTCCTCGCTATCCTCATAAGCTCCAAGCAGGGACAACCCCTCTATGGACGAGAGAAAAAGAACATAATCATTCAAACAGCTATTTTTGTTTTGTTTTTTTCATTGCGTGCAAAACACAACACACAGACAATTACTTTACCTGTGGCCCTTACTGCGGGAGCCTTCATGTTTGTGCGTCTGTCTGTCAGGAATCTGTGTCCATCATTCTCCTGCTCGTCTGCGAATCACATAATCCCAGATGTTAACGTTAGCGCTTCGATATTTCACAGTAGAAAATTACTAGCTGCTACGTATAACACATTCACAGACATGTCAGTGGTTACGTATATTCATTTGTTCATTACGTCTGAGCTGACTTGACATTTGTCATGAGCGCCTTAACGAAATAACCTCAAAGTCTGCGAACCGCTAGCTTAGCAAGATAGCCAATAGCTTCTGGACGAAATGTTAACCTGATATTTATTTCATTAGCAGAATGCGCTTGGCTGTTTATTGGTGGTAGTGTATTCTTGAACCAGATATTATTAAATCCCGTAGCTAAGAACGGTTCAATGTTGACTTTTTATTCACACTTTAGCTAGCCTGAAGCTAAGAAACCTAGCATAGCATAGCATTTTGTAAACAATTACCATCAGATCCCGAGGGTGCTTCTTCCCTCTCTCCGACATTCCCACCGCGGTGCCCGGGTGGTGATAGCTGCAGGATTGTTCTCCGACCGACCGCTCCTCCTGTGACACGAGTTTTCTTCCCCATCCCGAGTCGACAGGCCTTCTCCCCTAGTTTGCGACGTTGCTGCGGCTCGGCTCTGCTGTGTCGAGCTACCACAAAAGGCAGGTCTTTTCCGGATCGCAGCGTTTGCACCGGAAGAAGACGGACTAAGGGGGCGGGTTTGCGGATAGCAGCAGACTATAGTCACTCACTAGAATGATCCGGTTCACTTGAGTCAGTGTCGCTGAGTGGCCAGAGAGACAGCGTATGTCTGTGTGCCTGATGTCACCGGTAACGTAATGTCATCAGCGACATCAGGGATGATGTCATCAGTAGTGGGCCTTGATGTGCACATCATCATTTATATCAGCCACATAACGAACACCAGTGTGATGAACCACTTGTTTATTACAATATTTAACGTATTACTTAGATTCAATGAATGAAGTCAGTGAACCGAATCACCTGAGTCCTCTCATTCGCCTTTGTGTGCAGCCAGAGGACTCATAGGATCCGGGTTAGCGGAGACCTCGGGCTCGTGATTCCTGATTCAGTACGAAGAAAAGACTCATTAACCCGGGCGATTCAGGAACCGGAGCAGAAGCCGCGTTGGTAAATAACAGCTAAGTTGTTAACGAGCTTAGACAGGCTGCGTTCACGTTTAAGGAATCGGCGTCGATGCTAACCCTTTAGGAGAACCCGATTATATATGTATATATATTTCTGTCACGTGTCTTTGTGGACATTTAGACTGTGTGGATGAACAGACACGACATGTAGGGGTGAAGATAAGCTATTAGCTACGCGGTTTCGGAGGGAGCTACCCACTGGTGTATGAATATAAGCACCAACCACAGTCAGTTGGGCTCGAAGGAGGAACAAGAGCCCAAACCAGGACCAGGGGAAGACCAGCGAGCTTCGGATCATCATACTCGATGATGGTGGTGGCGGCGATGGGACCCGTCCTCCACTGGCTGCAGGATGTGGCAGCAGTGACACTCCTCAAAGCCCGGCGGACTCTGTTTCAGGCTGCCATCCTGTTTTGCGTCCTGGGTCTGCTGCTCTGGGTGTCCATCTTTCTCTATGGCAGCTTCTACTACTCCTACATGCCCACTGTGAGCTTCTCCACTCCTGTGCACTTCTACTACACCACTGATTGTGATGCCTCGGAGCCAGAGCTTTGTTCATTCCCCACAGCCAACATCTCTTTCATGAAGAACGACAGAGCCCAGGTGATGGCTTATGGCCAGCCTTATCGGGTGTCTTTGGAGTTAGAGATGCCCGAGTCTCCGGTGAACGAACAGCTGGGTATGTTTATGGTCAAGATGTCTTCCTACACCAAGGGTGGGAGGATAGTCTCATCTGTGAAACGATCTACAATGCTGCATTACCGCTCCAGCCTCCTGCAGACCCTGAGTACCCTGGTGTTCTCTCCCCTCCTGCTGACTGGGATGGCTGAGCAGAAGCAGCTCGTAGAGGTTGAGCTCTTCTCAGACTACAAGACAAATGCTAATCAACCCACGGTTGGCGCTGTCCTTGAGATCCAGTCCAAACGAGTGCAGATCTACTCATCTCAGCTCCGTATCCATGCCTACTTCACTGGTATCCGTTACATTCTGTACAACTTCCCCCTGACATCTGCAGTGGTCGGCGTGGCCACCAACTTTGCCTTCCTCAGTGTGATTGTGCTGTTCAGCTATCTGCAGTTCATCTGGGGTGGGCTTTGGCCCCCAGATCGAGTGAGGGTCAGGGTTATGATGGGAGACAACACTCGCATCCAGCAGAGGAGAGAGGAGGCACGGAGACGCATGGAGAGGGAAAACTCATCTAAGGAACTTGACAATCCTGTAGTGATTGGATCTGAGAATGAAGCATCTGATTTCCAGGGGAATGACACAGAGCCAGATGTGTTGTCAAAGAGATCCTCAGTTACACCAGATGCCTGTTGGGCTGATGTGTCTGATACCAAGGAAGAAGGGTCTCCTGACTCTGAGGTGCCCGATGGAAAAGACAACCCAGACATGATCTGTGCATGCCCGCTGCCCGACCCTGACCAGGGTGAGACGAAACTTCGCCAGAGACCCGGACCCTGGATGAGCCTGTGAACCATGCCACTGCACAAAGTTAAAGTACCTTTAGTACGTTCATATGCCACAAAGTGCCCCATCACTATTCAGCAAATGAAAAGTGATTTGGCACATGCTACTTGAAAGATTCAAGGAAACATACTGTTTCGGTTGGATGCATGAAAATATATTGCCTGTGTTGTTGTAGCAAACAAACTCGTGCTTATTATCTTGTCTTGATAAGTTTAGCTGAATGTTCAACTTGGACCTCTGCCCATATCTTATTGTCTGCTGTTAAGTATCCTAAAGACAACAGTTCTATTATAGCCTTCTGTTTATGCCATATGTGCTTTGGTTGTGTCCACAGCAAGAGGTGTTACAGTCTAGTCTTTGTATTGTCATGCAGTATTGTCTTCAGTAATTTGGCATCACCCTCAGTCACCTAATGTCAGTTGAATCTGCGTCTGTGTTATTGCTTTGATGTATGTAAAGTGGAATTGACAGTAACCGAGGCACATATTCTGACATTCCCATAAAATGAAAGTTGGAAGTTGGAAATAGCAGCTGAGCACTTGATACTATTTTTTTTAGTCTTGATTTTAATTTTTCAGAACTTCACACTTGGAGGTTATGTACAATTACCCCATGTAAATTTTTTTCCCTGAGTCTCTCTCAGAAGCAATTCGATTTAGAAAATCTGCTCGTCAAAAGTGTCTTTGTTTTAAATAACTTGCTAGAGTTTGCTGATGGTCCAGCCTGAGGGATTCAAGGAAATGGTTGCATTCATCTTTATTTTCCATTATGCGTGTGCTTAGTGTGACTTTCACTTAACTGCCATGCAAGACACATGACGCACACAAAGCATGTTTTCATTCCATCTGATCTGTGAATTAAGTATCTGTTACAGTGGAGTTTGTACTCTACAGTTTAATGTTGCAAAAAATTGTGTTTACTGCGTTTTAAACACTACAGCGAATTCAATATTTTAGAGAGCTCTTTTTAGAAACTGAATGAAGTAGACAAGAGGTCAGTTGTGTCAAGATGCGCAGTTTATGAGAAGGATAAGTCAAGCTACTGTTAATGAAGTGTTGATATAGGATTTGACAGAAAATCTGAAGCACTTATGTGGTGATCCTATTTCTGTCTCTCAGAATATTCTGCTAAAAGTTATATAAAAGGTGTTATTTATGAACTTATATTTAAATAAACAAAAATTCAGTAGTGGACCTCTTTTTCTTTCTTGTCTACCATAAGTTTGGGTTCAGTCCCATGTTGTCTTTGTGTGATTGATTGATGATTAAGGTTTCTGGCCTCCTTGATGGTAAACAGTCAGCCCTGTCTGAAGATCCCCAACATGCCTTACCATGGTTCTCACCATGCCTCACTTCTTCTATTGGGCAGGTGATGAATCACAGGAATGTTGGGAACTTAACTGTTTTGTGGCATTTCACAAAGCCCATTCATAAGAAACCATTTTGCCATTCTCCCCTCATGTGCAATATATAAATATTTGCTTGGCTGGCTGTGTATACTAAGTTTTGTAAGTTTTTAGAGCATGTTAACTTGAGAATTCATCTCTTACTCAACCCACTGCTGATCCTGTGAGTCAACATATGGAAGTGATGTGAGGAATCATCTAGATTTAGGGGATTTGACAAGGGACTGTAACAGCAAGACTGACATTCAGAGTACATTAAAATAATGAAACTAAAATGACTGTACATTGAAGGTTCATACCAACAGACATGCAGTAGTTGATTTGTTTATTTAAAAGGTGAGTAAGAACTAAAAATACAGTAGTTCAGTGTTTGCACAATATTAAAAAAAAATTTCTTGTTAAAATTATTAGTATGAAGCCTATTTGCAAACGATTCAGAATGTGCAAAATGTTGTATTGTGCAATGACATTTGATCTTGTTTACAGCACATTTTTTCCGATACAATGTGGTTTTGGAGTGCTGCATTTATCTGTTTCAAACCAGAACCTAATAGCAATGATATTAAGGCCCGCGACCAGCCTTTATTCGAAGCCATGGCCCCAATCTGTCAGATGAATTATGCATTGGTCTGAAAAAGGAGTGCACTAATTGACTTTAACCATCCATCATTTGTATTAAAAACCGCACACTTTGCCTCAGCAGGTACAGATATTTCTCGTGTTGTTGATGTAACGATTAAATTGTGCATCTGCATGAGGATTTTCTGGAAGGAAACAAATCTGTCAACAATCCATCGAAAGGCTTCAACAATAAAGGACTGAATAGACAATTTAAAATAAAAGTATAAGTGCCAATATGTATTACTCTTGCAAGCACATCAATACTTGTAAGTAGGGTTTCCTGTTTACTACTATTCCCATGTCTTACACTACAAGATGAAATAGTAAAACACTAAAAAACATATCATATGATAATGAAAATTAGGAGCAATTTACTGTTGGTGACACATAATTTGAAGGCGTTTTCAATTTACAAACTCACACCAGACACTGACATTTCATGCATTTCAGTGGTGAAACATATTAAAACTATTCATAATTTTCAGATTCAAATGTCCGTTTTCACACGGGCTATATATTTGGACGACTCATTAATTATTGTCTCATATCAAAGCTGACATGACCAGCTTTACCATATATGGACCAAAGACCATCAGCTCAATGTATAACACACCCCTCTGTTCTAAGTGTTCCACTTGAATATCACTCTGTGCTGGCAGCCCACAACTCGGCTCAAGGCCACTTTGTTCCTCGACTAAACGCTGGGCTTCTCCTCAGCTTGTACTTCCATAACCTCGGTAGTTGTCTCACAGACTGCTTTCAGCCCATCCTCTTCTTGCTTGTCTTGCGTGCTTTCGGCCCAGCGTCCGACCCTCCTGACTCCCTCGCCTACAGCTGGGGCGTTGATGCAGGGGTTGTGGTCATAAATGACAAGCTTCAACCCCTGCATGTGAGACAGGCCGGGGAAGCGCATTATTCTGTTCCGATCAACATCAATGACTGCTAGAAAGTGCATTTCCAGCAACACTGGTGGGAACTCTGCCAGCTGGTTCCCAGCGAGCCAGATGCTTCTTAACTCTTCTAGTCGCCGAAGTTCTTTTGGTAAACTCCGTATAAGGTTATAACCGAGGTGCAGGGTCTTGAGATTAGAGAGCTCACAAACCACCTGAGGGAAAACAGTGAAGCAATTAGTCTCCAGCCACAGAGTATTTAGTTCCTTGAGCGCCCTCATTTCATTGGGGAGGCGGTAAAGCCTGTTGTTACCCAGGTAAAGGATGCTGAGCTGGGGCAATCTGCAGACAGCTGCAGGGAGCTCCTCAAAGCAGTTGAAGTCCAGGGCCAGCAGCTGCAGCTTCCTTAGCCCTTGCAGCTCAGCAGGTAAAGTGCTGAGGTTGTTGTCACTCAGGTACAGCTTCACCAGCTCATCAAAGACACAGGCGGCAACAGGTAGCCGACGCAACTGCCGACTGCTCAGATCCAGGGTCCGATCTAGAGGCATCTCCTTCAGGTCCCCTACTAAGAAGTGTTGACAGCGCTCTGAGGGTATTAAGGCAATAATGCCTCGCATTGCATTTCCCATCTTCCTAACTGTCTCTGACACACCAGTGGTCCCCACATCAGTACTGTGTCAGGCAAGGGTCGCACTCAAGGCTGTTGGTATTTCATTGCAAATTTCATGATGTCCCATTAACGCTGCGCCACCTCCCTCCTCAAGTTACTGATCTCGGCGCAAAAAACAAAAAAGGTTAGTGACAATATCATACCTATATATAACACACAGTAGTATATACTGATGAATATATATATATATACATACACATGGTATAAAAAGGAGTTGAGTTATTAAGCATCACCAGTCATCAAAGATGAAACAGGAAACATAATAAGAGTAGAGATGATCATTAAAAGAACTGAAAAACACCTACTGTCCTGTGTTATTTCTGCTGAAATGCATGGCTCCCAGCAACTCCAACAAAAGGCGATTTGTTTATTCAACGTAATGGGCTGCAAACCTACAGTATTCCCGGGGCAGATATTCCCCAGTGCAGTCCTCTCACTATCTCGCAGTGGCTCTGAGCTTTGCCCTGACTTTCATGGCGATGGCAACCTCTCCTCTGCTGCTCTCTCCTCCCCATTTGTGCCTAATGACTCCCCACCCACCCACCCCCACCTCCGAGATGACAGAGGTGGTAGTGAGAGAGCAGGGAGGAGCAGGATGCCATGGATAAGCATAAGAAGTGCTTTGTGATAAAAGAGCAGCAAAGGTCATTCTGTTTTAATCAGCCCAGATGCAGTCCTGGGTCTGTGCCATCAGGACAGACAAGTGGGCCTCAGCTGAGGAATGATGTCAGGAATGTGTGTTTTATTCTAATATGGTTGGCGTTGTAGTTTAGCGTGTTTTAGAAATGTTTCTTGTGGGGAAATGAAACAAATTTACTGTTTCCCTGGAAAACTAGGGTGTAATGAAATGTGTCTGAGGGTATGTGGCTCATTAGATCTGAGTTTTGTCAGCACCACACTGTGCGCTGATTGAATTACTTGTACATTAACTGTAGGTTCGTTATGGAATCAATACTTTGCTGACTAACTCTTTCTTTGATGAACTCTCTAATTAACCTTGAAATCCAGGTTCACAAGTTTATCCTTCCCTTGCAGACATTTAGTTTTCAAATTCAATTATAGTTTTAGTTTTTCAAATTGAATTAAAAGAAGTTACAAGTCACCCCTGCCTGCCTGAGGGCTGATTTGTGAATGTTGCCTTGTATAATTTCCAACCTGATAGAACCATAGTGGAATTTCATTTTCCTTATCAGAAGGGGCAATTGTTGCCCCTCATCTGTTTTCGCTCAGTGACAGACTGTTTTTAGCACTCGTCCTTCTCCTTATCCATTCACTGTACGGGGGCCTCAAGCAGCCAACAGTCATAGCCCAGACTCAGCGATGACAAAGGAAGGTGTCGAAATAATGCCTGTTCATGTCCGACGGTTTCAGAGGAGCCATAATAGCTGTGTCACTTTCAAATACAGGCCCATGCTGTTGTCATTAATGAGACACACAGATCTGTGTTTTTCCTGCTATGAAACGTTAAAATATCTGGATATCAGTATTTGGATGAGTGGTAGTCTAATGGTTAAAGTGTTTTTGGCACCACACTGTATTGTATGTAATATATATAATATGACAGCCCACTGCTCACACGTGTGTGTGTGTGTGTGATTGGTTAAAAGCAGAGACAACATTTCAACATTTGTATCGTGTACTGTGACAATGACAAATAAAGCTTTCTTCTTCTTCTAAAAATGTCAATAAAGCCTTGACTCTAAATGTAATGACTGAACTATCAACACCAAAATCACTGGTTTCTCCGCTACAGTTTGTTTACTCTGCATGGAGGTGCTAATTAACCTGCCTGCTAAAAGTCCTTTGAATTATTTGAATACTGTGTCATGTTGAAATCCCCTGTAGTGACTGATACACAGCACAGTGATGACACTCATTGATCACATTATGACATCGGTGTCTTTATTCCTTTTTTTTAACTAACGTGTTTCTTATTTGTTTCTGTGTCTTTGTAAACACTCGGCACGACGCGGGTCTGGAGGAGCGCACTGTCGAGACTCGATCGGTTTTGTGTACGGAAGTGGTCAGCAGGTTGTAAGGTCAGAGGGTAAAGGCTATTCCTCTTTCGACTGAGAATACACACAGCCATCTTGGATCTAACGAAGAGAAGGGAATTGGATGCGGTGAGGGTATTTCACTTATTTTCAGTCATATCAAAGGGCCTGGAAACAAATGTATCCCCGCCCCCCAACGTGAAGCATTTATCTCGCCGTTTCCCCCCGTTTCGATACGAAGCGACTCGTTTGCCATAAACTCCAGCAGATTGTCGCTGCTGCTGCAAACGGAGCGTAAACTAAGCCTGGAAAACGGATAGTTGGCTGTATATATATAGAGGCAGAGGGGTCCGTGTTTCTGCCTGATACTCACTGCTGCTTTGTGGCCAAGTCAGGGAGTTGTGTAGTTGACAGCTTTCGGTGTGTTGTTCTTGTTAGGGTAACGCGCCCGCTAAGCTAGCTAAGCTAACAGAGCTATTAGAGGTAGCCTGCTAACGTTAGCTACCCTACTTATGGCTAACTAGCTCCGCTGCTGTTCATTTATCCCAATTAAATAACTGTTCACCAATTAAGACAGACAAATGCCCCTACGGGAGCAGCGAGGATAAAGCTGCGGGTTAACTCTGCTGTCACATGTTGTTTTATTGTTTACATACCGTTAAAACAGTTTGTATTGTAACGGAAAGTCAACATTAACTGCCAGTTGTCACTATAATAACACAGTTTAAAACAAACAAATCACTGACAACGAATGATAAAGAATGAGAATAATCGTGGGTCCCGATTTTTACGTGATATAAAGGTGCACTTAGAAAATAGTTTACAGTGTGTGAAAGTAAACACTAGGTTTTTGTATTCTCACTGAGCTGCTGCAACGAACAGATACAGAATAAACTGAAGGTAACTCTGTCAAGTATTGTAGCAGTGTTTGTAGCTTGTAGCATCACTGACACTACTTAGGGTGAGACCACATATCGTGAAGGATATTTTTGTGGTTAAGCCAAATCAGAGCATTTAGATTAGGAAAGTTACAGTCACTGTGAAAATGTGTTTGTGCTAATCTTGTCTGACTTGTTTTGAATACTTGTCTTAACCTCCTCCAACTCTTCTCCAGGTGACAAAAGGCATGTTTGGTGCTAGAAAGAAATTTGTAGAGTTCGTCGAGGTAGTCGATAACGACTTCTCAGATGAAGGCATGTACTATAATCAGCCGTCGATGTTCCCACATCGGTCGGACAAAGATGTAAGTTTTGTCAGCTCACCTGCACTTTTCGTCTTTTCTTAGATGGTATGTTTTCCTGTTGTCTTACTCTGCCCCGTCTTCCAATTATTTTCTTCAGATGCTCTCATCACCTTCACCATCGTCGTCAGGTCAGCTGTCCCAGCTTGGAGCAAGTTTGTATGGTCCGCAAAGTGAGTTTTTTTTTCATTTGCTTACAGTCAGTTACAGTAGTCTTACTCTTATATAGCATATGATGCTAGATATCTTTTAATGTTAGATATCTTATGTTTGTTCTAATTCTAATGAGTAAGCAGAAAAGTTTTCTTAGGTTTTTCTGACAGAGTTTGATAGTATTCAGTTTTTATGCCATGCCTTTCTGCAGGTGCATTGGGCTTCTCCGTTCGGGGCATGGGCAACAATACGCCTCAGTTGAATCGAAATTTAACGCAAGGCACACAGCTCCCAAGTCATATCACTCCCACGACAGGAGTCCCCACCATGTCTCTCCACACCCCTCCATCACCAAGCAGGTGTGTTTGCAGATATTCATCTGTACAACACAAGTAGCTGGTACCTGAGAGAAGGGACGCTTCTGCCACAGGGACATGTTTTGCATATGGAAGGTTTGCCATAGACCAGAAACCATAATTTGTTATGTCACAGGGGGTCATTGCCGATGAACACGAGAAACATGATGAACCACTCTCAGGTCAGTCAAGGCATTGGCATGAGCGGAAGGACCAATAGTATGGGCAGCTCGGGGCTTGGCAGCCCCAACCGCAGCTCACCCAGTATCATCTGTATGCCCAAACAGCAACCAGCACGTCAGCCTTTCACCATAAACAGGTAGACAAATCTAAACCTTTGTTTTAACCATATAACCATTTTAAGCCAATGTGATGTTAAGAAGCAGGCCTACTCTTTTTGTTTTGTTTTTCTTCTCTCTTTGCAGCATGTCAGGATTTGGTATGAACCGTAATCAGAGTTTTGGAATAAACAACTCACTAGCAAGCAACATCTTCAATGGCACAGGTAAGGCTGGAAACAAAAACATCTAGCATGTATATGTGCTTATAGTACAGTACAAGCAAATCTGGGAGAAATATATTTCATAAATACCAAGCTCTGCACAGTAGTTTTCTCTTCACTTTGTGTGACCACAGTTCAGTACAATCTTTTACTCCTTTTTTATTTATTGTGTAATTAAATTATATTATCTGTATAAATAATGTAATATTGTTATACAGATAGATTGCACTGAATGTGATATGTTACACATTACAAGTTCCTAAGTTTTCTGTTGCTGCAGATGGGAGTGAAAACGTAACGGGACTGGATCTGTCAGACTTCCCTGCATTAGCAGACAGGAGTCGGAGAGAAGGCAGTGGAAACCCAACACCAGTGCTCAACCCACTTGCAGGAAGAGCTCCTTATGGTAGGCCATTAGGCTGAATAAAATGTTTTTGTTTACGATTCCTATCTAAGCAAAGCACCCATAGATTTGTTGAAAGAATTGTACTTATTTTCTTTCACACACATTTCAATCTGTATGTTTTCTTTGTCACTGTGTTTATCATTACAATGATGATCATTAAGTCGGCATGGTTACAAAGCCATCAACTGAACAAACACAGGATTTTTCCATCCATAATGAGGACTTCCCAGCACTGCCCGGCCCAAACTATAAGGATCCCTCGTTGAGCAACGATGACAACAAAACTGTAAGTGTGAGCAAGTGTGATTACTTTACACCTCAGTCTGAGAGGATGTGTTTGTTTATGTCAAGTTTACACATTAAAGACAATTACTTGCTTTTGATTTCATTGTTATATTTTCCCATTTAAAGTTGTTTTTTGTTGTTTAGAACTTGAACTCCACAAACAAGAGCACATCCAATGCAGATGGGCCCAAGTTCCCCGGAGACAAGACGGCCTCAGCACAGAACAACAACCAGAAGAAAGGGATCCAGGTGTTGCCTGATGGTGAGACCTCTCAGCCAATCGTATCGCTCCACTTCCACTGAGACAACCCTTCTTAATCGCACAACTTGGGTGAGGGAGTTGGGCTCTCTACCCTGCATTTGAGGTCAAATGATTATTGGGTAGGCTGCATTGAGGAAACCAAGATGTTTTCAATGGTACCTGCCATCATCATCTGTAGATGATGCTGGCAGTTTGTCTGTGACCATAACTTGTTTGAACGTAATTGGCTTAGTTTCCTCTCCAGTATGTGCACAGCGTGCACTAAGTGTGGTTTAAAAATACTGAGGTAATGTATTAACACTAAATATTTAGATCACTGAACAGTTTCATCAGTTTCTTCAATGCTGAGTTTATCTTGCCGCCGCAGGTCGGGTGACAAACATTCCCTCAGGGATGGTGACAGACCAGTTTGGTATGATTGGCTTGCTGACGTTTATCCGGGCAGCAGAGACTGATCCTGGAATGGTCCATCTGGCACTGGGGAGTGACCTCACGACACTGGGGCTCAACCTAAACTCGCCAGAGTAAGACCATTGCTCTACATAGTTATGGGTTTCACCAGCCAGTGGGTACATGCTTACTTATTGGTTGGAAAACATACATTCCATACATGAAAATGAGACTAGTATATCACAAATTAGATGAAGTGAATAGGAGAGTTAAAGTCTGCCATTTAACTTTCTCCTCCATTTTTATGATATAAAACTTCTTTTTAGAGAAGACTCGTACAAATGCAAAATGAAAAAGCAAAAGTAAAATTTTGGACTGTTAATGTTGGCAAAAACTTACTGCAACTTTATTCTCTGACAGAAACTTGTACCCAAAGTTCGCTTCTCCTTGGGCCTCAGCACCTTGTCGACCACAAGACATTGGTAAGACAGTGATATGAAGTTACGTTTTTTTCTATAACAAAAATTAAAAGCATTGTCCACATTTTGGACTCAGGTCCTTCTGTGATTTTTACATTTTACATTTGATAGTAACAAAAGTAGGCTACAGGTGTTGTAGCCTCTCTATTAAGAACTGCTCACTTATATCTGTGCCTGTCTTTGTAGACTTCCATGTTCCCTCTGAGTACTTAACCAATATCCACATAAGGGATAAGGTAAACACGAGCCCCAAAACAAAGCATTCTTCAGTTTGTGCATACAGCGTGGTTACAAAACCTTTTGTACTAATTCTTTGCTGCCTTGCTACTAGTTGGCTGCAATCAAACTGGCTCGATACGGCGAAGACCTGTTGTTCTACTTGTACTACATGAATGGAGGAGACCTGCTTCAGCTATTGGCAGCAGTAGAGCTGTAAGTACCTTGTTAGAGCTGACTGCTGCAGAAATATTGTGTGTGTTTCTGAGACTTGCAGGTCACACTGTTAAGTTTTATTCAACTTAATTTAAGTGAATTTTGTTGAGAGACATTTGACCTGGGACAGTTTAGGCCCCGTTTAAACCTGTGGAATGTGGTCTTAATGATTGTATCTGATATTGGATGCTTTCACACTAGTAAGATCCTTCAGGACAGATGTAAATGTAGTGTCAAAAGTTCTTCATGTATGTGTGCAGCTCTTCCCTGTTTAGAATGAAGCTTAACTATTTGTGATTTCAGGCTCTTGGGGTGAAAAGGTCAGAATAGTCAGAGAGTTACTTTCTTCACTTTTTTTATTCCCCTTGCATAACTTCTCTCTTCAGCTTTAACCGAGACTGGAGGTACCATAAAGAGGAGCGGGTTTGGATAACGAGGGCACCGGGCATGGAGCCTACACTGAAGACCAACACCTATGAGAGAGGGACCTACTACTTTTTTGATTGTCTTAACTGGCGGAAAGTAGCCAAGGTAAGCATTCTATTCCTTCTTTCCTTTTCAGTCATTTGGAGAAATGGCACCTGTGACAAGTTGTACTGACTTTTGTTGCGTTCAGGAGCAAATCACGATAAAACTGTGTCTGCCTCTTAAAGGAATTTCATCTGGAGTATGACAAGCTGGAAGAGAGGCCTCATGTGCCAACAACGTTCAACTACAACCCAGCCCAGCAGGCCTTCTGAGGCCCAACCAGTCCAAAGGCCGCAGCTGTTCCTGCACACTACACTGTTGTCCAGGAGGGTTTGCTGTGGTTCACACAGCTTGGTTTTTATTCCTCAAGGATTTGTCTATTTGACTGCGGGGGTCATTGCCACCATCAAAACTGCCCTGGCTTTCCAAAATTACATGCTGCCCAAAACACCAACACTTGTTCTGTTTTTATTCTTTGTTTCTCCTATTGTTTTTTTGTCATGTTTTGAGCAGGGTCTGTGTTATGTTTACGTCTCTAAATCTGAAGCCTGTTTTCTTCTGGAATTGAGGACTGACCTTGTGGCACAGTGACAGAACAATGGTTATGCCTCATATTTACACCAAGTGTTAAGAACAGAAAATAGACAGGGAAAGCAAGGATAATGTCATCAGATGCAAGTCAAAGGGTGAAAGAAATGCAGTGTTCAATGTTGCACTATATTTAGTAATAAAAGAACACAAAATTTGTTTGTGCTTTTTTTATGTGAACACTCCCTGATAAACTTTTTTCCTTTCTCCATCTTTTTGTTTTGGGTTTGGGGGTTCAGGCAACTTCTCCACAAGCATCACTTTTTCATCTCACCTTTTTTTATTTCCTACCATTTGCTTCAATTCTTTCAACCTCTGTATTTGCAAAGCCAAGCTGTTTTCTGTCTCTTACTCTGTCTCTGTGAATTCTGTGCCACTTGACATTGGACAAAAATCTCTGAGACTTGTGTCTACAAATGTGGACAACTCCTCAAAGAGGCTTAACAGCTACACACTGTTGCTCGTGGGCAAACAAAACATTTTCCAGTCTTTGTTACAATTTTGTAAGAAATGTGTACATTTTGTTTCTTTGCATCACATAAATTAGTAAATGTATGTATGAATGTGTATATATGATTGCTATATATATGTATATATATGTGTGTGTATATGCATATATATATATATGACATCTATTTTGGAAGAAATTTGCCCTACCTTGTACCTCGTTTTTATGAGGTGAGCATGGATGCAATATATGGGCACAACAGGATATTTCTGGATCTGCTGGACAGGGTGTCACGTGGCACTTACAACAAAATGATACAGAAAATGTCATTCAAGGAAAGGCCTGTTTCTCAACCCAAAAAAGAAATAAAACATGGAGCTTATCCATGGAGTTCAACGCGAAAGAAGGGAAGCATTTCAATTAAAGCTGTTTAAAGAGCAATGAACAACAGCATTTCATAGGAAACGGAAAACTGACAATTTGAGGAGAGAAAAATTTAAGACCAATCTTGTATTTTCTGACGTGAAAAGCTTTCTTTGTATTAAATCAGAAAAGGCTTTCCTGATCAACCGTGTGCGTATTGTTTTTTTCCCCTCTCACTAGTCCCTCATGATTTTGTAGCTTTTGCTAGACCTATAAATCATTGCAAAGGAAGCCATTCAGATGTAATATTTTTTTAGAATGTAGAGGTTCATCTCTGACACTGGCAAACATCCATAACAAACATTGGGCATGATAATCTCTGCTTCAAGTCCTTGTGCAACACACTCATCACTGCAAATTCATGACTGAAAAGCCTTTAATTCTATTCAAAGTGCATATTTTATTAGTCTCCACTGACTTCACAAACTTTTCAAGCAAATTAATTCATGGAATGTAATTTTGGCCACACTGCAGGCACATTTTCAACTGATAAACACAAAACTGCAAAATAATTAAAAGTTATGAAAAGTAAGTACTGTTAATTGACTGTTAATAAACATCCAGTTTGGAAAGGTGCGTATACACCTTACTTTGTGTAATGTATAAAATTAACAAAAAATAGTAATTGACAAATATGGCACTATGAAACATTGCACACTGACCTGCTACACTATTAAAACCGTCTCAGAAGTCCTCTGTTGTGTGCTATAGCAAAGGAGCTGCCTTTTAAAGTGACAGAACAATCATATGCTTAATCACAACAAGTAAAGAACAGACAACAATGCAGCAATAAAAGAACACTGAAATTAAAACATGCAAATAAGTCAATGACTGGACTGGTGTGATCAACAGAACACAACAGCCAAGGATTCTACTGTAGAAAAATTATCCAGTCCTTCCAGACTGAGTGTGTTGCTATTAAAAGGCTGTGTGTTAATGGGATCTACTTATACATGTTACACAACCACGCCTTTTAAACTACACTCTTGTGTAATTGCTACAAATTCAAGGTGAACTTATTAGAAGCTAACACATAACTGACAGCTGCAGGTTGCTTTTGTACAGATCAAAACAAAAAAGACTTCCAGGCTTCCAAGAAAACATTGATTCTCCAATGGAGAAAATCACTTAATCGTGACAAAAGGAATCAGTTGATTTGTTGTTACAAGTCTCTTATCCCTGTACTACTTACACATGTCACTGTAGACTACAGCTTGAGATCTCTTCACACTGCTTCTGGCCAGGTGAAAGCTCTGGTCTTTTTATAGTATTCTCAGTGCTGTGATGCATCACGATAACACTGTCCCCTGGCTTTACATTTACGCAGTTTCAGTTGAGGTGGCGCTGTCTGTCGGACCTCCAACTTTGGCAGCATCTTCTAGAAGAGAAAAGGTTAAGTTACTTATGAACTATAAAAGGAGGATGAAGACCTCATTGCCAGTTAATCACGATACTATGTTTTTATGCATTTATCTATCTTCCACAAATAGCCCATGTAACGAGATGGCTTTGCCAGTGGTTGTGAATAATTGAAGACTTCATTAATCATCACAACTGCAGCTACCATTTATCCTTCTTCTCTTGAGTCTCCTCGGCTGCAGTCTTGTCTGCTCTGAAGAAGATTCTGGCACTGCTTAAGGAGAAGTGAAGCAGCTCGAACTCCTGCAGCAGTGAGAACAAGACAAACAGCTCAGTGTGGAACTTCATCTACATCCTCCACACACACATAACACACACACACACTAGATCATCGCTGCAGCCTCTACTTAAGACTATACCTGAAGGTAGATGTCCAGCCTCTTTTGGGTAAGGTTCATTGTTTGCAGTAGTTTTTCATCCTGACTGGAAGACTGGACGTTCTGCTCCTTCAGCACAGCGTTCATCTCTTTCTTATACTTATCTCTGACAGCCTGGAACCAGTGCAGAGAATCGAACTCCAGATACTGGTCCAGCAGCTTCAGTATGTAGGCCACACCTAAGACAGTGAGAGGCAGCAGTTGTAGAGGAAAAATAGCAAGTGGAGATTAAGTCATGGGGTAAAACAGAGGCACAAAAGCATGAAGTTGCTTTTGCAGTTCAATATAATTTATAACTTCTGCTCACTTACCCATAGCAAAGCCATCATCTGTGAAAGCAGCTCCATTTTTGTTTTTCTTGTTCAGCTTCTCTTTGCAGCTTATAGAGTGCTCCACGAAATTTACAGTCTGCAAGAGAGATCTGATTTGCATCAACGATTCCACAAGTTAACGCTTTGGAAAAAAAGCTAAACACACAAATCAAAAGTCTTGCCACTGACCAGTGGGGGTACAATCATGTAGAAATTCCTCAAGTGCATATTTTTGGCACTGCGAAACTCAGGCGCAAACACTGCCACCAGCTTCTTGAAGTACTCTGTACCCTCGGCAGAGTTGCTTGTCAGATCTCCCAACACTGAATCTAGGACACTGGAAAACAAAGTTTACGATTAACTGGGCAAACAACTGTTCGTTTTACCCCTTGTGTTTCTCTAGCTGTTATAATTAAAAGTTAGTCTGCGTTCACAACTTTGAACTCTGACTCCTACAGTGCAACAACCATTGGATTTGTAAGAAAAAAATCTATTGCCACTATGGAAGACAGTAAAGGTATAGCATTTTCTAATTTCACCCACCTCGCAGTTTTCTGAGTCTCCTCTGAGAGTCCCTCCTCCTTCACCAGCTCCTCAAAGTTAACAATATCCTCCAGATCAGGAACAAACCTGGAAATGTGATGTATATAAAAAAAACAACTTTATAGTAATGTGACACCCCCCCCCCCTTTTTTTAACATTTCTTGAATCATTTTTTACATATTCAGTGAAGACGAGCACAAAGGTACATACACAATACAAAACAACAATCCTTTTACCTGATTGCACTGCTGCAGCAGTGGAGGCCTCCAGAACGGATCATACGCACATAGCCCATGGCGTTACCTGAAAAAAAAAAAGGTAAACATGGGTAATGGCTTACACTATCATGCACCCCTGAATGGATTTGTACAGTTACATAAAGTGTAAAGTTCAAAAATATTTTTTCACCAATCTGACTGATGAGCTGTCTGAACTGGTCTAGGTAGCTCTGTCCATCAGGAGTGATGCCCAGCTTCCTGATGCCACGGTTAAACTTCTCTGCTCTTTCAAATGGATACTACAACAACACCACAAATAAATACAGCGGGACATTAGGTAGGAGGGAACAATATTTTAGAATACGCTACAGGGGATTATTAGAGGACAAAAACAGAAAATGGTCTGTGAATATGACTTCAACTTCTCGAAGGCCGGATTAATTTACGTTTAATCACTAACCACAGTCTGGTTTTTATCTTATGCATGGTGATCAACTAGTGTCACAACCATCTAATCAAAATTAAATATTTAGCTTTGTTAATGTGTGTAATAAAATGACTGACTCTGGAGAAAAAGGGAGTCTTTTTTCACCTTCTGATCAGATTGGTCCTTTGTTTCTCTGAAGAAGCGAATGTCCTTGATGAGTCTGGATTTGATGTGTTCGTCATACATAAATTGGCTGAAAATGTAAAACTTCTTTCGCAGGAACTGGTAGGTGAAATTTACCTGATGAAAGTAACAAGAGGGGTGCAACGAGTAAGAAAAAAAAAACCCAACCCTAACAGTTCAAAAGGAAACATGAACAACTCCACTGCCTCTGCTGTAGACTAACCGTTGTGTTCATTATTCCTGTGCCATGTGTCCGGATGGAGTTGGCAATGTGACGGATGTTGATGGTGTTCAGGTGCTTGTTGTTACTTGCCTTCTCTATGAAGATCTTTTGAAAGCAAAGATTTAAGTAGAGATTATACATCCATGCACAGACATCCACTTCAAAATACAAAATGGGAACATGAAAGCAACAATTCTTACTTGGTTGTTGAGATTATAGAGGTAGCGCGAGACAAAAACATGAATGTTTCTCATTATCTCCAAAACGTCCAAACCCTGATTTAAATACACAGAGGACACAGTAAATCAATAATTTATCACCTACACATTTGTAACTAAAACAACCACCTCACTTAATGATGTGTACAAATCAACCACACAAACCTGCTCCAGTGTCTGGCTGGGCAGGTGTGCTTCTGTCATCGTAAGTCCATAACGCTGTGTGGCAAGGTTTCTCATTTCACTGTAGGTGGCCCAGTCATGCAGAGCGACAGTGGTCAAGTTGTAAAAAGTTTTGTCCAGGTAGTGGGTCACATAGGCTGTAAGAACAATACATTGTCCACAATATTTTATTTTCCTGCAGGTGTCAGCATTACTCAGCACAAACAATTCAATCTTTTTCACTGACATAATTGGGTTTTACTTAATCCCAACATACAAATTTCACAGCTATACAGATTAAAAAAATTTTTTAATTTCCATATCCATAGCACAACAAAATGTTTTACCCAAAACCCCAAAATTTTTACCTGAAGAAAAGATGATTTAAATGGAAATAATACAAAACAAATTAATAGGCCTGATAATAATCTTGTGTTACACATATAAACATTTAAGTTAATATTTTTTTCAGTACCTTTGATATGAATGAAGCGGTTGAAGAATCGGATGGATTTCAGGGAGAAGAAATGGGCCAGATCCTTCATGCCAACTTTGAAAGGGTTCCTGTCGTCAAGCTTGAGATGGGTATGAACAGAAAGACGCAAGTCCTTCTCAATCTCCTTGCACAGCTTGTCCAGCAGGTGCTGCATTAGAAACATAAACAAGGCCAAACATATCACAAGAGTTACCATACTGCATTCCTCCACCAAACAAAGAAAACATTCCAACTTATACATCAGTGGGTACATTTCCTCATTGGCAGTTTATTCTGGCCACGTTTAATTAGTTCTTACCTCGTTGAACACATCCATAATCTCCTTGTCATAGGTCTCCAGGAGCTGGTCACACGTCTCCATGTGTTTGGCATGCAACATGGACGGCACGCTGTCTCTCAGTGCACTAAACATATACTGCTCAGACCAATCACATCATCCAGGATGACAGATCACCAGTACAAACATTCAACAAAACCAGCAAAAGAAAAGATTAAATAATAAATTAAAACAAGTGAAAACAGTTCACATGAGTTAGCATGTGCATAAGATGCATGTCAGCCTACATGAATTCTTGCTGCATCTACAGCATTGTCGTATACATCATCTAGGTAGATAGGAAACACAGCACGGTGCCAGTAAAGGAAACTACAGTCACACTGGATCTTGACCCTGGAGGAGAAAAGAGAACAGTCCTTATATCAAATCAAATATGATGAAGACTAGTAGGTAAAAGGAAACATTAAATTACTTTCATAAAATCAAGTATTTGTGCCTAAACATGAACATGTTGGGGCTTCTACAATGTTAGCATTTAAATGATTTGGCTTCAATTTGTGTAGGGCTGAATTTTTATCATATTTTGCAGCTTATAAAGAGAAAAATGAACCTCTCATGCAGCTCATTAATCAGATCCAGCTTCCTCAGCACAAGCTGCAGTGGAAGCAGCTCCTCATCTTTGAAAGTTTTCTAAAAAAAAAAGAAAAGCAAGAGATTGCAATGTCAAGCTAAGAACCAAATAAAAGAAAAGAAAACAAAAGTTCATCACATCACCACCAACTTTTCCTGACATACCAGTTGGGTACCGACACACAAAGCCAGTGACACCACGAGGCGTCGTTCCTTAGTGCCAGGTCCACTGAGGGCATTTTCGGCCAGAACCAAAGACGACAACACATCCAACCGCTGCTCACTGTACTTCTTGTCAGAGATTACCCTTTTCTTCAGAAAGAACACAACTGTCAAATAAAAAGGAACTTAGAGCTCTACAAATAAACTATATAAACATGTAACTTATGTCACAGTTCTTTCCTAATAAATTTATTATTATTGCGTTCATTACCCTGGCTGTGCCGATGGCATTCAGGGCCTGTGACTGCAACTGCTGAGTGATGTGGGATACAGAGTCGGCTACAACCATAGAGCGCCGGTGAAATGTGTGCTCAACAGCCTGAGGGATGACATGGTACGACAAAAATGAATACATGTATTCGTAAGAAGCATGTAAATACTGACAAGCAGGCTTACATGCCTCCACAAACACACACCTTGAGCAGCTCAACCAGACGGCACAGTGCTTTGACAGACGTCTTGGTCATGGGGCGCTGCATTGACATGTACATGTTCATGGTGGTCTTGATAATAGTGCTGATGCTGTATGCATACAGGATGCCCTGCAAGGAACAGGAAATACAGAGGACGCTGTAAGAATTTCGAAATCTGTTTTTCAATGGAATGAAATTTAGAGGAAGCTTGGCATACCTGTACAAAAACATTACATCTGCTGTTAAGGTCGTCTGCCAACTTGTCACTTTTATGATCTTTGGACAAGATGGATTCCATCTTCATCATCCATGAGGTTACAAACACATAATAAGACTGAACATCCCTGAGAACACAAAGAAAGACTAAATAAAATAAAATGTAAAAATGTCATTTAAACAGAATGGTGAATGTGTTTTGGACACACTGACTTTGTTAGAGTCTGAGCTCTTTGTTGCAGGTAGGTGTCTCTCTGTGCTCTGATGCCCTGGAGACTCTTCTTATCCATCAGTTTAGCTGCAGCTGGGACCTTGGTGACGAGGAAAGTATCGGGAAACCAAATGATATTTGCAGTCAGAGTGACAGCAGGAACCTGGAGAAAAAGACAGACACAACTACAAATGATAAACATGCTTTGGCTGCCTTGTTCAGATCAATTAGAATTAAGGATCAGGAAAGAGTGTCACACCTACAGAGAGAAGGCAAAAGTACCTTTTTACAGACATCGAGCAGAGCCTTATAGAGCTTCTTATCTACACTCCTGAATATGTGAAAGTAAAGCACAAAGAGACCACACACTGCAGCATATTTGTCTCTCTGGTCAATTTCTGAAGGTTCACCTGAAAATCACATAAATAAAAAGAATATGTTAATGCTGCATGAAAAAAGCTATCACATGTGAAACCACATTTTTGTGCGAGAAGGAACTGACCGATCTTTGACTCAACACTTGTGAATATGGTGCGAATGTTGAAGGCAAACTCTTCAGCGAAGACGCTGTTTTTGGCAACAGCCACTCCTTCGCCAGGGTCATCGAACCTCTGCTCGACACAAGCCTGATACACAGTTATAAACATTATGAGATCAATGATGTTAAGATGACATGAACAGAAATGACTCAATCAGTTATCCAGTCTCAAAATGCTAACATGAATTGAATTTGAAACTAAAAACACTGACCTGTCGACAAACATCAAAATCAACCTCATTAGATTTACATAATAACACACATAATAACAGTCTGAAAAACATGAATTTACCTGCAGTATCATGCCATCCAGCAGCTGACCCTCCAGCTTCAGCAGGAGCTTCTCGAATGGTTTCAGCTTCTCTTCAGGAATGGAAAATTTCCCAGGATTATGGTGCACTGATTTCAATAGCCTATAAAGGAAAAATGCTGTTATTCATGACTATAAACAGTACACAATTATAAACTTAATTTACTAGACAGGTGACAGGTATAAACAAAGGTTAAAAAACAAACTTTTGTAAAGAGAAATACAATATGCTGTACTATAACAAGAATGTTTTCTCCAGCTCTCTTTATATCACAAGTTGCTGTTGTGTGCAAAAGGGTGTGTGAGCATTAACCTTTTGTACATCTTCCAGTGATCTCTAAGTGTACCATGATTTTCCATAATCTCATCGAGTGTGAGCAGTACAACTAACAACTCCCCAAGGTGTTCATACACTATCTGTAATGGGAACAAAAGACAAACATATAAAATATTTAGAGACTTGAACTGCATACACACAAAAATGATCAATAAACCTTAAACCAACCTGGAAATGGACACCTGAAGATTCAATAATTTTTGTTGCAGACCTAAGACATAAAAAGAAAAATGCTCTTATATATCTAAGAAATGTAGACTAGTACCAAACGTACAGGTGCATAAAGACTCTTTTCACAGCATGCATATTCCTAAACAAATCCAATGAGAACAGTATATTCACTGTTTAGCATGACTGGCTTCTGTTAATGTGTCTTACTTATTGCTGTTGTAGAGGGCAGCCAGCTGATGAACAATGTTGACCACCACTTCATAACATCTCGTAACAAAGCAGGACAGTTCCTATCCACAGAACATAGAGTGAAACTATTAGTATTTTCTGTCTTTTCTGGAATCCGGGTATATTTATATTACAAAAATCACAGCATGCATATTCCCAAACAAATCCAATGAGAACAGTATATTCACTGTTTAGCATGACTGGCTTCTGTTAATGTGTCTTACTTATTGCTGTTGTAGAGGGCAGCCAGCTGATGAACAATGTTGACCACCACTTCATAACATCTCGTAACAAAGCAGGACAGTTCCTATCCACAGAACATAGAGTGAAACTATTAGTATTTTCTGTCTTTTCTGGAATCCGGGTATATTTATATTACAAAAATATTATTAGAAAGAAAGAAAGAAGAAAGACCTTTTAATAGTCCCACATGGGGAAATTAATTTTTCTGCACATGCAGTACACAACATACAGTTAGTACAACAAACATGACATGGACGTGCAGAGCAGAAGGCTACCCCACGAGGAGCGCCCAGGGAGCAAGTTCAGGGGGTTAAGGGCCTTGCTCAAGGGCCCAAGATTTCTTGCTCACCTGTAGGAATGAAATGAATCTGCCCATCTGAATCTGCGACTCTCCTTCAACAACACCAGTTTCAGACACTATAATGCAAAGGCATTAGTATCACTGTTTTAAAGTCAATACATTTAGACAAGTTTAAAACTGGGAAAAAAGGAATTAATTATTACCTCCTTCTCCATAGTACAATAAACCATTGTAGAACTTGGTTTCTGCCTGCAAGTGGGCATAGAAAAAAGGTCACAGGACTCAGAAGCTGGATATACTGTATTTCATGGCAAAATAATAACAATGGGTACATACATAGAAACAAATACTGCTTAAGCATACTGTAGGTGGAGTGCAATGTACTGAACTTTCTTACCTCATACTTGAGCTTCTTCACTTCGCTACAGAGTGCAGCATAAACTGTGATGACTTTATTCAGAACCTACACAACACACAAAACAAGACTGATCATTAAATATGAACATCTCTGTGTCGATATGAGACTTCAATTACAGACTCTTTCCCTCCACCTACCTTGTTGTCAGTTTTAATTAACTCCAGTAAGGATGACTGTTCATACGGGAGAAGCTGAAATAACAAAGTGTCGAGAGGAAGTTACACACTGCGTAAACCCATTTGTGTAAACATTTCGAAGCGTGAGCAGCCATTTGGGTTTTACCTTCAGGGCGATGGGGTCCAGTGTGAAGTCCCAAACATCTCCAATAGAGTCGTCAAGAGCCTCCTCGATACCCCTCAGCTGAGAAGTGTACTCGTCCAGAAACTTGCTGTAGTTCTTCAGCTGGACCTCTGTGTGTATTTCTGTGGGATGGAGGGTTAACCCAAAAACAGTGTTGGGGTCAGAGTTCACATTTAATCAAATATTGTACTTTATTTCAATATGTGTATCAGTCATATTCTGCTATTGCACCACATTACCAACCACAGTAATTTAATAAACTCTGCTCACAATGTGATGACTCCAGATGAAAACAGCTTTACCCACTTTACACGTTTACATATTAAAGAGATATTATAAAGTTTATATGTAATATTTCATGTGATCCTACATTATACTCAACTTCAAGCATGAAATAATATTAGAAAATACACTGTGAGGAGGGGAATAAATACTAATGATTACTGCTGACTGATGTACAACAATCTATGTCCAAATCATATACCGAGCCTTTGCTACCAGCTTCTAGGTTTGTTTTAACGATGACAATTATGGGCCACGGTTTAATGAGCGTTACAATTAATGTCTAACCAGCTAGTCAGATAAGTAAAGGTTCTTTATTGGATGTAAAGAGGAAGCACAATAAATACAGAAAATGCAGACATTCCAGCGTTAAACTAGGCAGAGACTGTTATTTACTAGGTACATGCTAATGTCTTTTCCCATGTGTTATTGTTCACAGAAATAAAAATAACGTTAAAATTCTGTTTTGTGTGTTTGTCTGTGTGTGTGTCGAAACTAGTCAACTGTATGCTGTCATGACGCCTAGCTGTATTTGACAGTTTGTGGCTAATCGCGTCCGCTAAGTCGTTCTTGTCACTTTTCATCAGAGCCATTCTGTGCTTGTTGTGCTTTACCTGTCAGTAAATAAGACCTGAAATTAATTCAAAGTTGTTTGTTTAGCCAGTAAATAGACGGACCCTGGAGTGGCAATTAATCTTTCCAGCAGCGTAAGCTAGCACTGGAAGCTAGCGCAGCTAACTACAGTGTGTTCCTGTTTTTACTGTTTTCCTTCTTCTGCTTGTCAGTACTGGACGCAGCACTTACTCTGTGATCCGTCGTCAAAACGGTCAAACTCCCAGTCAGGTGCGATAGTTTCTACCGCCATACTGCCAGCAAAGGAGACCTTAGAGGAGGCTGTTACAAACTAGTTCTACACGGTCCCATGATGGGTCGGAGTGGGTCTCATGATTCTGAGACTGACCGCGGGTGCTCACGGGAAATGAAGTCCAAAGAAATTAATCTTAAAAAGCTTAAAACTTTCAGGGGTTTTGGAACTTCTAGACTTACATGAACCCGAAAGTGCAGTCTGTAACATTTCAATCAATTAATCAATCAATCAAATTTTATTTGTGTTATATATTCATATTCAGAAATTACAATTTGCCTCATAGGACTTTAACAAAGTGTACAGAGTGCCACATCCTTTGACCTACACCCTCAGCAAGGGTGAGGAAAAACTGCCAAAAAAAACCCTTTCAACAGGGGAAAAGACGAAGAAACCTCCAGGAGAGACTCATGTGAGGGATCCCACTCCCAGGGATGGACAGAAGTGCAATGGATGCCACGTCTACACAACACATCTACGTATTGACCTAGACAGAGATAAAGAGAGAGAGAGGCATTGTATGACTGGTTGTTAGTGTAATTATACAAGCAGATATAATATAATATAATATAATATAATATAATATAATATAATATAATATAATATAATATAATATAATATAATATAATATAATATAATATAATATAATATAATATAATATAATATAATATAATATAATATAATATAATATAATATAATATAATATAATATAATATAATATAATATAATATAATATAATATAATATAATATAATATAATATAATATAATATAATATAATATAATATAATATAATATAATATAATATAATATAATATAATATAATATAATATAATATAATATAATATAATATAATATAATATAATATAATATAATATAATATAATATAATATAATATAATATAATATAATATAATATAATATAATATAATATAATATAATATAATATAATATAATATAATATAATATAATATAATATAATATAATATAATATAATATAATATAATATAATATAATATAATATAATATAATATAATATAATATAATATAATATAATATAATATAATATAATATAATATAATATAATATAATATAATATAATATAATATAATATAATATAATATAATATAATATAATATAATATAATATAATATAATATAATATAATATAATATAATATAATATAATATAATATAATATAATATAATATAATATAATATAATATAATATAATATAATATAATATAATATAATATAATATAATATAATATAATATAATATAATATAATATAATATAATATAATATAATATAATATAATATAATATAATATAATATAATATAATATAATATAATATAATATAATATAATATAATATAATATAATATAATATAATATAATATAATATAATATAATATAATATAATATAATATAATATAATATAATATAATATAATATAATATAATATAATATAATGGTGCAGTACTGAATCCGGGTCCTGCGGAGCATGTTCCACGATCAGCTGCCACCACAGTCGATGGTCCAGGAAGTGGCTGCACCTGGTTCTGGAACAGTGGAGCACAAAGACTCTGGAGAAGAGGGTGAATTAGTGAGGTGCATTAATATGACATAGATGTAATGATATGATGTAGCTGGAAAGAGGGAAAGGAGGCAGAGGAAGAGAACAATAAGGTCTAAAAGTGTCCCCCGACAATCTAGGCCTACGGCAGCATAACTAAGAGGTGAGAAAAGGCAGTCCATGATGTTTGTTTTATGTGAGAATCAAGTGATTGCGTGCAAGCTAGACTGCTGAATGGTGAAGCTGAGGCGGCATCTACATTAATGCATTTTCAAGTGAAACCGAAACAACTCTGTTGGAAAACGGCAACTCCCTCCAATATTTTTGAATCCTCTCTGACAGGCCGTGGTGCCTGATTTGATGCTGTACCTTCATAGACCTTTTTATACAAAAGAAGACGGTGTCAGTGGCGATCCTTTCTACATCTTCACATCATCGCTACCAAATAAACAACAGTTTCTAAAATAAGTGGTCTTGACGCGGATTGGGTACATTATTTTAATATTAATACTTGCGGTTTGAATCACTGTTCCCACGCGTGCGCAAGCGCACAGCTTCAAAGGAACATTGCCTGTGCAGCTTATAGGGAACATTGGAGTGTACCTGCACACCACTGGCATGTCTGCACACTTCTCTCTCTCTTTCTCTCAGTGAATCTATGGCGCCTGGAGTTGAATGTGTGGCGCTGCGCCACATAATTGTCTACGTGCGGGAAACCCTGCCGTTGAGGTACCTATTCAACACAAACCAAAGGGAAAGCATTTGATCTGGGCATGGATGGGTTGCTGGCTTTCTCTAGGACTCATCTGGCTATAGTTCTGTGCCATGGAAACACATGTATTAGTCATATGACCCTGATGTCTACAATAAAGCCACTACAAAGGCCTGTTAGGCTACGTAGACCGGTTGGTCCCGGTTTTCAGAACAGGCCAAAGCTTCCTCAAATGTTACTATAGAATGAAAGCAGTTTGAAGGTTAGTTCAAAAAAATTTCTCACAACACAAAGAACAGTTGGTGATCTATTCATGCCCCCTGGTGGGATATGAAAAAAACTGCTCATTGTGTACAGGATACATATTCATTCATTCATTCATTCTCTACTGCTTAATCGTTTCAGGGTCGCAGGGGGAGCTGGAGCCGATCCCAGCTGACATCGGGTGAGAGGCAGGGTACACCCTGGACAGGTTATGGGTCCCTTGGCCCACTGAGACAATGCTGTCTGCCTGACGTCCCTTTCACAGGTGTGAAGGATTTTGAAAAACTGGAAGCACCGAGGTCCTCGGGATGGGATCTTTTGCACCGTTTTAAGGCACAAAAATTGTCATGCTGCACACACGTTATATTTATGTATCTAATAAAGTTCTGATCACACCGGTAACCATGCCTTGTTATAATATGTGACACATGATAGTGATATTCTTAATGTATGTATGTGAATGTGTAAATAAGTCAGATTAATGAAATTGTGTAAAATTTGACTATGCAGTTTCCCACTGGCAACAGTTGTCGCTGAGTATAAAACCTACATTTTCACTATAATAACCAAAATGTAATAAAAACATAAGACAGGAAGGTTTGATTATTTTATTTTTAAAAGAAAAAACGAGACGACTCAAAAAGATTCGTTAGTTTTTCAATCCGAAAGTTTTTCCACACTATCTGCGGGAGGAAGTTTTCTGTTGCGTTATTGTGACGGGCGTAGCTCAGGAACTAGAGGGTGGACTGTATTAGGGAGATTGGGAAATACGTGGGTGTCTATGTTACACGTCTCAAATGTATGTGACAGGAGTAACAAAAATGATGCAAATGGGGTTCACTACTCTGCGCTCTTCCCGACGAAATCCTGAAAAGCAGATTCACAGAATCAGTGAATGAGAGAGCGAACCGCCATCTTCTTCTCCAAATCTCTGTCTCTTTATTACAACAATCATGGTATAAAACAATAAACATTCCCTAATGTAATCATGTTTCAGTTTCAATGTACATTTGTTATTTGTAAATACATTTATGCAGTTGTTACTACTTTCCACTCATCAACGGGCAATACCTTCCCCATACACACAGACATAATCACGCCATTACAAAAATACACTTGTACAGATATTCATTCTCTTTTTAACTAAAGAAATCAATCATCATTTTGATGTAATGTAATCATAAACCCTCTTTGGCGTTCAATTAATATTTAAATGACTCTAGAGTCACAAACATGAAACACAATACATATAGGGAAAAAGTCATACCAGATATTTAACTACTCCTTTGTAACTTTGAGTTCTTAACAGCAAACATCTCTTTCTTTTAATCTTATCGATTATTTGAAACATATCAGGGTACCTTAAGAATCAACAACAAATCATGTCAGGGAGAGAGGACACCAGCGCACAAAACCACCTTCACACAGTACCGGTACACTCACTAATCGGCCGTCAGCGGCATTAGTTTTCATACACACGCGTCACGGTTACAAACGCAGCAGTCAGCGCCCTTTGTTTACATACGCATGCGCTTTACAGTTAGCTCTTCAACTCGGCTGTGTACATAAAAATTCAACAACCGATTCATCACAGCTACAATAAGCTACTGCACACTCCAGGAGGAAGCTGTCATAGTACGTTATACAGAGTACCAACATGAAAAGCAGATTCACAGAATCAGTGAATGAGAGAGCGAACCGCCATCTTCTTCTCCAAATCTCTGTCTGAGGGAAGAGGGAGGAGCCTCTCATCCCACAGCGCGGGACAACGATACACGCACTTTTTAGTCCCGCGTTCTTTTTATACCTCCGACTTTCACAATAAAATATTTTATCTATAACATTGAGCTGGTTATTATTCAACTTTAACGATGTGTCACTTCTACTCGGTGTGTGGATCAGAACACAGGACAACAATGACTTTCCCTCACCACTGTGGTGCTGTACGCTGGTTTGCAGGAAAGAATAATAATAGTAAATAAATAATAAAAGCGACAGTAGTGTTGAGCTGTGTAGTGTAGTGTAGATAGCTGTGACCCGTCACACATGCACAAACCCTGGCCTTTCCAACATGCGTAGTTAGGCCTGTTAGGCTGTTTGGTTCCGGTTTTCAGCACAGGCGAACTCTTCCTCGAAGTTTCTTTGTTGAAAAGCCAAACATCGATCATACCCGTCCGCTTCCATCTCGCGCGGAATTGGCGGGACACTCATGTCCTCATACACTTTACACATCAGGTACTGGGTTGTGTTTGGCGGCGCCATTGCACCTGCTGGTTGCCTCGCTGGAAACCGTGAATATGTCGCAACTGCTTTCTTATTCTTTTTACGCTTCCTCTCCTTCCCCACCTCCCTCACGACGTTTACATCGACCTCCTGTAGCCTCCGCTGGTCCCGGTGGTATGGCATAGTAGGCTGACACGCAAGGACGTCGTTAACAGTCGTCGTTGTGCTCCTTGACTAAAAACGCAGAGCCTCGACACAGCACTCCTTCTCTTAAGAAGCAGCAGGTGAAATGAGTCGGTGAGGGTTTTTAGTGGGCGGTTTATTGTGGGTGACGTGACCGGTTGTTCAGAACGGCATTGTGGGCACCTGCCAAAAAAAACAAAAAAAAAAAACATGTGGTGTAGGTGCGCCTGCGGGAGCCTTCTCTGCGGGAGTGGCTGGGGAGGTGTCTAAAGCAGTAGCCTGGCTGGCTGGAGCGGCATCTAATAACAAGCTCACGAAACTAAACAAACAATGCACACAAATTATGATATTGTGGCAAATGAGGAGAGACTCCGAGGTGAGGTGTATTAACAGCTTTTACTAGGGTCACAGAACAGAATGAAAAGACATGGCGGAAGGCGCCAAAAAGCAAGGACAAAACCACGCCCCCTTACCCATAACCCTCCTGGGTGAGAGACATACCCCCAAGACTTAATAATGTCCGCCCATTTGCGGGAAGTGAGCAACCTGTAGGTGTGGACTGCTGCTGTGTTG
>JAFBJQ010000397.1:75312-94447 GCA_016785345.1 Trinectes maculatus | reverse complement strand
TGTAATGTTGTAAAAGGAACCAATTACTTTGGAAAGTATCAGCATAAAACTGTTACGGCTGGGGTGCAGAGCAGGTTGGGATCAGTGACCAGGCGAGTTGGGTGAGAGAGAAAAGCTGTTTTTATTTACAGCAAGGACCACAAAAATTCACAGAAAAATCAGGAAGGTTCCAAAAGGGGAACAAACAACAAAATGCCGTGGCAGGCTTGGAGGCAGCGAGTCCGGGTGCAGCTCGAGGAGGAAGGCTGCAGGGAGAAAAACACGTAGTCAGAAAAGCTAAGAGCCAGAGAGCTAGCAGAAAAGGTAACTAAACAATCACCTAGTGATCGCAATACTCCAGCGTTGAACACAGGTCCGCCAGAGACATAAATAGGAGACCAGGTAATCACCGAATGCCGGACACCTGTGTGTAATTGCTCACACCCGGACTCCACCTCAGCCACGGCAACCCCTGCAAGACAGGGAAAAGGGAAACAAAAACCACAGCAACCAACACAGATCATGACAAAAACCTTTACATGTAAAGACATTATTCTCAGAGAGCAGTACAGATCCTTAAGCAATGTAAGTAGTGCAGTTTTAAGCTAAAATGGATTTTGTGATAGGCTGATGACCTGTCCAGGGTACAGTGCCTCTTGTCCAGTGTCAGCTCTTATTCACTGAAGTTAATATATACATTTTAGATAATATTGTATTTTACAGCCTTAAATAGTATTTTTTTATTCAAATGTGAGACGTATTTATTCCATCTCTGTAAAGTGAATATTGTTTCATTTTAAAATCCTCTTTAAAAATAAACCTTTCTACTGTAATTTATCATAAATTTAATTATATGAAACAATGGTGAGGGTACTTAAGTAACAGTATACCTGAGTGTGTGATTTTGTCATGCAATATTGTAGTATTTATAACTATACAGGTTTTCAGCTTGGCAAGTTCTTGAGTTTACCAGAGCTTAAGGACATTGCCAGTTGTGGATGTAAATGACAGAATGAATCAAACAAAATTTAAGACTAATGAAGACCAATAGATCAGTTACATTTTTTAACATTTTTTTTCCTCTTTAACTTAATTCAGTGAGTGAGTGGGACTGAACAGTCATCCAGTGAAGGATTCAGTGAACTAAAAATATTTTAATTCACTACGACAGACATCACTGCAGAATTTCTAGTGGGGCTCTCTCTAAAACAGTACATTTTCTCTGTCAAAGCTAATGTGTGTTGGTCATTATCAGCAAGTTTGACAACAGTGCCCGTATGAGGTTATCCACTACCACATGGGTCTTCAACTTTTTTAGTCCGAGGACCCCTTGGCTGAGAAAGACACTGCGCATGGACATTTTGATTTTGATTACTGGCAATTTTTGACATTTATTATTTTTATAATTTGTCTTTCTTACAATTGACCGACATAATTAGTCACATTTTGTTTATGTTTTTATACCATTCGTTTTTTTTTTTCTTTGTCTGAGGAAAAAAAACTGTCTTAGATAAAATATTTTCGCAAACCCCCTGCAGTACCTCCGCAGACCCCAGGGGGTCACGCACCCCCAGCTGAAGACCAATGTACTACCACTTATCTTGCTTACATACCATAGATCACCAACAATATTTATTTGGAAGAACGGGATAAGTGAGAATACATGTATTGCTGAACACCTGTAAACCTAACCTTTGATTGGCTTACCAACCTCATCTCCAAATGTATGACAGTGGTGCAACAGTGAACTGCTTTACTCCACGGGCTTAGCCAGTATTGTATATTGTGACTTGAAGGGAGGGGTGTAAGATGGCTCGACAAAATGTGATAAACACATACGAGAAACACATGAAAAGTAGAAAAAATAATTTATTAACAATAATAAATAATGGTGAAGACAAAATGGTGAGTGTGCTGTCAGACTTCGAATACTTTGTGTTTAACAGCAAGGGTTACTATTTCAAAGGTACACAGTGTCTCCGGCTGAGAGGCTGAAATGTTTCAGAAAATGACAGCTACATTTGAGTGGCGGCACAGGTATACTGAGTGTGACTGGTAAATGGAGACCAGTTGGCAATCCTTAAATCAAGTGATGCAAGTTGATACTTGGTGAGCAGGTAAAAGAGGAACCAGAGAGTAACATGACTATTATCTGGTGATATGTTCTGACGGAAACCATGCTACCATGAGTTAAGGTGACAATGCGGCAAAGGCAGTCTGGATGTGCTTAAACATCCGAACAATTTATTTTAAGACACCAACACAAAATCAAAGGGAATACAATTGATGCAAACGTGATCTTCACGGCAAACTTGTCTTTAATTAAAGGTAAAATATAGACACATTGTTCTGTTTTCTGCATATGCCAATGGCCTTCCTGTTACGACATCTTATATATTGTACATACATTATTTTATACTGTCACTCCAGTATACTACATATATGATGGATCAATGGATTGTTATGCTTCTAAAATAGCTTTAACTGTATTGCTTAAATTATTGCATAAAAATGGTCTAAACTGTCAAACATAACAATATAAACACATAATAAAAACCAAGTGTGCAAATTTTAAGACAGCAGACTACACATTTCCTTGACAGCCAGGACATAACATAATAACATATATTTTTTTCACTTACTCCTCATTTTACCTGCCAAGAAAATTTTAATTACACTCACAAGAAAGATTAGTTGTAATTTTCTGACTGAAATATCATCTCATAAAATAGATATATTATAATAGATATATTGTCAGGGGGAAATGCCATTGGGGGTCACCGTAGGCAAACTGTTCTCACAGAAGGGGGCAGATTGCAAACGGGGGACTGGCATGGGAAACTTGCGAGGCTTTAGTCCATGGGCCCCCCCGCCAAGCATAAAACAGAGACATGAGCTGTGCTTCGAGGGGCACCTATTTTCAATTCACGGGGCACCTGTGATGCAAAAAAGCGCTCCTAATTAAACGGCTTCATTGCATGTCGATTTTTGACAGCAAGCAACAGTGTAAAAATATCCAAAGAATACATGTTTAAATCTAAATATCACGTTTCAACTAAACGATGAGCTACCAGAACATGAAAAAATAAGGGATGATAAACAGGCCATATTCAGTGCCTCCACTGTAGAGGCAGCACCTATGAGCTGTAGCCAGAGGGTTGTTTGTGATTGTAGCTAAGGGGCACTGGCTCGCAAGGGCTACAGCTTCAGTAGTTGCTGTAGCCCTTGCTGTAGTTTAGAAACTCCTAAACTTGTCTGAAAGTCTTCAGGGGATAGGGCAGAGAAGTCACGTCCTGTGATCGTCAAGAAGCTACATGGTGAAGCACTAAGTGTGGATGAGATTCACCCTGAGATGCTGAAGCCTTTGGACATTGTTGGACTGTCAATATCTGTGACAGTGTGTCTCAGAAATTGTGAAACCTTGGTTCGAAGACAAACAATGTGATTTCTTTATGGTTGTATGTCTTTATGGTTGCATTAAATGCTGTGGGGTCACTGGAAATGATTCAGGCAGCCCAGTACGAAAGACCAATATAAATGGCAAGTAATGAATCCTGTCAAGGGGTCAGTTTGTATAAAGGTCTGAAGAGGCCTGGGATCATCTTTTTGTGTCTGTCTTGACAAAGTGGGAGATGAAATGAGAAAAGAGTTTATTTAATTTACAATACTCCCCAAAAAGGGTTTGGTTATCAGGTTCCTGGGAAGCTTCAGTAGTTGCTGTAGCCCTTGCTGTAGTTTAGAAACTCCTAAACTTGTCTGAAAGTCTTCAGGGGATAGGGCAGAGAAGTCACGTCCTGTGATCGTCAAGAAGCTACATGGTGAAGCACTAAGTGTGGATGAGATTCACCCTGAGATGCTGAAGCCTTTGGACATTGTTGGACTGTCAATATCTGTGACAGTGTGTCTCAGAAATTGTGAAACCTTGGTTCGAAGACAAACAATGTGATTTCTTTATGGTTGTATGTCTTTATGGTTGCATTAAATGCTGTGGGGTCATGTGAGTATGTCAAAATATGCTTTGTGGATTTGGAGACAGTGTATGACCATGTCCCTCAAGGGACACTGCAGGAGTTACTGCATAAGCATTAAGTGCTAGGTTCTTTGCTGAGGACGAGGACGTCCCCCTTGTCAGCAATCCAGATAAGTTTTGTTCATTAACTGAATTTCATGGTACAACGAGGGTTAGGAATATGTCCAACTTGGGAACCTCAGAATTGTTCACTTTTTTTGTGGATGATGTGGTTTTGTGGACCAGGACCTTTGGTGCACACGGGGGTTTGAAGCTAAGTGCAAAGCAACTGGAATAAGGATCAGCAGCATAAAGACCAAGGACAGTCATCTGAGGTGACTTGCCCTCTCCAGTTTAGTGGGGAAATGCTGCCCCAAGTAGAGGAGCTCAAGTATCTTGGGTTTACAAGTGAGGGCAGGGTGTTGCAAGAGATGGACAGTGTTAACAGTAGTAAGACTGCCAGTCTATTGTGATTACCATAAATTCCAGACTATAAGCCGCTACTTTTTTCACACGCTTTGAACACTGCGGCTTATACAGTGATGCGGCTAATCTATGAATTTTTGCGGGCTAACGAGCTTCATGCCACCATAACATTTAGCCTCTGACAACTTTTCCTGCACAAAAACAAGAGCTGCAGCCCCTGTCCCCACATTTAGTAGTGGCATCAATGTATTGGCACTGTATCGCTAAGCTAAACTGATCGCTAAGCCAGATACTACTTTACTCCCCTTTATCGCCCTGGGGCGGAAGTCCCTTTCAGTTATAAGGCGCTGACGTCAACTGTAGCCGTTGAACAACAGCTGTCTAAAACAACAGGAGAGTGCTTTTTGGCTTCCACTCACTTCCATTTGCAAGTTGTAGATGCCCAACAATGGCTGAAGCCATTTTTGTGATATAAAAACACATTTTCCCCGTTTTTCTGCATATTACACACAGCGACAGTATCCCATATAAAGCACATGTAAAAAATATGCCATAACTTTAGTTCTACTTGGTCTATCGACAAAATGTACACGCGTATCAACCAGAGATTCTGTGGCACTCAGTTTGCCGTCTGTTTCATCCTAAAGTCACAAATAGTGTGTTTCTTTCCACACCTGTGCGTAAACCTCGTCCACAGGGACGCGTTTAAAAAAAAAGTGTAAATATCTCATGTTACTACGTGGACACCTGCGGCTAACAGACAAGTGCGGCCTATATATGTTCAAATCTTGTGTTCTTAAAATTTGTGGGTGCGGCTTACATTCAGGGGCGCCTAACAGTCCGGAATTTACGGTAAAAGGGAGCTGAGCTGCAAGGAAAGATCTGATTTACTAATTTAACTACATTCCTCTCACCATGGTCTCAAGCTCTGAATAAAGGCTAAATGAAATCAAAAATACAATCAGCCAAAATATGGTTTCTCCATTGGGTATCGGGGCTTAGAGATGGGTACGGAATCTGCAGGAGGAAGCTCAGAGTAGAGGGGCTGCTCCTTTGGTCATAGATGTTACAGACATGGCACCTACAGTCGTCAGAATCAGATTAGGTGAACGTCTGTAAGATTTGCTAAGATGGAAAAACTGACTCACCAATGGTATCAGGGTTAGGGAGTACCACTAAAATCAGGTACAGAAATGTGGGCTTTTAACAAGTTTTGATAGTAAAGGGTATTGGCGAGACATGTTTAACCACATAAAGTTTTGCTGCTTGGAAGTGAGGGCAGGGGAACAAGTAGCTTTTAAAGACTCTGATGGTGTATTTCTCAAGCTTAGTGTGAGGTTTTGACATGAATTCCTAGGATGAGGTATCAGTTTCATACAGTGACGCTGATGATGCGGTCCTTAGTTTGGAATGACGACTGACTGAAAAAAAGCTGTCTGGTGGCAAAATCTAGGCTTGAGCCGTAGTTATGGGGAATGTGGATTCTGGACTGGAAAGGATTCAGGCAGCCCAGTACAAAAGACATCAATATAAATGGCAAGTAATGAATCCTGGCAAGGGGTCAGTTTGTATAAAGGTCTGCAGAGGCCTGGGATCATCTTTTTGTGTCTGTCTTGACAAAGTGGGAGATGAAATGAGAAAAGAGCTAGGGTCAGAATTTACAATACTCCCCAAAAAGGGTTTGGTTATCAGGTTCATGGGATGTTAAGGAGCAGAGCTAAAGTCATGAGGCTGTATACAGAGAATTTACAGAACCCGACATTTTGACCCATACAGTCCAGTGGAGCGGATAACAGTTTTTTTGGTTTTTGGTTTGTAACAAGGTTTAATATGACATTCAGGGGATTGAGATATTATCTCAGTGTTCTCTGCCTGCACCAGTTCTGCTTAAACCACGTTTATGAATAGGGATTTTAACATCCCCAGCTTTTCTACCTGTCACCCTCCACTCCTTTAATACCAACAGGGTCACTACCTCGCCTGGGCCCAAATGTGGTCACACTCTTCCTTTGTTTTCCTGCATTTGGAGCAACCCCACTGGCACACTCTGAGGAAGGCTGGACGTCCTTGAACATGCTGCTCAGGTTGTACCTGCCCTCCTTCTGCTCTTCACTGTCCAGGGATTGGTCCAGTTGGCCCCCTGAACCTCCCAGTTGACTGTGAACTCCATGATGCTTCTTATCAGAATGTGTCACTTGAAATCTGAGAGGATAATCAAAATAAAGAAAAAACATATGTAATTTTCCTGAATGTCTTTACAGTGGTCATATATCCTAACTTTACATTCTATCTTGTGACATGGCTCCTCTAGCCATAGTTGCAATAATGTCACAGACATGTGCTGTTACCTGCCAACAGAGAAGACAATCTGTTCTGCAGGGCGTTTGGATCGGGGAATTCTGCTTTGCCTGTGACTCTTTTTACGTTGAACCCGGGCACAGAGGTGGCAGGAGTTGTGGTCCACGCCTGAATGGACGGTGTGGTGATGAGGAGTACTACCAACTGATTCTTTTCTTAACCTAAATATAAAATAAGTAGAAACAGGATCGCTTTCATTATTACCAAGCATATTATTCCGATAGTGTTGGTGTGTAGAAGAAAGCTGGAACTATGCCTCTCTGGATGAGTAGGGACTGCGGTATCACATATTTACGTGATGGCCCCAAGACAGACATGTTGCTGAGTTGACCCTGAGACCCTCTTTGTAACCCCTATGTGTTCACAAATGCATTAATGATGTAACATTCCAGCTTAAATGGCTGTGTCATAAAAAAATAAAATTAATTTGTGTACTTGAATCACTTTACTTAACAATGTTAATCATTGGCAGCAAGAAAATAATTCATTTTATTTGTTCAGACTTATTATATTATAATGTGAAACATTACTAGTGTTGGAATTTTTTTCCACATGCCATCAACATACTAGGTCTTGGATTGTTTGGTTTAATATGCTGATTATATTAAGAATCATTTTCATCGTCCACAGTACATTCACAGTATCGCTAAACTGTGTAATAGTTGCACTTATTCAAAAGGAACCCAATCACCATTCCAATCCAAAATTCATGATGTCTCTTTCAAGTTTTCATGACCAAGAAAATTCCTCCTCAATATGAGGAGAATCCGAAAAACAGCAAAGACGTGGAGTGTGATCATGTTAGAAATGTAGTCAAAAGGGAAATTGTATATTAACTCTTTTTGCAGTAGGACAGGTATCATCCTGGGATGTACAGTCCATCCTAGGGTGATGAGGTCTTTTCTACCTTACTGTCATTCCCAAACCTATTGACCTCTCAATGCAATTGCTCTTGGGTTTAAGGATATAGCAAAAAACACATTCATGGTTGGGTGAGGCACACAATGACAAGGCCAGGCTTCAAGACAATATGTGGTATGTCAACTAACCCATGTAGAAAAATATTGCAACTTGTCCTTTTGTTCCTGATTACAAAGCTTTTTTAATCGTTGGTGGTATTTTATTTCTCTTTCCTTATATGACACATTGAGGATAAATAGTCTAGCAAAATACAATGAAGCTCACTGAATAATACTTTTGTTTTTTGTAAGATGTTGTAAGAGGTTTTGTTTCCAACAAACCATAATTAGCAGCTGTAAATGTCTCATAAACCAATATAGAGTAGCTTACCTGGTGTCATGGAGCACACAGATATTGTGGTTTCCTAACATTTCATTGAAGGCTTCCATGTTTGCTGGAGACAAGAGGAATACATGTTAGAGAAGTACTCCTCAAAACCAACTGGATTTACTGATCTAATTTTATAATAATAAAATGGCACAGCCCTGAATAAGTCTGTTGTTTTGTATATCTTGTTATATGCTGTTGCTGCTCGCTCCTAATTAGGCTAATGCTGTTTCATTATTTTAGTTAGTTGCCTTAGTGTTACCTTTAGTAGTTTCTTACATCTAATTATGGTATTTAATTTAATTTATTTTATTTTTATTCTTTTATTCAAATTGTTATATTATACTATTTATTTTCATTTGTTGAGTTCAGTATTTGAAATAAAAACCTCTTTATTTCTTTTATGCAATTTATACCTTGAATGTCACAGAATCTAAAGATTTCCACTACAGTAGGCAAAAATTAAAGTAAAAACTAAACTTTAACTTAAATTTTGGTGAGTAAATCTCAACATGAAACTTAAAAGACGGGGGGGTGGTAACCACCCCTGGCCACACTCCGGCCACGCCCACTCCACCACAAAATGCTACCTGGTCTGCGGGAAACCCTGCAGTTGGTTGCCGGCATGTGGTCTAAGTGAGGAAAAAAATGCACTCATGCATTGTTTTTGTTTTTTGTTTGTTTGTTTATTTTTATGGTTTTTGGGTGGTCATCATCAAGCTTAACCCAACCCAGAGGTCTCTACACATCCCATCCCATATCCCATATCTAGTACTTTTTAAAATTCATAGGAGGAAACTTCAGACCTTTGGCTGGGACGGAAAACAATATGCTATCTCTGCATGTCTCCAGTCTGCTTTTTTTGAGACTCTAATAATTATGACCTCATTAGAAGATGTATGACAAATGTAAGCGTTACTAGCCCTGAACTTGGCATCTTTTTGCACAGCACCGTCAACGCTCATAATTTTTGTGCTTTGTGGAATCTTCAACATCAGCATCATTGCTAAACATACTCTACTTCTCCTCTGCAGTACAACCTTTCCACCCGCTGTTATCCTGTTACTCCTCTCAAAGCCACAAACTGTGGACTTGTGTTGCAGACTGGAATATGGACAACTATAACTAGTTGTGATGATTTTAATGAAACCAAACAAGTTTGTCATTTTCCACATCATCACAACTGAGGCTCATTCATTTAATCTATGTATTCATCATTGTGAGTATCAACCAATAGCCATTTCCAGCAAACATTTAAATGCAAGATTTTTTTTGGATTAATTAGTTACCTTCATTTTCAATGATGCATTTAAGTATTTGTTCCACTGTATCCTGATTCTCCTCATCCTCATCTGAAATACAACAAAACAACCATTAGCATTTTTTATGGTTTTGAAAGAGTTCTTTCTAAACCATCAGTCATGTGATTTTGAATTAATTTTGTATTTTCAATTTGTGGCATGATTAAACAAATATCAACCACCATTTGATCGTTGTGGCTGATCAGTGTAAAGATGTGTATAAAATTTAAGATCTGCCCATCAAAAATTCCCATTGTCACATATGTTAACAGAAACCTTTAGGTGTGTGATCTTTCTTATCAAATGTTCTGTGATATCACAGTACCCACTAAAAATTTAAATGTCTAAACTCAAGGGTGTGTGTTTTTTCCTTTTTTTGTCTGATCGGTGTAAACCTGTATAATTTCAGGCCCTAACCAAATATTAAATCATAATATATATAGATATATAATTAAAAATATAGATAATTGTAATTGTGATGCTACCTTTCTCCTACTAAGGATTTATACAGGTCTATAAACTGTTGTATTATGGCCAATTGTTAAATATTCTTTCCAAATGTTGATTCATTCTATGTCATGAACAGGCTATTTTTAGGTTATTTTCCAAATAGGGCTTAACTATCTGTACACAGTGTAACATCCTCTGACCTACACCCTCAGCAAGAAAAACTGACAGACAGGCTGACAGATGACGCATTGTAACACTGGCTGTTAAGATGACAAAAATACATAAATAAAGTTGTGAAGTTATTATAATATATAACAGCAGCAATGTTGTCTGAATGTAGGTGATACAGTAATAATAATAATAATAATAATAATAAGATGAACACGACGACGAATCATGCCAGTACTGTTATTACTGCTACTACTACGACTAATAATAATAATAATAATAATAATAATAATAATAATAATAAATACCCTGTATTTATAAGCCCCCTAGTCATAAACTACTTAGAACACTAAAAACACAATCTCCTTTAACACACTCATTCATCTGCGCTTCTAAAGGCAATGTTTATTTTGTCTAGACTCATCTATCACATCTATAATAATACTAATACTACTACTGATAATAATACTAATACTAATACTAATACTAATACTAATACTAATAATAATAATAATAATAATAATAATAATAATAATAATAATAATACTAACAACTATTATTATTATTGTTGTTGTTTTTATTATTATTATTGATGTTGTTGTTATTATTGTTGTTATTATTATTATTATTTAGTAGTAGAAGTAGTATGCAGGACTGACAAGCAGGACAATTGAAGTACTTGAATTGAAACTAAATTGAGATTATTCTGTCTGATGACATCACTAGAGTTCTTCCACACTCAGAATTGCTCCCTAAGACTTGTGTACGTTATTCACAACAAAGGAGGTCTCTTTCAGTGCGACTGTCTTGTCTTTTATACTTTTCTCAACACACCATCTACATTTTCTCCAATGTCCTCCTCTTCTCCATTCTCCAAGCCCCCGGCTCGACAGCGGTAGCCCTTCTTCTTCAGCAGGTGGCAGACGAGGAAGCCCAGCAACCCCGTTATGAAAAAGAGGAAGACCACCAGGAAGATCATGTAAGGAGGGGGATGCTCCCCTATCCCTGAGACTTCTAATTCAGTCATAATATGGGTCCGATCTGAGATGAGAAGAGAGTTTGAACAGTTAGGCGAGAACATATTGAACTAAAATAGTTGTATTTTATGTTATGTATTTAGTTTAAAACAATTGTAAATTAGTTGTAATGAACAAATATTGTACAGATATTGTGATATAAAATCAGTGTGTTTACAAAATGAACAACTTTGAAGGCTTGTACTTTGACGTAAATACACTGTATTATTTCCTGCTCGCACTTCAAGAGATATTACATTTTGTAATTGTCTCCAATTGTCCTTATTGTGTCCTACGTCAGTGAATCAGCTGAATCTATCACATCTCCCTATCCACATTCACACAGCTTATTCATCCTTTACACTATATTGTTGTTCTGTATAGAATGTAAAACTTGGAAAACCGTGGGTCGTGAGGAAATATTGTTCATTAATGTGGTAATTGTGTGCCTTTTTGTAGTTTGGTTGTGTCTTTATCTCTGTGATTGTTTTATATGGGCTAACGTACACTTCTGATCCACTGCCACATTCTAAACTGTGTCAGATCAGGAATCACAACTGGACTCAGATGCAGAGATGACAGAAATGACAAAATTAATTTCTACAAAGTAATAACAAAAAAAACTCCAAACAGAGGAATCAGTCCAAAAAGTGCAAAAATCCAAATCACTCTGAAGAGGAAAAAACAATCTATGAAAAAGTTCCAAATCAAAATCTCAAGAGGTAATGGGGAACAGATGGAGACAATCTGGAGCAGGGAAGGGAATTAGGGCGCTTTTCCACTAGCGCCACCTCAGCAGGCTTTGTGCACTTTTCCACTCGGCCCCAGCAGCCGAAAACAGTTCTAACTTTGGAACCACTCGCTGTGGTTCGAAGCGTGCTGAGTCTACCCTAAAACTGACGTCAGCGGGCTGCTTCACAGGATTGGTCCGGTGGTTTCCGGGTACGGCTCCACAATTTATTGTTCAAGAATCGGAATCACGATCTTCACATGAGCGATTTTCAATTTGCTGGACATGCAATTTTATTGATGGCAAATTATTACCATACAGGTCATGTTATAGCTTTTGTTCGGCTTGGAATAAAACGTAATTTAACACTGCTCTATTAAATATTCACCAGTAGCTGTGTATATTTGCCCAATATCATTTATTTACTACTCATCACTATTTATTTCACTCCATTAGACAGAGTTTGCTGTTGCTGATGTGTAACATGCAATTTCCGTGTATACAGCCCCTTCCCCAGCTCCCTCGCTAATCTTTCAGGAAGCGGGTGAAGACTCCGCCCACGTAGAGACACTGCTCCAGTGTAATGGAAAACCAACCGTACCGTGCTGAGTCGTACCGTGCTGAGGTGTACTGAGCTGAGGTGATGCTAATGGAAAAGCGCGTTAGACAGACGAGTACACAAGGGAAAGGCAAGTGACCCAGGACCCTGTTGCAGGAATCAGGTTTAGTGAAAACTCTGAGTTAGTTGACTCAGAGTCAGAGGAAACTCTGGGTTTTCGGTTTCACAAAGCTGGTTCAGCTCAACTCTGAGTCAGTTACCGTGGCAACATACTCTGTAAACCTAACCTGCTCGCTGGCAGGTTTTATCCAACTAACCCTGAGTTTGTCCTCTTTATCTGAGCTTGTGTGTGGACAGAAAGGCGTGGCAGACATGACGTGTGCTTTTTTGGAAGACCCGATTGATATCGCAGAAATACTGCGCAGGAATCTCCGTCAGGAGAAAATCATCAGACCCAGATTAGACGTTTTATCATTTCAACATGAATATTTATATGAACGTTACCGTTTTCAGCACCGTCAATCATTTATCTCAACAACATTCTCAGCCCTCACATCAGCACATTCTCTGTATCGCACTTCGTCTTTTTGCAAATGGCAACACAAACTGAAGCACAAACATTGATTAGAGTTGAAACATGTCAGCTTCGTTACTGCGACAGAGCGCAGACGCAGCGCACGCACATCTGGTGGGATGTCAGGGTTACAGTAAGGGGTTGGGGCGGGGGTCAAAGAGGGAGAATTCATCAGCAGAATTAAACCAAGATTCATAACTTTTCAGTCGGACCATTCATTAGTCTGTGCAGCGATGCACTCACATCTTTTAAATCAATATCGATTTTCCGATTCAAACAGACAATAGTAAACAGTGACAGTGTTAAACAGTGACAGAGTTAAATATTGACAGTGTTAAACAGTGACAGTGTTGGGACAGCTGAAACAATGACATGCTGAATGCAGCCACTCACTGCTCTTCAGGACAGACTAAACAAACACAGCCTACCTGTTTGTACTATATTCTTATATTTCATCTTCTGTTGCTGCTAAGAACGTTTTGTACCTGTTGGACAGCACCTGTGTTCACAAACACACAAATAGAATATAAATGTTGAACATGTTAACCCTCCTGTCGTGTTCACCTCCTGCCCCTTACTTTAGTGTTCCCGGTCAAAATTGACCGGTCTGTTTTAACTGCTCTTAAATTAGCACAAAAACCATTTTTCACCACCAAATTTTTGTTCAGTATTCTTTAGCTGTGGACAATGTCTCAAAGTAGTGTTTAACATGAATTTATAGAATTAGACATAAAATAACTGCAGTGAAACTACAAATAGGCACTGAAAATGTATTACAAAATGAACATGTAATGTAAAAAAATAAATGGAAAACCAAAGACCAAACTCAACATGAAGGCCTCTGAAAGGAACCAGGCGCTCATCAACTGTCACCTCAGGGCCTGGATTGTACATAAGTGGTAGGCGCTCCACCCACCTGTCCCAATTGTTCCTGATGGCAGTCAGTTTGTCATTTCGCCAGCGGACAAGTCATTTATCTCTGTTATCAAATCGAATAATTCTTGAAAGGACATGAAACTGATGTAAGGACATAGGTGGAATATAGGCCTTCCAGACTCTGCATCCCACAGACTTTTTGTAGCCTCATTGTATGAGCGATATACTCCTGCTAAAATCAACAGACCTATGTAGGCTTGGAGGTCTACCAGGTTGATTTCTCTCCAGGTGTCCCTAAACACACGCTTCCCCTCCAAGTTTGTCATCTCCAGTATAATTCCCTCAATGGACTCTGGTAAAAAGAGTTGGAAGCTGGACTTGATGTCATCCACACGAGCTGTCGCATACCGTGTTGGCCCTGGCGTCATCTTTATGATGTTTTCTACTCTCGCTCTACTTCCTTTGTCTTGGGAGGATGAAGACCAGAGCAATTGTCCACTTTTGGACTGGAATGTCTCTTCAGTTACCTGTTCTTCAGGTGCCTCTTCTTCAGGTGCCTCTCCGTCTCCATCTGTTGTCCATCTGACTGGTCAGTCTCCACAAAATCTGGATCAAAATCAGTGTTGTCTTCCATTTCCGAGACAGCCTCTTCTATCTCTGGTTCAATTTCAGTGCCCTCTTCATCATGTCCAAAAACCTGGACCAGAACCTCTTCGACCGCTTGGTCAGTCGCCTACTCATTGTGGTCAGAGTAAAAGGAGTGCAAGACAAACATCAAGCTATATATATGGGGTCTGTGTGAAAATGATACATTGATTAGTCTGGAAGGTGTGGTTCATATGGAGGATAGGCACAAAAGCATGGGAAATAGATGGGTTCACATAACAGACACCTGTCTATTCTGTGTGAAGATATGATACATTGTTTCATCAGGAAGTTGGTTTACGTGGGAGGATCGGCACATAATCGCGGGAAAGAGATGTGTACCCACAAAAGACAGTGTTCAGTCTGAAATGAGTGAGTGAGTGAGTTAGTGAGTTAGTCGGGGTGGTGTGTATGGGGATGTTTTCTGTCTGATGGAGGAATATAGTCTGGATATCCATTCATTTCCTATGGCGGTCACTTTTGACCGGGAACACCACAGGTGTAACAGAGTTGATTAAAACACTCAAAATTCAATGAAAGAGGTGATCATCACTTTTATATGTTCAAGTGCATAGTGTGGAGGATATCATAAGGTCTTGAGGCAATCAGATGTAAAATACAATACAGGGGGTCCTCGTGTTACGACAGTCGCGAGATACGTTGTTTTCGTGGTTACACATCTCCCAAGAACTTGGGATCGTGGCGATACCGTAGGTTTATTCACAACACAGGGTCTTCACGGTTGATATCAGAAATCTAAAGGAAATGCTCATTACACTCGCGATATCAACCCCTACAGTGACAAAAGGCAATTCACCATAGTAAATTCTTATTGTAGGATGGTGTTATAGCGACATCTAGTGGCACAATGTATGCACAATGGCACAATGAATGTATGTTCCGACTAACGTCGAAATTTGGTTATGACACATTCTCAGGAACGGATCTCCGTCGTAACACGAGGACCCCCTGTATTTATGAGTGTTTTAAGTTGTAAATCGGTCAGATTTGACCCGAACACGACAGGAAGGTTAAACACTCGCAATATTTTTTTTTATTAATTCAATCTTCTGCCATACCACCTCACAATCCTTTACAGCAGCTGAGCAGCGACTGTGCTGCTCTTTTTTTGAATACGTGTTCGTATTCGGTGTAGCAATGCATAAGAACGTCCAACTCCACCCGGAAGAAATAGGACGTGCGGGGTTTGTTTTCACGTGTTGCCATGGTGAATCCCGTTATCTGCGATCCATTCATGAGGGCTTTTTACCTCCGCGTGCACGAGCTTAACTCAGAGTCAAAGCAACTCCGAGTTGATTGAACTAACTCTTATCCCCTGTTCTGAAACAGAAAACTCTGAGTTGGACAGCACTATCAAAACTTAACGAAACTTAACCAGGTGAGACAAACTGTCCAGTTCCCTCAAATCATCAGGGCCAGATCTGCCTTGTCTCCTGGGTCAAGACTACATTTGCAGGGCTGGTGCATATCTCACCTTCTAGAGCTGATGCACCACATATGCGTTAGACTGTCTTCACCTGTGTCCTACACTGTTTGTGTTTCCCTTTCCCACCACTACTTGTCCTATTAAAAAAGGGCCAAAAAATACATCTTCAAAAAAACATGGATAAGTGCATTTCAGGTTTTATGCATTTGAGCAACAAACCCAAAGAGAACTGCAGGACTGCTGTAGCTCTCAGCTATCTTAATCGTATTCTTTTTCTTGACTTGATTGGAATTTGTTTTTACTGCAGTTCTCACCTAAGAATGACATAATGCATGAACAGACATCATATTTTAAGTGGTCTTTTCAACATGTATAAAAACCAGGAATAAGACTGTTTTACATGATAACCTACAGGCATCGCTCACAATACATAGGTGATGGAAGATATAAATGTGCAAATGTATGTGTAGATTCCACTACTGTAGTTTCTACTGCATTCACATATTTGTAGCAGAATGTAAAGAGAATATAAACTTACCATTGACGCTAGGGATGTTCAATATTGGCTTTTTTACCAATATCCAACATACCGATATTGTCTAACTATTAATTTCCGATAACGATATCAACCGATACCGATATATGCAGGGTCCCCCCTAAAAACCTAAATAATTTCAGGTAAACAAACAGAAGTAAAGAAAACAAAATTATCTCAAAGGGCACTTTTCCATTAGCGTCAGCTCAGCTCAGTACAGAACGGTACGACTCGGCACAGTATAGTCCGGTTGGTTTTCCATTACACTGGAGCAATGTCGCTACGTGGGCGGAGTCTTCACCCGCTTCCGGAAAGATTAGCGAGGGAGCGGGGGAAGGGGCTGTATATGCGGAAATTGCATGTTACACATCAGCAACAGCAAACTCTGTCTAATGGAGTGAAATAAATAGTGATGAGTAGTAAATAAATGATATTGGGCAGATAAACACAGCCACTGGTAGATATTTAATAGAGCAGTGTTAAATTACGTTTTATTCCAAGCCAAACAAAAGCTGGAACATGACCTGTATGTTAATAATTTGGCTTTAATATATAATTGCATGTCCCATAAACTGATGAACGTTGTTCATGAGACGCACCTGAAGTTGATCAGTAATCTACTCCAGTGATTTTCAACCACTGTGCCATGGCACACCAGTGTGCCGTGGGAAATTGTCCAATTTCACTTAATTGGTCAAAAAAAATATTTCGTCACTGCAAATGATTGTTTGTGCCTGTGTTATGGCCCGAGGGCCAGGGCTATATGTTGCCTGAAGTATTGATGACATGTCTGCAGACACTGAAAGTGTTGTTTTGGAAACTTTTTTGATTGCTGGTGTGCCACTGGATTTTGTTTAATGTAAAAAAATGTGCCGTGGCTCAAAAAAGGTTGAAAAACACTGATCTACTCACTTTATATGGAGCTTCAGGTCATCTCTTCGACGCTAGATTGTTCTGTACCCATGGTACTTTTGCCTGTCACGCTGAGGTATTTTCTCCTGCTGTGCTGTCTCTCTCTCTGCTCTTCCCTAGTGCCTTATCTCGTGTTGCTGCCAGGACCAGCTCAGCTTCCGCGTTTGCCACAGCGCTGACTTCTCAAACCCTCGGTTCACTATAGTCATGGACTTAGTGACACTTCTGTTTATTCCTTTCATGACTCTGTAAATAAACCTCCTTTACTTTGAACCATCTGGTTTCCTCCTTGCTCAGTTTCCTCCTTGCTCAGGAGTTGGTTTTGCGCCTTTTCAATGATCTTTTCCACTCTATGGCCTCCCATAGTGGAACAGACAGAAACATGGCTGTGCCATGGGTTCACCAGTATCTCTCATTGCGGCCAATTTATACATGGAAGAGGTCAACCACAAGGCCCTGAAGTCTTTTGAGGGAACAACACAGAGCCACTGGTTCAGATATGTGGATGACACATGGGTCAAAATCAAAACCCAAGAGGTGCAAGCCTTTACTGAACACATCAACTCAGTGGACAGAAACATCAAGTTCACCAGAGAAGATGTGAAGGACAAGAGTTTGCCATTCTTAGATTGTGACGTCCAGAAGAAAAAGGACAGGAGCCTCCACATTGGGGTATACAGGAAACCCACACACACAGACCAGTACCTACTTTTTGACTCACATCACCCACTGGAACACAAACTTGGTGTTATCAGAACCCTGCAACACAGAGCTGACAACGTACCCACCAGCTGGCAGGCACAAGGGGAAGAGCACAAGCATCTGAGGGGTGCCCTCAAAACTTGTGGTTATCCCAGTTGGACCTTTGAAAAAACTGCAGCTGGTTCCAGAAAGAACACCAAAGTGATGGAGGAACAAAAGCAGGACAAACGAAACAACATAGTCATCCCATATGTGTCTGGGGTATCAGAGAAACTCATGAGGATCTTCAACAAGTACCGTATCCCTGTGTATTTCAAACCCAGTAACACACTCAGATAGGGACTGGTACATCCCAAGGATCGAACACCACACACCCACAAAAGCAACCTGGTGTACGCAGTCCAATGCAACGAGGAATGCAAAGACCTCTACATTGGTGAAACCAAACAACCGCTACATAAACACATGGCCCAACACAGGAGGGCTAACTCCTCAGGCCTAGACTCTGCTTTCTATTTACACCTCAAGGAGAAAGAAGAAGAAAGACACTTTTATTGATCCCACATGGGGAAATTAATTTTACTACATTCCACACATGCAGACGGTACAGTACAAAGTACACCGCAGTATATATCATGCAACATGCGGAGCAGCAGGCTGCACTCTACAGAGTGCCCAGGGAGCAAATTTGGGGGTTAAGGGCCTTGCTCAAGGCCCAAGGGGGTGGACAGCGGCAGACAGATCAGAGGCGAGGCCAGGAGGCAGAGTTGTAGTCTTACACACTTCTCTGTGCTGACTTTGGATTTGTCACCCTCCAACAATCCCATAGAGACTGTGTCCGCCCCCCGCCCCACTAGATTATTCAAACAAAAAATAAACAGAGGAAACAAACAGGAAAATCTGACAAAAGTAAACATAACCCATGAAAAAACACAACAGAACAAAAGAATTAGATGTGGACTATTAAACATAAGATCACTGTCATCTAAGGCTGCTTTAGTAAATGAATTAATCTCAGATCGTAACATTGATCTCCTATCATTAACTGAAACCTGGCTGCATCCTGATGAATATGTCAGTCTAAATGAATCCACTCCTCCCAGTCATATAAATACTCACATCCCCCGTGGCTCTGGTCGTGGAGGTGGTGTTGCAGCCATC
>JAFBJQ010000397.1:64245-74571 GCA_016785345.1 Trinectes maculatus | reverse complement strand
AGTCATTCTGTTAAATGCAAACACCAGAGGTTATAAAATCACTGCAAGTCTCTCTTCTACATTTTTTAGTTAGTTGTATGCGTTTATGAGATGATACAATGCAAACTGTTGATTGTGTTACTTAATTTTAATACGTTGCCCATTTTAATGTAATGTCCTGATGCATTGTTATACAATACTGTAACAGCACACCTCATGCTTGTTTTAAATATTAAGAAGCACTAATCAAAAAAAGGTTTAAACTTCAGCCTGAGCATTTTGCAGATAAATAGGTTTTAGCCCCAACTTTTGAGCTAGTCTTCCTGTTACTTATTATAGCTACCAAAGGTGACAGTGACCCCATGTGATCACCTTTGCCAGGCTGCATTGACTTTCACTGAGGCAAGTGTTTCTTTACAGATGATACCTCAGTGAGTGCACCTCAGGTTGTCTGTCTTTATACACAGGAGGAGATTTGTTAAGGTTCATCTGCCCCTTCACATGAAATAAAATATTTCACTTCAGCCCTGCACTCAACACACCACTACCACTATTATATTATATTATATTATATTATATTATATTATATTATATTATATTATATTATATTATATTATATTATATTATATTATATTATATTATATTATATTATATTATATTATATTATATTATATTATATTATATTATATTATATTATATTATATTATATTATATTATATTATATTATATTATATTATATTATATTATATTATATTATATTATATTATATTATATTATATTATATTATATTATATTATATTATATTATATTATATTATATTATATTATATTATATTATATTATATTATATTATATTATATTATATTATATTATATTATATTATATTATATTATATTATATTATATTATATTATATTATATTATATTATATTATATTATATTATATTATATTATATTATATTATATTATATTATATTATATTATATTATATTATATTATATTATATTATATTATATTATATTATATTATATTATATTATATTATATTATATTATATTATATTATATTATATTATATTATATTATATTATATTATATTATATTATATTATATTATATTATATTATATTATATTATATTATATTATATTATATTATATTATATTATATTATATTATATTATATTATATTATATTATATTATATTATATTATATTATATTATATTATATTATATTATATTATATTATATTATATTATATTATATTATATTATATTATATTATATTATATTATATTATATTATATTATATTATATTATATTATATTATATTATATTATATTATATTATATTATATTATATTATATTATATTATATTATATTATATTATATTATATTATATTATATTATATTATATTATATTATATTATATTATATTATATTATATTATATTATATTATATTATATTATATTATATTATATTATATTATATTATATTATATTATATTATATTATATTATATTATATTATATTATATTATATTATATTATATTATATTATATTATATTATATTATATTATATTATATTATATTATATTATTCTACTTGTATAATTAATAATTATAAGTCATGTTGTTAGTGTGTTGTGTACACGTGGCATCCATTTTTTTCCTCTGTTAAAAGGGGGTTTTTTTGGCAGTTTTTCCTCGCCCTTGTTGAGGGTGTAGGTCAGAGGATGTCATACCCTGTACTCATTGTTAAAGCCCTATGAGGCAAATTGCAATTTGTGAATATGGGCTATACAAATAAAATTTGATTGATTGATTGATTGACAGATGGCGGTGGTGCAATCAAGAGGCACCCCCAGGTCAGGGATGCAATCATCACCCAAGTTTTCTTGCCGCGCTGGGATTCGAACCGGCGACCTCCGGGTCCAGAGCCTCTTGGTCCCATGCCAGACTCTCTGACCGCTTTGCCACCACCTCCTCCACAACAATGAGGAACGCTTCACGAATTTGCGCGTCATCCTTGCGCAGGGGCCATGCTACTCTTCTCTGTATCGTTCCAATTTTAGTATATGTGCTACCGAAGTAACACTCCTTTGAGGATGACAATGTTCACATCTTGGACAGAGAGGATATATGGTTTGAAAGAGGAGTAAAGGAAGCCATCTATGCCAAAATTGAAAAGCCATCTCTAAACAGAGGAGGAGGTGTGCGACACCACCTATCTCCAATTTACAATGCTGTCCTTTCATCGCTTCCCAGTAGATTCAACAACATAGCCTCTAAGAACAACAGCTGTTCACAAATGGCCTCATGTGACTCCAACGACTGTCATTATAACACAACAGAATGCTAACAAAGTCGAAAACAACTTTTCAGCACTCCCAAAGACCATCACTCTAACGACTGTCGTTGGATAAATGGAGCACTAACGATCCTTTGATGTCAGTGGCCGTGTGGCCGCCGACTAAGAGGTAAAGTTGGACCTCCGCATGACTCGTCCTGGCCTAGTCAAGCTAGCATGAACTGATGAAGCCTCTTGGATGAGAGGTGAAACGTCTTCAAAGACAGAAAAACTAAATCCAGTTGTGTTTGATTCAATTTCATCCAGACACAGCAGAGTGGTTACAAAGTTTTCGGCTACTGGGGCCGAGTGAAAAAGCGCACAAAGTGTGCTGAAGTGGCCCAAAGCGTGCTGAGGCCACGTTAGTGGAAAAGCGCATCACGGCTGTCATGTCTTGTCTCTGTGTTGGTATTATTTCCTGTTTTATTTTGAAACCCTACCCTCCTCATGTTAGGTCGCTTCCCACTTCCCTTCAGGTGTTTCCCATTGTCCTGATTATCATCACCGCCTTGATTGTTTCCACCTGTTTCCCTTCCTTCAGTTTGTTAAATAGTCTGTGTTTCCCTTTGTCTTGTGCCAGTGTGTCTTAGTCTGTTGACCGATATCACGAGCATTCTGATTTCAAGCCATAGTCTTTGTCATCGCAATTCGTAAGTCGATATGTCTCTTTAAGAGTATTTTTGTTTTGTAAATTGGATAGTTTTGTTACCTTCTCATAGCCATTGTTTTGTACTTTGTAAGATTGTTTTTCCTCCCTTATGGAGTGTTTTCAGTTAGAGTGATTTTGGTTGTACTTTTTATCTTAGATAGGTTGTCTCCCTTTATGAGCATTTTTGTAGATTTTGAGTTGTACTTTGTTAGTCGCGTTAGAGTATAGAAAGTAAGTTTATCAAAGTTTCATAGCCTTGCTTATTCACTCTGGGAAAGAGATTAAAGACTGTGAATCAAGTCTCTGCTCCTGGGTCCTCTCTTTATATCGGCCTGACAACGGCTCTCATATTTTGACATTTTGAGTTACAGGAGAAGTCGCTGAAGAGTTTGATGTACAATATGTGCATGTTGTGTCAATGTTGTGTCATTAAAAAAGTAAAAAACAATACAGATAATTTCCAATATTACATTTTGATGCCAATATCAGCTGATTCGGTTTCGGTAGACCAATAATATTGCACATCTCTAACTGACACTCATCTGAAAAGACCTAAATTCATTCAGCTCCACTTTCTGTTTGGGTACAACTTATTTAGGGTTAGTGTCACGATCTGTGTTTTGGGTTTGTGTTACGCTTTTTGTTTGAACTGCCACAAACTGTGCATTATAGTTTTTGTTACCTCGTTGTCTGTACCTATTTGGATTCAGCCATCTACAAAACCTGACAGTTGGTGTGCTGTCTTGCATGGGTTTTACTCTTAAACAATGAATTTCTGTTGGATGTTGCTCCACATGGCCTGTAGCACCTCTCCAAACGATAAGTTTTACGACAGTCCATTGTGTCTCTTATGAATCAACGACATAGTGTCCTGCTGGAGGAATTCCAAAACCTAGCAACCCAAAAGTTGTTCCTTTAATTATGTTTTGGCGTAAACTAGGTATTTAATAAATACAATTAATAAACAATTAAAGAAGCCATTAATTGCACAAGATATCCTAAGTGTTGTCAATGTCCTTTATTCTACTGATACTGGATTTTATTTAGATGTAAGGGATTTTTTGAGAGCAAAAAAAACCCCCCACACACACACATTTGCATCAACTTCAGGGACACAATGTGGTGAAGGGGAGATAAGCAACTAGGGCAAAGCGGGGAACTGCCCTGGGGGCCCCATCAAGTTCAAATCTACCCGTGTCATATTGTGTTAAATGCGTATTAAGTTGACTCAGGGGACTACAAAGTGTAATCCTCTAGCACAGGAGTAATAATAGTTCTGTATGATGAACTTGTCCTCTGCGGCAGAGGTAACTTTTGGTCTTCTTCTACACATGAAAGCCAGTTTCCAAACGCTTGACTTGATGTGTCCAAACTTTTGACTCATACTGTATATATATTTATATTAGAGATGTCCGATATTATCGCTATTTACCGATATCGGTTAATATAGGAAATTATCGGTATCTGTTTTTACTTTTTTTTAATGACACACACACATATGTAAAGAGGGTTTACTATTGCATTTGCTTAATAAACAGTCTCCCTCTTTCTGCTGAGCGAGGCTAAATGAACAGACGTGAAGTTGCCCTGTCTCATTTATTTCTCCTGTTACAGAAAGGGATAAGCTGTTTATATGGTGCTAGCCGGTACCTGTAACATATAGATTCTGAGATACTTTTGTTTTGTTTACTTTTGTAAACCCTGTATATATTGGCATCGGTTGATATTGGTAATGGAAATTAATAGTTGGACAATATCGGTATATTGGATATCTGTAAAAAAAAAGCCAATATTGAACATCCCTAATTTATATATAATTCTAATAATATTGGAATAAACTTCACAAGCCTACCTGTTATGAGGGAGACCAAAGCTATGACAAAGCATCTGAGATGAAGCACTGTAATTAAAATAAATTTCTAAAAATAAAGAAACACTCCTTACCATTTTCTTGCCTGTCAACAGAAGACCGATCCACTCGGCATGAACAGTGAACAAAAAATGTGTGCCAGCAAAACCAGCAAAGGCTTTTAGGATTTTGGTGTTAAACTGTATAAAAATGTTTTTTTATAAAGAGGCTTAAACAAGCAAACAGTGTGTTTCTCTCCTATGGAATCCACTTGTAATCCTCTCCACAGAATGGTAGCCCTAGAAAGAGTGTGAGAAGGAAAGGAGAATAAAGTTGCAGAAGGAATCCTCATCTTCAGTGAAATTAAAAGAAGTGAAACTAAAAACCTGCATCAGTCTAGAAATACACTAGTCCTCACCTGCAATATGTTTATATATACACAGACACAAGCATATAAGTCTGGCAAATAACAGTTTATCACCGTTGCCCTCCCACTGTCTTATCAGCAAACACCAAGTTATCTCGTTATCTCTGTCACACACACGCACACACACACGCACACGCACACACATCCAACCAGAAGGTTGTTGTTTCCCAGTTCGCATTTCTAGCATGGTAACACTCCTGTGTATGTATACCAGGGCACTGACTCTTGTTTTCTTGCAAAGGCTGATGTGCCTGTTTACTGGCCACTCCTGTGGCTGACTCCAGCTTGTCTTTACACTTCTGCCTCAAGGGTTAGGGTTAACCCTAACCCATATTCCAGTCAGCCTGCCCAACCTCTGGATCCTGTGGACCCGTCAGTAAATTCACATTGCCTGTTGATCATAAAGTAAATGCTCGGACTCTTACACCAGCCTCTTCCATGCCTGTCCTGCATTCTAAGTCTGACTTTAACTGCAAATGTGTTCCGTAAAGCTAAAAAGAACTCAAACTGAGCTAGAAAGAATGCATCTGCTCAGTCACAAGTTTTCAAATATATTTGTTTTCTGTCAGAATGTCAGTTTGAAATATGGTGCCAATACAATTTATTTTTTTGCCCTTAAGAAACATTGTTACTTTTTTAGGCCTTAGGTGGTATCAGCAATTAGGTTGTCAGATGTCAGAAGATCAACATTGTCAAGAGTCAATGGAGGAGCTTGTGGGTGGTCTAAATTAAGGGAAACAGGCTTCAGCTTGAGCAGTCGTTTTCCGTTTGGTCCTAGTGCTTGACGTGTCTATGTTAACTGTAGCGTAACATTGTTTTGGATGGTAAAAACTGCGGGGGACCAAAACAGCCCTTTGAAAAATGCGGGGGACATGTCCCCTGTGCCCCCCCATATTATGTCCCTGTGTAAATCCATAGGTAAACCCATAATACTAATCCATAGGGATGCCGTGATACGATCAGAAATCTACTCACGATACAGACATTATCTCATTTTGTCATACACAGTGAATGAAAGAATACAGATCTGATGCTAAGGAAGTCGTTTCTCTGGCCTTTACGCATACCCAAAGCCTAAAGACACAAAGAGCTGAGAGAGGCAGAGAGATGACTCAGCATCAACAGAACTGCCTCCCTGACATCTGGATGTGTTTTTGGCATTGTGCCCATTAATACTTTTATGAATACAAATAATTATCCCTGGTTGATAATCTGAACCAAATCTGCTAACACAAACCCTACCAGTGTAAAACGTATGAAATAACATTAACATCCCCTTCACCTAGGGCTTCACAATACAGGGGGTCTTCATGTTACGACGGAGATCCATTCCTGAGAATGTGTCGTAACCGAATTTCGACGTTAGTCGGAACATACATTCATTGTGCCATTGTGCATACATTGTGCCACTAGATGTCACTATAACCCCACCCTACAATAAGAGTTTACTATGGTGAATTGCCTTTTGTCACCGTAGGGGTTGATATCGCGAGTGTAATGAGCATTTCCTTTAGATATTCTGATATCAACCTTGTAGACCCTGTGTTGTGAATAAACCTACGGTATTGCCACGATCCCTTAAGCCAAAACACGGAAGTTCACAGGAGATGTGTTGTAACCACGAAAACAATGTATCTCACGACCGTTGTAAAACGAGGATCCCCTGTATTATGTACACAAATAAAAAAATGTAAATGTAGTCTCTAATTGTATCAGGAAATACAACAGTGGACAAAATCATGAGATTTAATCACTGAAGCTATCAAACTTTAAAACATTGCATCACCCCAGACTGGTCATATGTAACTTGTATCCTTTGACTTTCGAATGTATGTTTTGTCCTTTTCGTTTCAATTCCTGATGGTTGATAGTTGACTATTTAGACTGTTTAGTGTCTGTGTCTCTCATAAAGAGGGATGATGTCATTCAATCTTTTTTCTGTTGGGTGGCTTATGGTAGTTGGCACCCTTTCTATTTTTAAAAAAAGCACTTCTATAAACAATGAAGCAGGGGTCAAACTTGATCACTCAATCACAGAGAGGGCCAAAATGTAATCCTCCTATTGTGCAGATGTGCAGGACCAAGATGAAGAAACTGAAGTCCACTCCATGCATGAAGACTGACAGCTGTGCAGTGTCAGTCATGTCAGCAAGAAAATGTGCTATAAAGGCTTATAAAGACTTTTTTCAGCAACTGTGCTTGTAAGGATCTACACATTTGTGAAACTGGCTTGTCAATCACTTGAACAGTGCCAAAGGAAGTTTTGATAGCAGTCACATGTGTAATATAAAACTTTCTGCCTGCTGTCTGTTTGATAACATGCACTAGGCATATGTAAGAAATATTTGACTAACTTTCCTTGGAAAAGCTGAGACCCATCTTACTGCATTTTTCCCTAAATTACTCTCATGTACATTCAGGTAAAACTTCTTCCAAATTGCATTTTTCACATGGGTTTATTGAAAAGAAAAGAAAAGAAAAGAAAAGAAAAGAAAAGAAAAGAAAAGACAACTCATCTGCATATGTCACATTTAACCACATCGGTTTACACAGAATATATTAATCTCACTTTAAGTTCTGTGTCGTTATTTGGTAAATTTATATTACATTTGGTGTATTAAAATAACACATAAGTAATTAACCGAAGTAGCTTAAGTTGCATTTAGTGCATTGTTAGTAAGTGTACAATCAGGTAAACCAGGAATCATTTGGAGACTTTTGAAGACAGTGTTGCTCATTTGTTTGTGTCTGTAAAATATAGGCCAGCATAGCTCAGGAAATCAGCCTATGATATTCCACTCTGTAATATTCCCTGCATCATTCTTCCCACCAAGGCGTTAACACCCTAACATCACAGTAACAGCCTAATCGTGACTGGCACATTCATCCAGAGCCCAGCAGCGCAAACAATGATGGGAAATCTGATATCCAGATGTGAAGGTGAAATGCTCAACCAGTCGCTAGCTCACCAGGCACCACACAACACAGACATGTGAGCAGGACCTCACCTTTAGCAGTCTGAAGCAGGAACAGACCTCCTCCCTCTCTGCGGGAATGTGCTCCCACAGCTGCAGAGGAGTGCGTGACCGTGTCCCAGCTTTGACCGCAGCAGGAGGATGCACGCGCCTGTGTGTGCAGGAGAGGGCGCACCGACAGGAAGCGCAGTGCTGAGTGCTGCTTACGCTATTCCTGCTGCTTAGAATGATCCCTATTTATCCAACTTTCAGAACGTGTTGTGCATGTATGTTTTTAAAGCTTAAACCGTGCACAATTAAAGTGGGATGCGCTATTTGTGCGTGTGCGTGTGTGCGTAAGGCATCCAGATGATGTGTTTGTCTGATTAATAACAATGTACAGTATGTGTTTTAAGTACATGGTGATTGAAGTGAGTTAAAGGGTACTTGACCTCAAATTGTAGTTTTCTGTTGTATTCTATTTTTAAAGCTTCTCATTGATATGCGCTCACTCAAAAACACACGATGCACATGCCGCGCGCACACACACGTGCCTTCGCAAGAATCCCCTAGTGATTGACCATTGCGAGACAGGCGAGTACTATAAGATAATAATGTAAGTTGAACTAGTGAGGGCTAGATGAAGCCCAATGAACCCTTGAAGCTCATTTCTCGAAGCTTCACGTGACCACAACCCCCCTGCTGGTCAAAACCTTTATTAGTGTGAATGCTACTGCTACAGTTTTTGTCTGACTTGTACAATTCATGCATCAAAAAATCCAGCTCCTTCAGGAGATGGGTGCGATTACTTTTCTTACTGCAACTCCTCATACTTTTTACAAAATTATTATTTTTTTGCACAATTCTTTTGCCCATTGAAATACATTGAACACCGTTTCACTCTCATATTTTCACCACCAGATGGTAGCAGTGGTCCATCAGTGATGATTAACATCACTCACTGCACGGCCTTTTTTCAGCATGTGCAGATCTTCCAGCTTCTTCTCCTACAGCTCCCACATCTTTCACCTCACACACACACACACACACACACACACACACACACACACACACACACACACACACACACACACGTGGTATCTGGTATTCAGCCTAAGTGCAACACACACACACACACACACACACTCTACTACTACTACTACTACAACTACTACTACTTCTACTACGTTTGTATTAATTAATTCAGCAGACCTTTGGCTCTCTTCAGTTCGTTTAGCTGAAGACCATGCTATGAGAGCTCACTCGGCAGAGTTGGGATGCGTGTTCAGTACAGCTTTCAGCACTCACACGCAATGCACTTTTTCGAGTTAACACTGTGCATGGCCTCTTGGGCATAGTCTAGGCCTCTTGGCTGTCTTGCAACAGTGTCAGCATGGGAATAATCAAGCCAAGAATAGAAATAAAAACACCTTAGTTTGATTTTGTGATTGATCTAATCTGTTTAGACTCATGTGTGACTAATGTAATAGAGGTTTATTAATGTCAAAAAACGGGATGATTACAGTCAATGTTTAAATAATCCAGTAGGACATGAGATGTTTTTATTTAAAACTGTTACCTTATTGCATCTCAAAGCATTAGTTCAGATAACACTAAATTAAATATATATACAGGGGTCCTCGAGTTACCACGGAGATCCGTTCCTGAGAATGTGTCGCAACCGAATTTCGACGCAAGTCGGAACATACATTCATTGTGCCATTGTGCATACATTGTGCCGCTAGATGTCGCTATAACACCACCCTACAATAAGAGTTTACTATGGTGAATTGCCTTTTGTCACTGTAGGGGTTGAGATCACGAGTGTAATGAGCATTTCCTTTAGATTTCTGATATCAACCTTGTAGACCCTGTGTTGTGAATAAACCTACGGTATTGCCATGATCCCGAACACATCTGTGTCCGTGTGCATCTCCTTACCGGCTGCCGCTGCCCCCCCACCGCCATTTCACGTAAGTAAACAGCTGTGGAGGTGTTGGAGAGCCGGCAGGCACGCTGTGAGACAGAGGCTGTGTCCGAAATCGCCCCTAATCCCTACTCCCTACATAGGGGAAATAAATGTAGTGCACTATGTAGTGAGCTCAACAGAAAAATCTTTCGGACACT